>JANZLD010000009.1:1352720-1379192 GCA_026413575.1 Erythroxylum carthagenense | reverse complement strand
TTCTCAAAAATCAAAGGATCGTGGAAGCAAGGATTTCAAAAGTTAGGGTTTAAATACAAAAGGGAAGATAAGGGCTTGTTTGGCAATTTTAATTGCCTCCAGTCCAATCCGAACAACCTCAATTCAATTTCTGACTCTAATATTCTCGCAAATTCCAATGGTTCTAGCCCTAATTCATCGAACAAAATTTCTAATCTTTCCGTGCCATCGGACAATCAATTTTGAAACCGGAAATCCAATAAATCAGTCATTAAGTAAATTTCTCGGTCCGGACCTAATACTCCAAAAATTCCAGAAAAATTCCTATAAATCCTTAAAAATAGAAAACTCATAATCATGCACTCTAATTTCATATTTCAAACTCTAAATTCTCAATTCTAATTCCAATTAAATTTCTCAAAGTTCAATTGACCTAATTATCTCCAAATTGCTAATTTACCCAAATCAAATCAGGAATTGTCATACATGTATGTACGTACGTCAGTGCAATAATTGCCCAATAACCAAATTATACATAACTAATAATGCATGAACATGCCACAAATGAATGCAATGAACTGTACTCATCCCATCGGTGACGGGATGTTACAATATATAAGTGAATTGTCCTTCTTATTGCTCATTTTTTAATCCATTTACACCAACCAAAGTTGAGTCTTTAACTTATTTTTTTCCTTGTATTTTTCATTCTTCTCTTTCTTATTGTTTCTTTAATACTTGTCATCATCCTCGAGTATAGGGTATTAAAATATCAAATGACCACGTTTTTTATATTTTAAAAAAATATTAGAGGGCTTATATTTTGAATCACCTTTCCCTTCCTTGAAGTCCTTTGTCTTAGAGAAATTCCTTTTTCTCAAAAACTTCTTGAATTTCCCACTGATAAAGGTGAGGTCTTCATCATCATTTACACTTATAAAAGTCTTTTCTTTACTTAATTCTTCCCTCAAGACATTGAATGCTAAGTCTCTTTTCTTTGAAAGCGTTGTCTCTTCATTTGTCTCTTGGAACCTTATTTCGTATGTAAGAAGAGATCCAATAAGTTTTTTCATGGTAGTGTTGTTAGATCCTTATGTTCTAGTATAGCCATCGCTTTGGCTTCCTACATCTTCAGAAGTGACTTAAGCAACTTCCTTACCATTTCAACATTAGTATAGGTCCTTTTAAGACCTTTGAGAACATTAATAATATTAGTAAATCTAGTATATATGCTTGATACTTTCATCGCGCTTTATTTGAAACAGTTCATATTGATGTGCAAATATGCTAACTTTGGTCTTGTTTACTTGATTTGTTCTTATATGTGTAACATGTAAAGTATACAAAATTTCATAAAACATTTCATACATAAATACCCTATTAAATTTATTTCTTTATAATGCACAAAATAGGATGCATATAACCTTATTATTTAAGAAAATCAATTTCATACCTTGAGTATCCCATTCTTGTTTTAATTTGTGTACAAATTTTATAGGAATAAAATGATCATTTGAAATTATTTCCTATAGGTCAACACTTTCAGGCATTAAAAAATATTTCATCCTATTTTTCCAAGAGAGGTAATAAATACCATCAAAGGAAGATGCTCTACTAATGCCTTGCCCCTCTTCGTTGAATGATGATGTTTATTGTTCTATTCTCTCAAGAGTTTTGATGTTTTCCTGACAAAACAAGTATGTTTAAGAATAAAATCCTATAGCCATTGCATTATTATAACAATAAAACGACCAAATTTGGTAAAAAAAAAGCATTGGGAATGTATGGTGACAGTTTTGTAAACATCAACTCAAAAAGATCAAAACTTGTATTTAACAAATGCAAACACACTAATATTTAAAACATATGCTACAATATATGTTCTAGTAAGGGAGCAGTTCATATGGTGGGAAATAGAACATAGTTAAATGAGTAGATGGCTCTTACCTAGTTTATACTCTAGAAATGAATGCCTGATAGATAGAGAGACCCAGCCAAGTTGTAACACCCATATACCCCCTGGTAGGATATGCAAGTTTCACACAAAACAAAACTGAAACAATCCAAATCATACCAAAGATTCCTTACATGCATTTCAGCAACTCTAGTAAAATACATTACATATCATTAAATATTGTTGTAAACAAACCATAATATACTTCATATACAATGAACTTATAAAAATAAATGCCTTAAACATAATTCATCCTGTAATAAGGTTATTATAAACAATAAACAAAATACAAACTGTCTTATATTGTCAGATACAATGCAAAAACTCAATTATACATCTTTCAAAATAAAAAATCTTAAACAGAACACATTATTCATTGTCCACTACGATAGTCCTTGTCCCTATTTTTAACTTTCTTATCAGAGCCTACACAGAGGCAAAACCACCGTGGTAAGCATATAGCTTAGTGGAGAAATAACTAAACATAATGTATAATGACGACTGTTTCTAACAGTCGTTTAACATGCATATATCTAGATTCAAATCATATCGTAATAATCTTTAATTGTTCATAATACAAAGTAATCCAAACGTTATGTCTCATAATAGAATATGATTCATCAATCAATACAAAACATTCTTGCATTAGAACAAAACTCAAAAATATCAAAACAGAATGTGCAAGTATCAGAATGGAATGTCATAATAGGATATAATCCTTTCAGATCAAAATATGACTTATATCAGAACATAACTTTTTTTGCATCAAATCAGAGCTTATCTCTTATTAGAGCAGAACTTATTTTTTTTATCAAAACTGAACATGTATCAGAATACAAAATAAGTTAGATGGCTAATCTTTTTACAGAAGTGGGTAATAGGACTAGAACAGAAGATACCGTGATTAGTATCTGAAACAGAAGAGACTAATGTCTCTAAATTAGGGGACACTTTAATGTCAATAATCAGGGGACACCGTAGTGTCAATAATCAGGGAACATCTTAGTATCAAGTTATAGGAGCAGCTACAAACCTTTCTAAGCATGCCTATTCAGCCACGACTGAGACTTAATAGTTTTAAACTAAACCGTTTTAGATTTTAGAAATTTCATGTAAATGATGTAGTGCATAGCGTATGACCTTATTCATTTGATCAAACTTAGCATGCCGTATAAATACAAAACATATGCATTAAAGCATCAATAAATGTATTGAGTCATCACATATTATCTATATTCATATAACTAGAAAGCGCTTCGAATACAATCCCAACTATCAAACTCCTTGGACAATTGATGGTCCAAAATTATCATAATATCAGAATCACATAATAGTGAAATAATGCTTAAGTATGAATTCATTTTCTTATACTTAAACTGAACCCATTCATTCTCACTTAAACAAACTTATCATTCCTTATAAGCATAAGCATAAATGCACCAATGAATACATTAAGTAATTACGCTTTACATGTACTCACCTAAGTTCCCAATTCTCAAACATTCATAACTAACACATTACTTTTATCATTTAAAACACATTTGTGTTCATAAGTATACTTCATTCCTTTAACAACTTCTAAGTGCCAAAATTAGATACTTTGTTACCTAATAACACCTTCTTTAAGTTATTACTTCAATTAAAAATCCAAATCTTATACAATCTTTAATAAACTTATTCCACATCAAACTATGTCCATTTAAACCATTATAAAGTACCTTAAACCTTGTGTGGTCCAACAATTTCCCAAAACCAATCTTTTCTCCTTCCTAATTACTTCCCTTGATCATGGGAATAAGTCTTATAAATCCCACGATCGTGGGGTGAGTGAACTCACCCATAGCCTCCAGATTGTTTCCAAGATTACAAATTAAGTTTGACTTTAGAGTTTTATTCTAGTTTGACCAATTTAAGCAAAATGACACTAGTTTATCTGAACTTGATTAGGTTAAACTCAACTAAAATTTAAATTTAACTAAATTTTATACTAAATTTGAGTTAAAACGTACTCAAACTTAATTCAGTATGATGCTGATCTATTAATGAGGTACTTGTACATTTTAACAAATTAAGAGTGACATGCATAGTTGTTAATGATTGATGATGAATCTTTCATGCAATGAGTACAATGTACACCTTTATCAAGCATGAAATTATTGGTATATGCCCTACAGTTAATTAGTTTAGTTTTAATTTAATGAAAATTATTTCAAGACGTTCTTTATTTTGTTTATGTTTAGATTTATATGATAAAATTCAGATGATAATTATAGACTACATATGAAATTAAATGAGACTATGATTATGACATTCATATTGCATTTATATACTATTCTTAAATTGTTTCTAGTTATTGCTCTATTAAGACTGAACATTAATAGAATGTAAAAAAATTAAAACACATTTTGTTTTTCTTATAAAGGAAGTAGCCAATCTTATAGACTAAAGTATAGAGATATTTAAATAAATGTGTAAGTACTTATTAGAGAATAAGTTCACTAAATAGACCATATATAAGAAATCCATTTGGAACATTCCTTGTATATCTATGAAAATTCTCATTGTGATGATTGTATAAATGATCATTTAATTTGAGGTCTCTAAAGTTATCTTATATAGGGACTGTTGTGTTTTTATACTACTTATGGCATATTCTAATCATAGGTCATTTTTCGGTAATCATTAGATGTAACATGAACTATATGGAAGTAGTTAAATGATCAAGATATGATTTATCACTCTAAAGTAATTAAGGAGAATATTCTATTATTCTCAAGAAATCTTTGACCAAAATGGAATGATATTTGTAAATAGTTTACAAATGTATATCATTAATTGAATCAATAGTTAATGGTAAAGAACTAATATGATCAGATACAAAATGGAGTAGACATTAAATATATGTTTTATGTAAAAGATTGAATTATATAGAAAAATCATACACGAAAAGGTTAATCAAAACTATTTTGACATTCCTAAATATTTAGATGGTCATGATATATTGCTAGACGCCAATTTTGATTTATTATTATAAATTGTTTAAATTTATCTAATTCTAATTAGGAATTATAATTATAATTTATAATAATTTCCGCTGTGTTTGGGAACCTAATGGGTCTTACATAAAGAACAGTTGAAGAGATCAAAAATATTTTAGTTAGTTGAGTTTGATTTTAAAGTTTAAGAAACCTTATAATTAAATATGAGATGTTTAATAAACAAGAATCAATATAAGATATTAGACCTTATTTGGGCATAATTAGTATTTAATTAGAATTATTTGTAATTCTAATTAAAGTTTAGTTAAAATTAGAATTTAATTTTAATTAAATTACTAAAATATCCAAAACTTATTATAAATAGGCTTAAGCTCTAATGATGCTAGCACTTCGTGCTTAACCCTCTCTATAAGAGTTTCATAGTACTCTCTACCTATTCTATGGACATCGTTAGAGGCCAGACATTTGTACTACTATAATGGTTAAGATGGATCGGTTTTAGAAATAATTTCTTAGATACGACAAGAATATGATCAAGGTTCGAAATAAGGTACGAATTAAAATTTATATTTTATTTTGATTCATGTGTTAATCATTTTATATAATTAAAATGATCTTAGTTTTCGAGCAATCAAAATACGAAACTAAAAAACTTCATAATTATTCTGTTGCGGTCAAGATTGGAACCCTTCCTGAATTGCCAACAGTGGTATTAGAATTGGATTTTAATTATATAATTTGATTAAATTATTTGATTGTTATTGATCTTAAAATTTGGAATTGATATTAAATCCCTAAAAATAAAATTTAGATATGATTAATTTTAATCTAAAAGGTTTAGATTAAATTTTGTAGAACCTTAGATCTAATTCAATTTAGAATTGAATAGTCAATGTGGTTAATAATTGCTTAAGAGTTAAACAATATATTAAACAATACATGAATATGAACCCAAAATTCAGAATCTGAAAATTCCATTGGACTAAAAAAAGATTTTACAATTTTTTTTATTATTATTTATATATTATATAAAAAATTCAAATAAAATAAAACAAAATAATCATATTAATCTCTAACTCTTATTTAATTTCAATCATTATTAGTAAAAATATATATTTTCAAAAGTTTTAATTATTAAATAAAATTTTACTTAAAAATCGAAACTAGGATCATAAATTAAAAAATAAAATTACTAGAAAGAATAAATAAAACTAAATTAAGAGAACCGTTTCCAACACTTTTTGTTGGCAAATGTAGTCCTAATGAGTAGGGATGTACGAATGGAGTTTTAGTTTAAAGGTTTGTTCTAGTTTGACTCGATTTAAGTAAGATGACGCAATTTTATCTGAATTTGATTGAGTTAAATAACTTTTAAATTTAACCAAATTTTGTACTAAAGTAGAGTTCAAAAAATGCTTAAACTTGATTTGCTGATCTAATAATGAGGTACATTTACTTTTTAACAGATTAAGAGTGACATCGCAGATACTAATGATTGGTGATGAATCTTGCGTGCGATGAGTACGATTTACACCTCCGTCAAGCATGCGATGCCTCTAAGAGGAGTGTTATGTATCGGATCGGAGAATATGAACAAATGCATACTGCCTCTTATGATCAGCTAGTGTGCACATAAGGTTTACGTACAGTACGTGGAGCGGACAAGGTAATTTTTAATATCATAATTTCTTGGGACAATTATATTTAATTAAGTGTTATTATTATTATTTTTAATCAGATCCTCTATTTTCCTAATGTCAAGACAGTAAGTATTATTTTTCTCCATATGTGATGATCAGAAAATAAGAACAAAGCAATAGAGCACTATCTTGTTGTTCAATGTATGAACCCATCTGGTAAGGATTGCTAAGACAATTACCTTTGCTCTCCTGCTGATTCTTATTTCTCGTTACGTTTTCAATTTGGAATGGTTCTTGCATTTGGTTCGGCTACAAAAACACAATTCAATTTCGACCTAACATCTCTGTGGTCGTCTCCTAGTTCTATCAAAGGTGCGAACTATGTTGCATACAAGGAATGCAAATATTGCAAAAAGTTGAGACTTCAATCCTTTTATGCATTCTGATTTGCAGAATGATTGATTAGACAATAACCTACAAACATTAAAATTATTGCTGTACTGTCAATTATATTTAATTATTTAGCGTTAGAAAACATTAAAATAACGACATAAAATACTAAAGAACAGACAGTTGAAGATTAACACAACTAAAGAGCAAACCCACTGCTATATGGTGATGAATTCTGAACATATATAAAAATGAAAAGCAAAAATAAAGAGAAAAAATTATAAGCACAAAGCTTAAGCTTTTACCATGCAGGCTGAGTTCCAAACAGATACAATTGTCAATCATAAAACCATAAAGTTGCTGACCACAAAATCTGATCATACAGCATGAAAATCTAGCATGGTACAAAGTGCAGGACACGAAATCTCAGAATTGCCCTTCCATGGATGCTCAGCATTGCTTAGCAATGAGTGGGACAATGGTGATTGGCAAGGCCCATGGTTCCATTAAATATGACAAAGGAGAAGCAATGTACAGACAGCAGGCATTAGCATACAAATTTTAATTAAAGAAATAAGCAAGAAACCCTTAATCTTAGGTGAATCTGTCTTTCAATCATTCACATGAACATTAAATTAAGTAAACAACTTGAAAGTGCAATTAAGATACATCACCTGATGTGATCATTCATTGGGCAGACAATTTTCTTATAATCTTGAAAGGTACAAATCATAACAAAGTTAACCAAATAAAAAATTAAAACTATAATTATTTATTATAGAAAAAAATTAGGACCAATATGGATTGAGGGTTATTATTATTAAATGATGGTTATATAGATGGTTATATAGTTCATAGACTAACATTCTATTGCCCTTTTTTTAATCCAGGATTTGCTTCATACCCACCATACGATAGACTTACGTACTGCCGGAGTCACCATTGCATGTTCAACTTCACCATTGCATGTACAATCAGTCCCTTTTTCTTTTTGGTATAATGTCGAGAGGAATTCTAGAATTATAATATCCAATCAAATGGTTGAAATTAAGATTGGGGTTCTCATATTTGATGCCGACATTTTAGGGGTTAGGACCAAAGGGATTGAGATCATGGCCCCTTTTTGACTAAGTTTTTGTGATAAGATAGCTGTATCCCTTTGTAGTATTTCCGGTTGTGGTTAAATGTATCCAAGTTCCTGAGCAAGCAATACCAGTATCTGACTATCTGAGGCTTCGCAGTTGTATTCATTCAACATAAGCAACTATATTCTTAGCATAAAATGAACCAGAATTGACAGAGTCTCAGCGCTAGCAAAAATAATCGAACAATTTGCAAGGAAGCTGAAAGATAGTTAAATCACCATAATTTGGCAAGCACAGGAGCTCAAGAAATGTGCATTGAAGAGCTGGATTCATCCTTTCCCTTACTGATTGAGGTCGACTTCTTCTTTTTCTTCTTGTAAGGTATTCCTCTGGCCTTAGCTTGAGAATCCCTAACTTCTCTTAGATAAACCCGAATAGCTGCGGTTGCAAAAGGGTTTGTCTCCGACGAGCCTCCATTCTCTTCATATGCTGCTCGAAGGCGTCCGATGAGGGCATCAAGGCTACCCCAAGCTTGTTTAAGTGGACACGTGCAAGGAGCAGGTGGCTCAGGTTGCCCATAAAACGTACAACCCTGCAGATGGACCTTAGTTTTGCCGAACTGATCAAGGTATCGAAGAAAGTCAAGAACATGATTGCAATTGCACTCGGGAAGTGGGACTGGTGGCCTCTGGTTCTTAAGATACTGACAAAAAGTGTTCCAATCTCTTCTCTTCTGTGATTCATAGCGACTAGGGGTTGTTGGTTGTTGATGTTCGTCGGATGCTTCTGCTATGTCCTTTCCCCTATCAGTTGACATGGTGTGGATTATCAGGGAGAAATTTTGTTGTAATTTGTTTACGAAACAAAGGTAAAGAATACTAAGCGTGTGGAGAAGGTGAAAAGAGTAGGAGGAAGAGAGTAGAAGTACTAGTAGTGGTAGAAGAAGAAGAAGGATAGAAGAAGAGAAGAAGTTGATGACTTCACATCATTAGGCTACGGGGTGGACATGGCATGGGCCAAATGAAATGAAGTTGCTTTCTCTACTTTCTTTTTCTTTCATCTTCCATTTCTTCTTTCTTTTCTTTTCTTTTAATTAGTCGCCGTTAGCATCAACTATACGCTTCCTCCCCCTATTTAGGCATACAATAATTGGTGTGTCATTTGTCAACCGGTGTCTTATCCTCCGATGCTTACGAATCCTTATTGACTTAATTACCCTTAATCTAGTCACTTCGGTAGTCTTATTTGGTTAAAATTGTGAATGTAAGTGAATAAATTCCCTCTAGGTACTATTTTATATCTATAAAATATTAATGTTATTCCTCTATAGCACCCATTGTGGTTATTTTAAGACTTCCAATTTGGTGCTCCAAAATAACTGCAACTTATTGGAGGCTTAAGATTCAGACAGTAATATTCAATGTAAATGGAATGGCTTATGAAACTCTTTTAGTGTAGTTAATGGGGTGTTTATAAGTGACTGGCATATTCAATGTAAATTTGTTCAACTATATAATGTCAGCGATCAGATGTCCCGTTGCATAATTTGTTGTTTTTGCCCTTTCATTGTCCTATCGCTATAATTAGCATACTTCGAAGCCTAGCTTATATAAACAATAGCACGATGAAACTTGTAACTCGCCCCTTAAGTCATATTCTTAGGCACATCATAAACCCATGCCTGGCCATGGGGAATTAATGACCCTTTCTAATTATTTTCTTCTCCCTTTTAAGTTCACAAAAAATATCGGAGGTAATAATACAACTCTCTAAAAAATCAACCAAATTATATTAACTCAAAGAAATAACTTTTCATCTTGCACCAGCAAAAAAATGAGAATAAAAAATTTAACAATGAAACAAAAAATAAATTTTATGTGAAAAACACTCTAAAGTAGACTAAAAAACTCACAGATCTAAATCAATAAATAAATCTACAAATCTCAACAAATTTTTTCAAAAAGTAGTTCTTTTACCCCACAACAATAAGTTATCTTACAAAGTTTTAAGATTAAAATTAAAGTTGGTATCACAATCAACAAGCACTCAAACCAATCTAAAAAATAATAAAAACAAGGATGAGAATACAAGACTATTTGCTCTCTCTATATTTTCCTTACTTTTGGACGTTATGATTGCACTCTCTACAAAAATTTATGTATTTTTCTCTTTTATATCACAAAATATGTTTTTCTAAATCGTACATGATCCCTTACATGATCATATAAGTGACATTGTATCTTCAACATCACCTCACTTGTAGTTATATAGGTTATAGAGAGTTACACGGCCTCCAAACATAGGTGTGTATGACCTTGTATTTCTTCACTCTTTGCACATTCCTTCATATGTTTCCAGGGACTTACATTGTTGAAGAGCTTAATCCATGTTTCCATTACTTGTTCGTCACTCCCACAAATTATAAAGATGTCTATGATCATCAAAAGTCTCAAAAATAGGGTTGGACACTTAACAATCTCCCCCTCTAGCCCAAATATAGGGAAGACATGTTATTCTCAATTATCTACTTGAGATACATCCTAGCAAGCTTACTATAAAGCTTATACTTGTTTCTAGAAACCACTTTAGTCAATATATTAACACCTTTCAAATTTGTATAAACCTTCTACAACATTAATTGTTGCTCTTCTATCAAAAACCTTAACCAATGATACCTAACATCTATGTGCTTTATGCAAGAATGATATATAGCATTTTTGCTCAAGTCAATAGCATTTTGACTATCATAAAATACTACATAGTCTTTTTGCTTCACATCCAACTCTTAAAGGAACCTTTTTAGCCCAAGCATCTTCTTATAAACTTCCACTACAGCAACATACCCTGCTTTAATCGTAGGTAAAGCCAAATTTTATAGCTTGAATTGCTGAGATGGCTGATAATTGTGCATGCTCATACTTTGACAACAAATTAAAAGAGTGAGTCAAAAGTAATCAGATTAGGTTTTGCAATAAGAGTTGACAATTCAATAAGTCACGAAGTTACAAAATTGACGATCATTCGAAGGAAGATCTTGTGTGAGAATTTGATTATTCAGTAGATAACTTCATATTTAATTGAAAATGTTAAGAAGCTTGTGAATCAAAAGGTTGCAAAATCTAAAATTTTGGATTAAATTAGGGTTAATTAATTAGGTTTTGATAGAGTAATCAATCTCTTAAGAAATCTATGATCAACAACCACCTCATGAAACATAAAATTAAGATCCATTCTTGCTTTAAACCAAATAAACACTTAGACTGCATACAAACATTAATAATATCATAATTTTGAGCCTACACATATGATAATCATCTAAGAAATACTTAAAAATACACTTGAACATCTAGCAAAACATAGTATAAACCTATCATCTAGCAAAACACAGTATACATCTTTGAATGGCTCCCCAACAAACTTGAACAAAAAGCCTTAATTTTCTTCCATCAAGATCTTCAACAATATTTGCATCTGTAAAACCTTAATTTTCTTCCATCAAGATCTTCAACCATATTTGCATCTGTAAAACGTTCTAGAGTTGGCGCACCATCACCAAAGCATAAACTCCACTTCGATAGGCCTCTTAAGTATCTTCAAACCTATTTCACTACTTCAGAGTGAACCTTCCTTGGATTTGACAATAATTTGCTCACCATCCTAATAGCTTGGGAAATATCTGGCCTTATGCACACTATTGCATACATCAAAGACCCTATTACAGTTGCGTATGCAATAGAGGACATCCAATACTTCTCCTTCTTTATCGAGGGACATGCACACTTATACAACTTGAAGTGAGATGCCAGCAACATGCTAACTAGCTTAACATGTGATAGATGCATAATTAACTATATTTATACCCTATATTTGATGTATTTGTGCTTAATATTTTATACTTTTATTGTATATTGAGTAATCAAATTGCTCTAAGTGTGTTTATAGGTTATAATTTCCTTCATGGACTAAAAATGAGAAGGATTTTGATGAAAATGTGACATAAAATGAAAATGTGAAGCAAAGAAGGGATACAGAGTGGTGCATCAACTCCTGCATTTCTCTCAAGCTGTGTAGAATCACAAATTCTGGATATTTTGAGTTATACACAGTCTAGTACATAACCTTGTATCAGACTGTGCATCACCCAAAACCTTAAAAATTACCATTAAAAGACATATTTGGAGGTAATAGGGGGACCAGACATTAGAAGATGATTACAATGGTTGAGATCATTCAGAAGGGGCAAATTTGATTCAGAGAAGGGAAAGACACAAAGAGACCATTGAAAGATGTATCAAAATATAAGATCAAACAACTACCTTGCAAGAATATTCTGTAGGAGACAAACAGGTAGATTTAAAATTATGAACACATTGTTTCAATTCAATTTTCTTTTTTTTAAATGTTTGATTTCATGTTCTATCATGTGTAACTAAATTCTTTTGGTGCCTAGGTTAGATGAACCCTATTTTTGTGCAATAACATGCTTTGATTCTTTTGTTAATGCAATTGTTTAGATTATATATTGTAATTCAGTTATGTTTTTAATATATGTTTTAATAAATCTAGAATATTAGTGCATAATATGATTTCATAACATAGAAATTGAGAAATCATGTGTGTGAATAGATCTACTGTAATTGAAATGAGTTTATTGCAACCCTAGAGATATGATGACATAAATCCTCTAAATTAGTGTTAAGCCTAACAGCGGGATTTACAAATTAGGAAAGCAATTCTATTAACTTTGACTTGAGTAATTTGGTTGATAAACTCATGATTAATTTTTATTAGACTCAAGAATGAGCTATTAGCATATCATAGGAATTTTCACGGTTCAATAAATCAACAAGACAACTACATAATAAAAGATCAATCAATTAAGGATATTTAGGGGGTTTGAAATCAAGAAATTGATTCTCAATATTAGTAATTTCCTAAGTGATTTTGTAATTCCATGTTGAATCTTGCTATTTGTTTTATTTTAGTTTTAATTTCTTTAATTAAAAATCACAATCAAATTTGTAGACTATATAATAGGATAACCATAACTACTAATATTTATCATCTTCATAGGATTGACTCATACTTGTTGGCACTAGTTACAACTATGTCGTACACTTGCAGTTAATTCATAATTGAAAAGTTTAGAAAAATTCA
Source organism: Erythroxylum carthagenense (assembly GCA_026413575.1). Lineage (NCBI taxonomy): Eukaryota > Viridiplantae > Streptophyta > Magnoliopsida > Malpighiales > Erythroxylaceae > Erythroxylum > Erythroxylum carthagenense. The sequence continues at coordinate 1,365,988 of JANZLD010000009.1, read as the reverse complement.
ATCAAGATTTTGGCACCATTGTCGGGGACTTTGATATTAGGAACACTTGAATGCTATTACTCTATTCATTATTTTTTGTATTTATCTTATCGTATTTTATTTTATTTTTATTGTATCTTGTTATACTTTTGGCTTATTCATTTATATCTTCTAAAATTCTCTACAATAATAATGTATTTATGGTTTATTTTAGGGATTACGGCTCAACGTCAATACCACAACTTATGATGGAAGGATGAAGCAAACAATACTCTTATGGGAGCTATGATGTGTCTTAGCAATATACAACATCACCATGTAGGATAGAGAGGTTTCTTGACATGTTAACAGAGGCTCCATCGACATCCATACCGTGTTGTGACACTTGTGGGAGTAACTATTACAATTATGAATGACGAGTACCAACATATATGGGGGAGTAACTGAGCGTGTACAATCAACCTCAAGGTGCACTATACGAGAACAATTACAATTCAAAATGGAGTAACTCTTTGACTTGTAGATAGAAAGATTATGCTCCAGCTAAATATTTACAGTACCAAGCACCTCAAGTCTAGGAGCCAACTTTAGAAGATATGATCGTCGATTTTATTCAAGAGTCAATCATTAGGCATCAAGAAGTTGAGGCTTATATTCAAAATATGGTGAATTAGATCAACTAACTGGCAAGGATTATATCTCACGAGATGCGAGGGAGTTTTCCCATTCCTACTTAAACATATCCTATAAAGTACGAGATGGCAATCACCCTTAGTAGTGAAAAAGAGCTCCCAAAAGAAGAAGAAGAAGAAAAGGATGGAGTATTTCAAACAAATTAACGGAACTACTTACAAAAATGAAAGCTAATTGAAACAAATTCTAGAGCTAAGAAAAGATAAGGGTCGGCTTCATGAATGGAGGGGCATTTCAATAAGAGCTTCCAAAACAAGAAGACAAAGAAACATTCATCCAAGAAGAGCAAGTAGAGGAGTGGTAGGAAGTAATTGATGAAGATGAGCTAGAAACCTTTGTCTAGAAAGAAAAAGAAGAAGAATGAACAAAGGTGGTCGAGGAAGAATTAGCAGAGAAACCAAGTAAGGAAACTATTGATGAGACGTTAGTAGTGACTTTAAGAACTAAGGGTTCCCATTTTCTCGAAAACAAACTATTCAAGTCAATCGATGATTTAGGGAGTTTTGTTATTTCATATTTTATTAATAATTTGTCATTAAAAAGGGCATTAATGCATACAATTGGATTAATTAATTTGATAAACTAAGACCTTGTTGTTATCTTGCAATAGGTGTATTACTTACAAACTATAAAATCCTTAGACAGAGAAACGCGTGGAAGCAAGCCACTGATCATAGACCCAGAATGAGGGTAACATAAAAGGTGCGTCAAGCTAATGACTTTAACCAAATGCTACTGAGGCAACTCAAGAATTAGGATTTACTTTGTTATGTCATTTTAATATTTTATTTCTTAATTTTTTATGTATTTTTATTCCTTTTATCCTTTTTCTTATATTTTTCAAGGATGTTATCTAATATTGGATGGATCATAATTCAAAAAAATCATCATATTTAGGGAAGTACCACTAAACCTTCTCACTTATTGTATATACTTATATTGTGTACAAAGGGGACAATGTAAGTGTGGGGAATGGGGTTAATGATCTTTAATCATTTCTTTAAGCTTATTATAATCTTGATTATTAAATTTTATTAACTAATATCTTGAATTAATTGAAATTTGTCCATCAAAACTTTACTTCATTATTGAGTATCAATTTGAATTAGTATGCAAAAGGATGAGAGCTAGAATAAAAATGCTTTTATAAGTCATATTTTCATTAATCATTAAGATATTCAAATTGAATGAAAATTGCATACTATTTAAACATATATAAACCCATAGTTTTCGTGAGCTTTTGAGCCTAAGAGTGAAAATTTTAAAATTTTAAAGCTCTTTTTATTCTTTCATACGTGTTATCATGTATGATAGAATGATTATAGAACTTGCTTTTATTATATATATTAAGATCATATTTGTTAAATTAGAAGCATTGACACGATGAAGACATTTAGATTCAACAATTTATTTAAACCTATTTCTTTGATAATTACCACACTTATAAAATTATCTTTTAGGAATAACCAAGTTGAGCATTAGCCTTTTCCATTGTTATTGTACCCACTTATTAACCTTTTTCCTATTTTTCTTTAAAGACCTTTTTATTGTTTTAAACCTTGAAGGTCATTTACATTCTTTACTTGTTTGAGACTTGGAATTGTTGAAAGGTTCCATAATTCTTTAATTGTGGTACAATATGAATGTTTGAGATTCTTTTGTTTTTATAAAAAAGAAGAGCATAGAAAAAGAAGAGAAGAAAAGTATAAAATATCATATTTTTTTATAAGGAGTGGACCTATGTAAATTGTAAACAAGTTTCTTGTAAATTCTCTTAATAAATTTCCTTCAATTTAACCCTTTTTAAACATCCAACTATACCATACTTAAGCCTTATTATAACCCATATGAAGTTTTTATTTTATTTTTGTCTAGTTTATACTTAAGTGGTGGAGATATGATAATACTACAAGCCTATGATAAGAGTTCTACCAAGCATTAATATAGAGTTTTGATACTTTTCATCCTAAACACTTAAGCGCATTGAGTGAAATCTTGGTGAGGGTGTAAAGGTGTATGTTTTTTTATTTCAATGCGATTATTGTTGTGGTTATTATTAATGTCGACTTAGAAAGTTAATTTTAGGAAAATTGGATTCTAATCGTACGCTAATTTGATTCAATAGGATATGATGATTTATAGTATGAATGGACAAGTTAAGATTGATGAGGGGTTGATGTTGTAAAATTGATAATTTTTATTATGGTTCGCTTGAGAACAAGCAAAAGCTCAAATGTGAGGATGTTTGGTAGATGTATAATTAATGATATTTAAATCCCATATTTAATGTAGTTTTGTTTAATATTTTACGCTTTGTTGTATATTTGGTACTTAATTTTCTCTAGGTGTGTTTATAGGTTATAATTGCCTTTATAGACTAAAAGGAGAAAAATTTAGATGAAAATGCGGCATAAAACAAAGATGTGAAGCAAAAAAGGGATACACAATCGTGCATCAACCCTTGTACTTCTCTAAGGTCGTTTAGAATCACGAATTCTGGGTATTTTGGGTTATACTTGGTTTAGTACATAACCATGTATTACCCAGAACCCTAAAAATTACTATAAAAAGATATATTCTAAGATAAAAGGGGGAACAGACATTAGGAGGTGATTTCAAAGGCTGAGATCATTCAGAAAGGGCAATTTTGATTAAGGGAAGTGGAAAACGCAAAGAAATCATCAAAAGATCCATAGGAATATAAGATCAATCCTCTACCTTGTAAGAATATTCGATATGAGACAAATAAGGAAATTTACAATTATGAATCCATTGTTTTCAATTCATTTTTCTTTTGTTTATGTTTGATTTCATGTTCTATCACGTGTAACTTAATTGTTTTAGTTCCTAGGTTAGATGAACCCTAGTTTTACGCAAAAACATGTTTAACTCTTTTATTAATGGAATTGTTTGGATTAATATATTTTGACTCAATTATGTGTTTAAAATATGCTCTAATAGATTTGGATATTAGTGCATAGTATGATTTTATAACATAGAAATTGAGAAATCCTGTGTGTGAACAGATTTACTATAATTAAAAGGAGTTGATTGCAACCCTAGAGATAGGATAACATAAATCTTTTAAATTAGGGACAAATCTAGTAACGGGATTCACAAAATTGTAAAAAATTTCTATAAACTTTAACTTGAGTAATTTGGTTGATAACCTTAGGATTAGTTGTTATTAGACTTAAGAGTAAGCTATTAGCATACCATAGGAATTTCCACAGCCCAATAAATCAACAAAACAATTACATAATAAAAGATTAATCAATTAAGGTTATTTAAGGGGATTCAAAACCTATACTCTAATTATCAATATTGGTAATTTCCGTAGTGATTGCTTAACTCTTTGTTCAATCTTGATGCCTCTTATTGCTTAACTCTTTGTTCAATCTTGTTACCTCTTTCTTTTTTGCTTAAGTTTTAATTTATTTAATTAAAAATCACAACCAAATTTGTAGACTATATAATAGGATAATGGTAACTGCTAATATTTATAATCTTTATGGATTGACCTGTACTTATCTATACTAGCTACAGTTATGATGTGCACTTGTGGTTAATTCGTAATTAACAAACTTTTTAAAAAAGTCAATTAGCAAGCTTCATATTGAACCTTTAAGTCACTCGTTCAATATATCTCTCCTACGATAACAACAATCTCTTATTCTTCTTATCTCAAGTTATCTACATGCCTAAAATTTGCTTTGTAGGTACCAAATTTTCCATATCAAAAGATTTGGATAAATACTCCTTCAACTTTTAGATTGTACTAATGTCTTGAATCACAATCAGCATATCATCAACATAAAGAAGAAGAATGATGAAGTTTTTATATAAGAACTTCTTAAAATACACACAAGCATCAATATAAGTTTGTTTAAACCACAATCAGTCATAAAGGAATCAAACTTTTGATACTACTACCTTGGAGCTTATGTTAATCCATATAATCTTTTCTTCAACTTGTAGACCTAATTTCCGTTACCTTTAGCTTTGAAACCTTCATATCTCCTCTTCCAAATCTCTATACAAGAAGGTTGTTTTTATCATCCAACTATTCAAGTTCAAGATCTAAATAAACAATTACAACAAAATTTGTTCAAATTGAGGTCATATTGACTACTAGTGAAAATATTTCATTAAAGTCTATACCTTTGTTTTAACTGAATCCTTTCACTACTAGCCTTGTGTTGTTCTTTACCAGCTTATCACCATCTCTCTTTATCTTGAACATGCCTTTTGGAAGCTTTATATGCTCCTATGTATTATTCTTCTTTAGAGAATCCATCTCCTCCTTTATAGTTACGAGCCAGAGATCCTTGTCTTTACAAAATGCAACCTTTTGTACATTTTTAGACTCCTCGTTAATAGTAAGTAACAGGTATTCGGAACTTGGATACCTTATAGAAGGCCTTTTCTTCCTTTTCGACCTTCGAAGATATGTTTCATCAATTATTGGATCCAATTTCCCCTTCTCATTATCCTTAATGGATTCATCTTCAGTATTCTCTGGATGTCTTTCATATAGCTCATCATTATCAGATTGTATCTAATCACCACCAATATTTGTTTGGTCACACACTTCATCTTCTTCACCTATAGACTACTCAATAGTTGAAGGAATTGGTGAAGAGCTAACAATGCCATATGATGAGCAGTAGTGTTATAACTTACTCCTCTCAGAAGATCAGTACCTCTCTTGTGCTCTTAAAATACTGCATCATTGCTTCTAACAACCTTGTGCTTCTCTGGGTGATAAAGTTTGAAGTCAAATTGATCATTACTATATCTAGCAAGGATACATGGTATTTACTTTGATTCAAGTTTCTTTCTGTTATCCTTAGTAAATGTCTAAATACCTTACATTCAAAAACTCTCAGATGATGATATATGAGATCTTTGCTAGTCCACACTCTCTCGAGAATCTCAAAAACTAACAAAATTAAGCAAACTTGATTAATTAGGTAGACTTTAGTTCATATCGCTTCTCTTTAGATACATAAACATTCTAAGCATGCAATAAACCTTTTATATAACGGTTCTATTCATCCTCTCAAGAACCCCATTATGCTATAGAGTCTTTGGATGTGTCTTCTCATGTCTAATGCTATGCGATGTATAGTATTATTCAAACAACTTGAAAGTATACTCCCCTCTATTATATGTTCACAGGCACTTCATCTTCCTCTCAACCTCCCTTTCTCCTATAACATGAAACTTTTAGAAAGTTTCAAATACTTGACTTTTAGAGTTCAACATGTACACCCAAGTCTTCCTCGAAAAATTATCAATAAATGTAATAAAATATGTGTTACCTTTTAGTGACTCCTCTTCAGTAAGGCCATCGACATCTGAATGCACTAACTATAATATCTTCAATATCCTTATTTATCTTCTCTCGAAAGAGAATTTATACTACTTTCCAGCTAAGCAATGATCGCAAGGATTAAGTGGTAGCGAGTTCTTAACTAGGATAAAGGACTTAGCAATTATCAATTTTAATCTCTTCTCACTCATGTGTCTCAGTCATCAATGCTATTGATTTGATGAAGTTTCCTCTTTAGTTGTGTATAGTTCTTCACCACTACACAACTTTGAGTGTGTCTTATATAATGATTAACATAACTCTCCTCAATCACTATTATTGCACCTTTAGATAGTTTTCACTTCCTATTCCCGAAAGTGTGATGAAATCCTTCTTAAGACAATAGTTGATAATAGATTAAGCTTTAGATCGGGGATGTATCATATATCTCTCGAGGTCACTAAGCATCTAATATTTGTTTGAACTCAAATATTACCCATATCGAATATTTTGGCCAAAATTTAGTTTCCCATCTTTACACTCCTAAAATAATTTCTTTTGTAGTTGGAGAAGTACTCCACATTTAGATCCAAAATTGCTGACATTGAAGCATTCATTAGTTGCACAAAAAAGAGAACCTCATCATTCGTGCTTGAAGTTATTATTGTTGTATTTTTATTGTTGTTATCATTCTAATGATTGTTCTTTTTCTTATCTCTCTTCCACTTATAGCAGAACCTCTTAATGTGTCCTGGCTTATCGTAATAATGGTATGTCTTCAAATCTTTGTCACCTTTATACTTTGAACGATTCTTAGCCTTGCCACAACCTTTGGGACCCCTGCTCTTGTTCCCTCCCATCTTTTCTGTCAAGAAAGCCTACAAGTTGTCAACTCCAATCTCCTTTCTTTTAAGTTTTTCATTAATCATATTCTCTATGATTACATCTAAAGAAAACACACCTTTAGGACCTGAGTTGCTAATCGTTATAACTAGAATCTCCCAACTATCCAGTAATAAACTCAACAGGAGTAAGGTTTAAAGCTCATCATCAAGACTGATCTTCATTATAGTAAGTAAGTTGATTATGCAATAGAAATCACTCAGATGCTCTGACACTGCTTTTTAGCTTTCAACTTCAAATTCATAAGCCTCTTAATTGAAATGACCTTGTTATGAACAATCTTCCTTTCATACAGACCTTCTAGTTTCTTACATAGCTCAAAAAGATTTGTTTCTTTAGATACATAGTTGAATATGCTAATATCAATCCATTGTCTAATAGCTCCTAATGTTTTCTGCTTCATCTTTTCCCATTCTCTATCTGACATCTTTTTAGGTTTTGAAGGAACACCATTCTTGCAATGAAAAAGGTCCTCCATCATGGGCCTCCAAATTGAATAATTTGATGATATCTATGTTTCTACCTTCTATTACAATGGCTCTAATACCACTTATTGTGAGATAATGATATAACTCTCTAAAAGATCAACCAAATATCATTGACAAGAAAGAACTCTTCAATTTGCAACAACAAAACAATATGAGAATAAGAAATTTAATGATGAAACAAACACCAAGATTTACATGAAAAACCCTCCAATGTAGAGGGAAAATCATAGGCCAAACTTATAAGAAAATATACTAAACTCAATAAGGATTTACAAAAAGTTAATCACTTACCTCATAACAACAAATTATGTCACAAAGTTTCAAGATTAAAACCAAATTTGTTATCACAGTCAACAAAGACTCAAACCAATCCCCAAACCAATTAAACAAAGATGAGAATATAATACTATTTGTCCTCTTTATATTCTTCCTCACTTTTGGATGCTATTACCATATTCTCTAAAAAAACCTATGTATTTTCTCTTTTATATTATGAAATAGTTTTTTTTTGCGCCATGCACAGTCGCTTATATGGTAATGTAATTGATTGTGCATCTTCAGCACTGGCTCACTCGCAGTTGTACACAATAACTGAGAGTTACACGGTCTTCACACACAGTCGTGTATCTTTACATAGGCATCTACACAACCTTGTTTGTCTTCACTCTACGTAGATTCTTTCCCACGTTTCTAAAGACTTATAGCATTAATCTACATAGTTGTGTCAGTCAAGGCATGAATGTGTAACACTTTACACAACTGTGTATCTCCTCAAAAGAGTTTCAACGATCTTGTTTTTACTTGTTTGTCATTCCCACGAACCATAAAGACATCTACAATCACTGAAAGTGTCAAAAAAAAGGGTTAGACATTCAACAATTGTTTTTGCACAAAATTAACACAATTTTGCTAATTTTTTGTTCCCTTCTTTATCTAGTTTCATTGTAGTCAACAGAAAATTTAAATGAATGGACTTAAATGCATAAAAAGCATAAAATTAATATGCATACATTTGATAGTTAAAATACTTTGTATATTGTACATTTCTTTTCTTTATTATTAATGGAATGAAATGAAATGTAATATTGTTTCATCATTTGAGAGAGTTTATAATAGAATGTAATAGAATAGAATATGATAGAAAGAGAAGGTTTCACATTACATTTTATTTCATCATAAATAATAAAAATAAGTTATCTCCGATTTAGGGAGTTTATGATAAAATTTAAACTGATAAATAACATTTTATTATATTAAATTATGAACCTTCTTCCGAATATTTCATTATATTATATTATGAACTATTTCATCCCTCTCAAACAATAATTTTCTAATATTACATCTATTTACATTTCATTCCATTATAAATCATTTAATTTTATTATATTCCATAAAATTTTATGTCCAATTAAACATAGCCTAAGAGAATGACATCGGACTAAGAGATGACAAGTAGGTGGGGGGAAATAAAAGAAAGAAGAAGACACATGTTTTATTTTTACCCTTTTTTTTAGTCTGTCACGAAACCTAAAATTGGAGTATAGTGATCATAACATCTTTAATTTCCTAGTTGCCATGATTTGATATTTGTGGGTAAGGGAACCTAGTGCACCCGTCAATTTGATGGATATCATATCTAATCTGACCAATCTAGTCGGGTCCCGCGTAGAAGATTCTGGTTTCTGATGTCAAATACCAACATCTGATTCAGAGTTAATTATTCAAACAAATCGTCCGGCAAACCAAGTTGTATTCCGACCCCAAATTCTACAGTGTTCTGTGTATGGCAGATTAATAATAGAAATCATTCACGGCTCCATATTCCGACAAAAGAGAAAGAAACAGCACTAATCAACAACCAGTTCCACGCTCTTCTATTAAGCTTGCATATTCATCCCACTGACTCATCTTGTCATTCGTCAGGTGATTTCCGAATATTAGATGTACTTAACATTACACTCTCGTAATACTTACCCATAGCCCCTATCTCTTTCTCATTCACACAAATGCACATTGGTTCTAGTTCTTGTCTTTACTCAATTGTTTCTCTTGTTTTTTTTTTTTTTTTGAAAACTCAATTGTTTCTCTTGTTACGTTGAAAGTTTCTTTGGCTTTTATTTTTTTGATTTTTTAATGTTTTAGGTTTTCTAAATCTTAAAAAAGACATTATAAATTAAATTATAATGACGAGATTCATGATACTTAAAAATTATATTTAAATATTATTAATTTTAATCTAAAAATTTTGTATTAAACATTTTAAAACCCTAAATTATAATATTTTTAATAACACTAGAAAACATGAATAGTTTTTGGAACAATAATTGTTAAACAAGGCCCGTCAATAAACAGATCAAACCCCAAGCTACATGAAATTTCGGGTGTTTGTTTTGTGGTCCACGATAAGAGGAACTCCTGCCAGTAGTGAAGGGTTTTGTGATTGAATTAAATCTGGGCTTATGTGAGAACCCTACTGCCGGTGTTGACTGTTCAGGTCTGGTGATCGGAAGCTTATGGAGATTGTTGGATAGGTGAGTTGTTTTGTCTGATTGTTGGAGTTGTGGCGAGTGGTGCGTCTTTGTTGGAGCACGCAGGAGGAGGCTGTGGCTGCAGCTGAAAAATGAAATTTTCTTTAATATTTTAAAAATAGTTTTTAATTTATTAAGAAAAATTTTTCTATTTAATTAAGAAGTTAATCACTAATTAAATAATATAAAGGAAATTTTAAATTAAGTTTAAAAGTTTTTATTTAATTTTGAGTGTAGTTTTCTTTAATATTATAAAATAGTTTTTTAGGTAAAAAATACTTTTAATTAAATTATAAATAGCTTTCTAATTGGATTAGAGTTTTTTACTTATTGAATTTTAAAAGAGTAGTTTTTAAAATTGCAATAAGAAGCATAATCTATTACAAGTTGTTTTCAATTAAATTTTTTAAAAGAGTGGATTTTTATTTAAATTTATTTGATTGCAATAAATTAAATTTATAATTTATTTGCTTAGAAAATTGTTATTTTATCTATTACAAATTGTTCCTTTATTTACTAATAATAAGTTTCTTGATTTATTAGAAAAGATATTCTTGATTAGATATCAAAATGTGTTTTTATTTATTAATTAAAAAGTATTTTTCTTTAATATTTTTAAAAATAGTTTTCAATTTATTAAGAAAAGATTTTCTATTTAATTAAGAAATTAACAACTAATTAAATAATATATAGGAAATTTTCAATTAATTTAAAAGTTTTTTTACTTTTGAGTGTAGTTTTCTTTAATATTAGAAAATAGTTTTTTAATTAAGAAAAAATATTTATAATTAAATTAGAAATATTTTTTAATTGAATTGGCGCTTCTTGCTTGCTGAATTTTAAAAGATGAATTTTTTAAAATTGTAATAAGTGAAAATTGTTTTCAATTAAATTTTATTAAAAGAGTTGAGATAATTGAAAACAATTTTCAATTGATTTTGAAAATTGTTTTCAAATCACATCAAATCTATATTTGAAATAAGAATTTAGTTTATTTAGATCGATGTGTTTAATTTAATTTATCTTTTTCAAACAATTGGAAATTTTATTTTAGATTATAAAGATCAGTTGCTAGAATAAAAGAAGACTTGATATTTTATGTATATAATTTTTTTATGAGTGCATAAGTTGCATGCTTTGTTTATATGTTTAGCATATATATTAGATGTATGTTGTATATGAATGATTATTTACATATAATTTTGTGTTTGATGAGATGATTATTAAGTATATGTTTTAAATTCTTTATTGAAATATTAAGTATATGTTTTAAACATGATTGTTATAAGAATAAATCAGAATTTTGTTTATTATTAGGTTTGTTCAACAAATTCAAGACCACTCTAACCAAATATATTTAGCTTATAGTAGTGAGTCTTATTTAACTAAATTTTTGTGATTTAGATGAGAAAAATTATGGTCACATGAATTTAGAGGTAGGGTCGAGAATAATATATGTGATATTTTTGGTCAAGAGTTGTCATTTAATAAGTCTTAAGAGTCATATGAGATGTGATTGATAAAGTTATCATCTACCTAATTTAAGTTTAGTTGATTTGTTGAGCAAACTCAAGATCAACTAAAATTGAATGCAATCATACCCTACTGAAGATATTAGAGTAATCTTTTCAAATAGTAGTAAGGGTTATTATTTTAAATAAAATAGTATGAGTAACCAACTATATGATTAAAGTATAGATCTTATTTGATAGTCATGACATATAACTAATTACTTGCTTTTCTTACATTTATATTTTGTTCTAAATGGAATTTTCCTTATTTAGTATAGTTGATAATAAATTTTTAATGAACAAAATATCTTGGACATAGGTCATGTTTAAGAGGAGTTCTTAAGGTCAAATAGACAAGTTATATGTCCATTATGCAATTTTGCTATTAATCCTTGTTAAGTATTCATGACAAAGTTTTAGAGATATATAAACGTCATACAGATAAACAAAATGTGATGAAATTTCAAGTTGACTAACACCTTATAAATTTCAATGACATCATGTAAGAAGTATGTCAGTACTATGATAGCACGATGCAAGAGGTTGTATAAAGTAGGTATAGTACCTTAACGAAATTGTTTCACTCAATTTAGCTTACTAAAAGTATAAACATAGACTATAATTGAAGGTATTTACTATAGAATGATAATATTTATCATTAAAAGAAAATTAATTGCATGACTTTTCTTGCCTATATTTGATATGATAGATATCATATATATTTCTAATTTATACTTTTGAGTATTCGATATTGAATTTAGATTCAACATTATTATAATATTCAAAACATGATATGAAATAAATTGTTAAGTAAAAGTATTTGATTCAAGTTCATACAGATAGTTAGTATGTATTGGATAAAAGGGAGATTCATGCTTACTATAAGTGACAATAATTTAAAGTTGGATAACTGAGACAATCTTTATGCTATATTGGTTAAATCAACGTAATGAGAATCATAAAGTTATACAAGGATGTAGGTATCCTTTTGATTATAAATTGTATGAAACTTTTGAAACTTATTTGGTTGAAAATAACCAAATCAACCTTTGGTAAAGAGATGGTGATGGTATTAAATTGCTTAATTTTATACATGTGATATATAAGATACAATAACAATTCATAAAAGGATGACACTTTTATTTCATTAAATATACTAATGAATTTATGTGATATAGTCATATACATTAAATGAAATATTGATATAAAATTTTCAAAAGTTCAAATTGTTTAAATTTAAGTAAAAAGTAAGTATTGGGATGCTAAATCATTTCAATGAGATCAATGCGGTGAGATTTAATGCAATATTTATTGAAATATTATGGATTTGTGTAACGAAGAAAATACAATATGAGATATCTTATAATGCAATATTTATTTCTTTTATAGCTATAACTAGTATTAGAACTTACCTTTGATAGTTCCAATTAAATAAACTAGCAAGTTTTCATATTAGATATGAAATGCTAAGAATTTGAAAGAGTTAAAGTTAATGATTTTAGAATGTGTTGCTTACTTGAAGCATGTATAATCTGTTGGAACCCCTCCCTGGTGAGACACGTGTCCGATGTCCTGCATGACATCTAGACGCGCATCTCACGAGGAAGGGATTCCTCACCACTAATTAAACCTCGAATTGAACTTAAGTGCACGTCATCCGAATAAACTTGATAATTTGACCCTAATTATCCTCCAATAAAAAATTAATCTGCTTAGGGCTCATAATTAAAGCTGATTCCTAAGCTAATACGAAATTCCATATTTCTAGGCCAAATGAAAACAGAAAACGCCTCAATCGGATCTTTATATCTCACAAAAACGCAATTTCGCACAAAACCGACACACATCGGCC
>JANZLD010000009.1:1268086-1287018 GCA_026413575.1 Erythroxylum carthagenense | reverse complement strand
GAATAGAAAGACAACCTAGCATCCAAGGCAAGCTGAAATACTATTCCGAAAACGAATAGAACTAAAATTTTGTTTGTCTCTTCTGGAAGAACCTTGAATTCCTCCTCCACTAAGCAAAACCTTGATTAATACAATTAAAGTACAGCACAAAGTGGGAACTAATACAATTTTAATACGATAAAAATAGTAGAATAAAAATAAATCTTAAATCTTTAGAGAGCATCAATCAAGTAACCTGGAGTAACAAAGTTGGTAGTGGAGCAAAGGAGAAAGATAATGTAATTAGAGGCCTTGTATAAGGAAAGTTTTTACTTAGCAATGCATTCTTGAATAACAAGAAATTGTTTGTTTATACACTTGCTCTTTTCATAAAATATTCAATTCTTTGAAAAATTTTGAGCTGATTTACTGTCAATCATGATATTTATTATTTCTATTTGTTCTAAATGAAACTCTTTTAATGAAATTCTCAACTACATAACATGACAAGTGTAAGAAGTAATTGTAACATATCCGAATTCACATGTAGAGAGTAGGACTATAGGTTGTTTCTTTGAACACCAAGAAATTATATTATGTTTAGAAGAAGAAACAAATCTATTAGTAATTTTACAAAAAAAAATCAAATTAAAGTCTTTAAAAGAAAAGTAACATATGTCATAGTCAATAATACTTTTGAGAAACCAAAAATTTTTTTTACTATCTTGAAATGAACTTTAGAAGATGTCTTCATAAATTAACTAATAGGTCTAACTGCAAGTAAGATATCTAGCCTTGTATAAGTTAAGTGCCTCAATTTTTGCTCAATCAAAGTTGGAAGGGTTTATTTCGTACTCTTAGTGTTAATCGGCTTACTATCAAACATCTTAAACTTTTTAAGCATCTTCTTTTATATAACTTTCTTGAGTAATGAAAACTACATCCTCTATTTATTTGACCTTGATTACCAAGTATTAAGCAACCAATCCTATATCCCTCAGACTCTTACTCTTCAAACATCTTTATGTTATTGCTTATGTAGATAACATCATTTATATAGATATAAGCAAATAACATATCATCTTTATTCTTTTAACATAAAAAGCATATTAGTATAAGCATCTAGTAAAACTATTATTATGAAGATAATTGTTAAATCGGCTATTATAAACTCTTAATGCTTGTATAAGTCGATATAATGACTTCTTTTACTTTAATAGTTCAGTTTCTTAATGTAAACTTCTACTTATAAATAACCATTAAGGAAAGCAGACTAAGCATCTACTTAATGAATCCTCTAATGATTTAAGGTAGTAAGACATATTAATCAACAAATTGTTTGCAAGTGAGCAATATGGATGAATATGCCAATGCCTTATCTTTTGTTTTTAACATTTGATGGCAAGTCTTACCTTGTAACTTTTTGTGATACCTTTAACAATTTCATTGAACCTGTATACCCATTTGACTCAAAAAAAACACGATGAGCACTTAGAAGAAACCTAGTTCTTATATATCATTTCTTTTGATGGCTTGAATTTTCTCATTTGTTGTATAGATCCATTATTCATTCTAACTAACATCTTCAAATTTTAAAATCTCAATATCTATACGTACATAAAACAAGTTAGGATTGTCATAAATTAAGTCTTTGAATAACATCCTTTTTTTCTTCATCTTTAAAACAGGGAAGGTAATCATAAGATCCCTCTATTTGAGTGCTCTAATTCTGAGATACTTCTTCATTAAATTAAATTTCTCAACTAATGCAATATGTCAAATTTTTAGGGTGAACAGCTTGTAGCATTTTAAGTTTGACCCATATCTAAAAACAATAAAATTCTTATTTTGATTATTAATTTTGGACTTTTCTTACCTAGAATATTCTTAAGTGTGAAGCAAAAGGATTCTTCCACTCTATGTTTCTAACGGAGTGACATCTTTTAATCTCATTTTTGGAATACAACGTGAACATCTTGGGTGGTTTTATTAATTCTGTTCAGTTAGTTCACCACTCCTAGGACTAATGAAGTAATATGAAATAAAATTACTATCCTTTACTAAGAATGTCTCAAACTTCAACCCTTAAAGTTTGAATTTGTATCTTCTTGATATTATTAACTATCATCACTGAATTTTGGAAAGTTTCCTATTTCCTTTTTTATGCGGCTTCATTGGCTATCTATTAGGATATTTATTCATCCAAAACTTGACGGATGAGGGTAAGGGCACTATGACCTCTCATCCTTTCCCTCTTTAAGGCTTCCTTTTCAAATTTAGTTAATATCACCTCATCTTGAAGGTCTATGCATCCTTAGTTTACTATATCCTATATGCCTTATGATTCGATAATGACCTTTATCCTAAGTGTTTCATTCTCATAATTGAATTTGGTGAGTTGTGGATTATGGAAAGATATAGACTTCTTTTGATATCATAGTTAGTAATGATACTAATTTATTAGAAAAATAATACACTACAAACACTTACACAGTCAAACGAATAATGAAGAGTATTCTTGGAATAAAAGTTTTATTCTTGCTTCTCTTGCGTAAAACAAAGCATTGCATAACTATCAACAGAATCAATAAAGAAATATAGACTAACCAACTTAAAGCCACTTAATGAAGGAAATAATTTCATTGATATAACAAATTAGCATAACAAAATATTTTTCAGATTTTCTCTATTTTTCATAACTCTCTTTAAGTAACTACAAATTGCTTAAAATTATGTCTATTTGAAGTTATACACCTACAAATTAAAAATAACTCTAAAATTACTTGAATTTATTGAGATTTGACTATTAATTACTTATTCAAAATTATTTTATAATTTCAAAAGTTTATTTTATTTCCTATAAGAGTACCTTATTAACTAAGCCCACATCTTTATAGGTGAATAAAGTTAGAAATTACTAAACACTTACTTTACACTTTTTGTCAATATGATAAGATCATGGTATAACATACTCTTAGGAATAAATTAACTAATAGAAAAAAAATTTACGCATCATAAAAAATATATCATATAAATATATAAAAAATTATGAGATGATTATAAGATCTACAGTTCGTAATTTTTATGGAGAAAAATTGTCATTATCAACTAATCATATTCCAATCTAAGAATTGAGGAGATAGTGAGAAATTGGAGAGGATTAATGTAACCCTATTAACATTTTTGTATAACCAATTTATTATTTGAGCAATACTTTACCCCATGAACATAATAAGTATCAGAAATTACTATGTTAAAAAAAATTAAAATTTAAAGGCAAAATATGGAAGTTGTATAACATAGTAATCCTTAAAGTATTATAAGTTGAATAATACAAAGTTTTAATATCATTAAAGGTTTTTATAAAATTACTCTTTGTCAAAAACAAAAAGACAATTCTTAAAAGAATTTAGTTAAAGAGGTGTTTTTAATTTAATTATTATGTTTTTAATTTTATATTGCATTATACTATGAATTTTAATTAAGGATTATAAATTACAAAGTTTAAAACATTTTTAGATTTTTTCATTTTAGTGTCCAATCTAAAAGTTTTCAATTAAATATCTAAACTTTTAAAACAAACAACTTAATAGTTTGAGTATTTGAAAAAGCTACATGACATCTTCTTCCCCAAATAGTTTGAGTATTAAATAAGTGACAATATTTCCAATGCATAATCATTTATGTGTTAACCATATGAGGCTCAAAATCTATATTAATAATGATGAAGACCCAAATAAACCCTTCAAAGTTAGTCTTTCCATTGCTGTATAAACTATATCAACACAATGTTAATAAAGACAATTTTTTAAAATGAGTTATTTCTCCAATTTTTAGTCTTTATGAAGATATATCATCAACATTAGAAAAATGATAATAAAAATAATATTTTGAAATTAGTTGTCCAAGTCTTAAAGTTTGGATAATTAATAAAAAACTTTAAAGAGTGGGCATAGAAGTAAAGAATCTAAAAATGTTCAACGTTTGTTTTTATCTCATACAATTATTATGACATTATAGGGCATGTTTCATTTAAGATTTTTTTGCATTTTGTTTTCATTTTTAAATTACTAAAAATATTTTAGTTGATTTTTAATATTATTTTTGTTTTCATTTCTTCCTATTTTTATTACTTATGAAAACTAAAATAAGAGATTTTGATTTTATGTTTTTGCCCTTTTGTCATAATCTAATTTCATTATTAACTAGATAATTGTTACTTAATTATTTAAAATTAAATACTACTAAGAATTATGGTTTTTATAATTCAATTATTCAACTCATACAATTATTTATTTTGATAAAAAATAGAATTTCTTGTTAGCATTTTCCAAAAAATACTATTAAAAATTAATATGTCTCTAATTGTATTTATTAATTTGTTACTTTCATTAGTAAAATGCAATTACATTCATATTAACATTCAAGTAGATTTTTTAAAAAAATAAGAATAAAAAGTATAATACAAAAATAAAAAATAGAAGTAAAATCAAATGACACATATAAAACTAATATATATTGTGGTTTATTTATCAACCAAATATTGAGAAGAAGAAAACTAAAAGCTTATAAACGTAACTATTTGATAATTTTTGCTCGACAAATAGTACAAACAACTAAGTCCACAAGTGTGCTCCAAAGCGCGATCAAATCAAGTGTTGGAAACTTAAGAACTAACTAAAAACGAAGTAATTAAGCTAACCAATAACAAGAACCTTAACAAATATTAAGAGATATATAATGAATAACTCTTAGCTCCGACGACTGTATATAAAAGTCTTCTCAGAAGATTAAGATTTTAAAAATTGAAAACCAACATGTTTGGACAGTGTTTGAAGGGTAAAACTCGCCATAAGGCAACAGCCAAGAATCATCCTTACTTTTAAGCACTCTTGGGCAGTAGAGATAGGAGATTTAAAAACTTTGTACCTATTAGATAGTTTGTCTACAATTTACATTGCGTTTTTAACTAATAAATATATAAAATAACACACACACACACACATATAATAGCTACCAGGATCCTTTGTCCATTTTTCCGTGCCCCTGTCCTGTCTTATGAATCTCAATCATCCATTTACGCGGTAAGTTACAATAAGAGACCCCTATTATATGGGGATGGATCCTCTATTCATTTTTCCGTATCCCTATCCTGTCTCGTGAATCTCAGCTATCCATTTACGCGATCCAAGGTAGGGACACGAAAAAATGAACAGAAAATCCGTCCCCATATAATAGGGGTCTCTTATTGTAACTTTTCTTCTTGACAAAATTTCACAAGATGGAAGACAATTACGAAATTCTTGTCCTAAAACTAAGCTGTCCTTTTTCTTCAATTTGATGTAGCAGATTAAAACAGCAAGATCAAATTTCTAAACTATTCTTATATACATATCAATAATACTGTTACGAATTCTTTAACTTGGAAAAGAAACTTCTAATTTATAATTGAATAATCCAGTTGTAAAACTATTTCTTTTTAATGTAACTAGTAACAAATTGGTGGCCATCATGACTTCTAGATTCTGAAACATGCATCTCTAGTACAATCAACGTGTAGGAATCCAGGTTTTTGATCATTCAAATGTAACAAGGGAT
Source organism: Erythroxylum carthagenense (assembly GCA_026413575.1). Taxonomy (NCBI): domain Eukaryota; kingdom Viridiplantae; phylum Streptophyta; class Magnoliopsida; order Malpighiales; family Erythroxylaceae; genus Erythroxylum; species Erythroxylum carthagenense. The sequence continues at coordinate 1,281,441 of JANZLD010000009.1, read as the reverse complement.
AAGGTTCAGGCTAGATTTCTTCTTACTTTCTTAAAATTTCCAACGAGAATAACTGAAGATCAACACAAACACATGAAATCATAGGGTGGTTGCATAAGTAGAGAAAAATCAAGAAAGCAAAAGGATGAAAAGAACATAATGACATTGTGATTCATTTCTCGCATTAAATGTGTAAATCTGCTATAGGAGATAGATGGATTAATAATTTCAAAGTTATAGATGGATTAATTCAAAGTCTCACCACATATACCCATGGCCCACATACAGCTGATGTGCACACCTAAAACATGGTAGTGATGAGAGTATACAATTACAAGAAGATGATTAGGAAGCTGAAAATACTCGGAGTGTGAATTTGTCTATCCTGTCCTTATCATAACAAGAATAAGTGATATTTTGGAGATATATTCTATAATTAGCATGATAAGCAATTTACACCATCACTCAGATTTTTCATTTGTAATATAGTGTATGTAAGACCTGAATTACGGCTATGAAGATTTATTTTCTAAATATTCCCTTACGTGGAGAGTGCCACAGTTATTGCCAAGGTCATGATCAGTATACTTAGAAATAGCAATTATGACAAAACATAGATCAGTCACGTTTGATTTTCTATATATTTTAGAGGCCTTACAATTATGATATCTCAAAAGATAACAGGTGAACCTCAGGCTTTGTATTCTAAACAGTGTTCTAAACTGCGAAGTGCAATCATAATTCTGTCATAATACCGCCTTTGCTGTTGAATTTGTTATCGCATTTACAGTTGCATATAAAGTGCTAAGTTGGATAAAGTTTACATAAGCATTTAAGCGGCAGACAGTTTTGATATCTATATCATCTATGGCAAGAACTTGTATCATAAAGAAATCATGTAACAGCGAGGTTCCTATTTCACACATCTATATGCTTTTGGTTCTATCTATTGCCCCAGTTTCACTCTTAAGCAAGAAGAATAAATGTCAACCACAGACATAATATTTTGAAATGCATTCTGGAGACGAACCGAGTGCATGCAAGTGCTATATTCAGGCTTCTAACAAGCAACAAAATACCCATAAATTTTTGTAACAGGATGTTGAAGTTACCATGATAATATTGCAGAGAAGCCCTGGATAAACTTAAGGAAGTTGCATCGTCGAGCTTGATTCATCACTTCCCTTATTTTGATCAAAGGACTTCTTCTTTTTCTTCTTCTCTGGAATCCCTCTTGCCTTGGCTTGGTACTCCTTCACTTCTCGAAGGTATGTTCGTATAGCAGCGTTGGCAAAAGGACTGTTGTCCCCCGGGCCTCCGTTCTCCTCATAAGCAGCTCGCAACCGGCCAATAAGAGAATCCAAACTACCCCAAGCTTGCCTTAGTGGGCATGTACAAGGAGCAGGAGGCTCAGGGTGTCCATAAAAGATGCAGCCTTGTTGGTGAACTTTGGTCTTTCCAAACTGATCAATATAGCGAAGGAAGTCAAGAATATGATTGTAATCACAGTGAGACACTGGTACTGGAGGCCTCAGGCTCTTCAAATACTGCCCAAAAGTTTGCCAATCCCTTCTCTTTTGAGTCTCATATCGATTCAGCAGAACTGCTGGTTGTTGATGATGAACATGCTTGTCTGATTCCTGCGCTGTTAACTCTTTCCCTCTCTCGCTTGACATTGTTTCGAAGTTTATGCATGAAATTAAGAAATTAAAATTTACCTGCTTTGCCAATTAAGGCAAGGAAAATGGTCGAGAGATGAGAAAGATCGATCACATCGTAGGGTTAGTGTGCTATTGGAGCAATGACAGTCGGTATCTTTTCAACCTTTTCTTCATCTTTCCTTTCCCTTCTCTTTTCAAAGGAAGCAATTGCTGTTACTATACCTTTCACCAACCACTAGGTAAATTAACAACGGCACACAGACTAGAACTACAATTATATATATATATATATATATATATATTAGTTTACATAAATAATATTGTATTCAAAACCTTACAAATAAAACGAGGCTACATTTACAGCTACCATTTCTTGTGCAATCATATGTTCTTGATTCTTCTGTAATGCTTACCTCATTCCGAATGCTATCAAAATTTGATGATTCACACAATTCCTGTCCCCTACTAGTGAGTAGCTTTTGCACTTAAAATCCCTGTTCTATTCAAAACCCTAGATTCTTTTGCTAGCCTAAGGCTAAGCACGGTCCATGCATTAGGTCGTGAATTTTTTATTACCACAGACTAAATTTTTGGTCAAGCTATAACTTGGGTTGAATTTAACATCGATATCTTTGTACCGAGAGATTGAACTTTTCGTGTATTAGTGTCTATATTGTAACTATAATCTTGACACATGTATGTTGTCCTGTCCACAAAATGTTATTTTAGTTAGATATTAGACTTGATCTTCTAAATTTCATTTTTGGTAGATACAAATTCTTAAATTTATGCTTTTACGGTCAATTAATAATGTTCTTTCTTCCAAGAAAAAATAACTACTAATTTTCTTAATGAATTACCCAAAATAAAGCACATGGAGCCTATATATACAAATAAACAAGAATGAAGTTCACTAGAAAAATAACTACCATGAGAGAAACTCCGAAATTTGTTCATTTAAACTAAATATGAAGTGGACTAAAAATCAAATCAAAAGCTTAATTACCCAAGTTTATCGTACAATCTTTAATTTATCTCAAATATTCCTAGTGGTATGCTAACTTCGTATAGTTAAAATGCTGTATTAATAAGATCAATTACAACATGAATCAAGTTTACCAACATTTTGATTTGACCAACTAGTCATGCAACATAAAGTTGACCATAATTCTGATAGCCCGAGGTTTTTAAATTAATGATTGTGATGATAACAATCAATAATATTTCAAATTTAGTTGCATTTTAAATTTTAAATTTATCTGGATTATTTTAGAAAAGATAACCATATATTTAAGGAAATTATAAAATTTAGTTATCTACATAAAATTAAGGGATAGTGTTTAATAATTCCATTTTTACAAGAATCAATTGAACAAACTTATCCAAATAATCAGAAACAGTTCCACAAAATTTGGAATGGATAAGTTACTATCTTTTATGTATAGTCGAAGCATTCTCCAGTTCACCTGATTCAATAGTCGATTTCAAGACGTAATCCAAAGAGTATCCAAACAACCATATATGTGGAGATTCTATCATAGATAATGAGAAAAATGTTTTGATAGATTCAAAGCTGATTGAGTCATCTAGTTGATTGAAAGAATGACTAGTTGGAGGAATTCTTATTTAAAGGAGAGCTACTGCATTCAAATAGATACCAAATTTTAGAAATACATCAGTAGTATTAATACTTAGTCTTGAAAAATTACACTTTTATACTTTTGTGCTTTAGAAAATGAAAAACACCCTATCAAGAGACAAATCAATATTCATCGAAGCTTATTTGAGCAAATCCTATTTTCATTTGTTGAAAGCTTGAAGAGGCTTGTCAAATACTACTAGTATGGAAGGTTGAAGAATGTTGAAAAAAAATGTACTTGAAAGCTAGAAGAGGCTCGTCAAATTACTACTTGGAGATTATTAGTAAAACACTTAATTTGAATACTTAGAGATTAGATGTAGGTTTAGTTATAAGCCGAACTAGTATAAATTGGCTATGTCATTCTTCCTCTTTCCCTAACCTTTAAATTTCCACGTTATAGTTACTCTTGTTTTTAATTTGCAAGAGGCTCATTTTATTTCAAATTTTAATAGTCTTCTTTTATTTTAAATTTTCACAAGCTGGTATCGTTTATAAGAATTGATATACCACTTGCAAAAGTTTCAAGTCACACGTAATTCCCCCCCCCCCCTTGTGTGTGTTTGCTTTATCATTTGGTATTAGAGCAAGGTTTCAAATTTATTTTGTTTTGTAGCACGTGTTAGATCATGACAAACAAATTAAGAAGTCTTGAAGGACAATCTGTTTCAAAGCCTCCTTACTTTAACGGAAACAACTATTTCTATTGGAAGGAAAGAATGACAATTTATCTTCAATCTATGGATATTGAAGTCTAGCAAGCTGTGAAAATGGGAGTTACATCTCCTGCTACTGATGATGTAGAATTATAGATTGATGTTGATAGAAGAAATGCAAAGGTAAATGCTAAAGCAAGACATCATCTAATTTATGCAGTCTTTATAGAAGAATATGAAAAGATATCCGATTATTCTAAAACAAAGGAAATGTGGAACAAACTTCAAGTTACATTTTAAGGAACAAATAAGGTAAAGAAATATAGGATAAGTCTTTTAATGCATCAATATGAAACTATTAGCATGGAACAACAAGAGACCATAGATGAAATCTTTGGAAAATTCAACAACATCGTCATAACCTTGAAGAACTTGGTAAAAATATATCCTAATGATGAGCTCATAATAAAGATCCTGAGGTCACTGCCAAAGGAATGGAGACCCAAAGTAAAAGCATTAAAACTGTAAATGATCTAGACACTATTTTTCTTGATTAGTTAAGAGGAAACATGATGATCCACGAGACTGAGCATAGACGAGATGAAGGATCTTCTTACAAAAGAGGAATGGCTCTGAAAGCTATTGATGAATCAACTCCATCCAATAGTGATGAAAGAGGCACTAAATTGCAAATAGATAGAGATGATGAATTCAATTTTATGGTTAGAAAATATGCACTTTTTTACAAAACAAAGATGATAGAGAAAAGAGAAGGAAATAAGAAAACTAGAAATAATAGGTTCATATCAAAAGGCAGTACCAATACAAAAAATAATCAAATTATATGTTATCATTGCAGGAAGTCTAGGTATACCAGACCAAAATGTCCCCTTCTTCAAAAATACAAAACTAAAAATAGAAGACCTAGAAAGCAAGCTATGACTACAGCTTGATCTGATGAATATTTTGAGAATTTTTATGAAGAAGAGTCTAAGGAAGTAAGTAATTTTTTTCTTATGGCTAATTTAGGAGAAAATGAGGTCTATTGTTCTAACACTAATATTGAATTTAATGAATTACGAGATGCATATCATGAACTATATGCTCAATATAAGAAATTAAATGTGCATTATTTCAAAAAGGATGAGAAGTCTAAAAATAATGATGCATCTTTGAAAAATAAAATTAAATAATTAGATCAATGAATAAGAACCTGCTGTTTGAGAATATGTCCTGTGAAAATGATTATAAACAAAAGGTATTTGAAAAAGAACTTTCAAAAGAAAAAATGACTTAATTAGAAAATGCATTGCTTAAGAATGATTCTGAAAAAGTAAAACAATTAGAAGAAAAGGTTGCTAAACTAGAACCTTAAAAAGAGAAATTTGTTGAAAAAAAATCATTTCTCTAGAAAAGGATCTAGCTAATTCTCTGAATGTAAAGAACAATCTTGAAGTATTACTTAGTAATCGTAAATGTGTCTTTGATAAAACAGGAATTGGATATGATGAAGATAATAATATTAAGTTGTACAAGAGTTTCTTTCTTAAAAACAAAAGTAGCTATAATTAAAAAAAAGCAGTAACCTGCTGCATGACAAAAATGACAGCAACTCTCATTCGTTTGTTTAATGTTTTAACTGTGGCAAACATAGACATATTAGTCATTCTTATAACATTCGTAGAATGAAGTTATTTGAAATATATGTTTGGATACCAAAAGGTCATATTACTAACCTGAAAGGACCAAGAAAATTTTAATTACATAAATTGAGATAATATATTCTATAGATATGTTTCAAAACAATGATAAAAGAAAATCAATAGATATTTGACGGTAGTTGTTCAAGATACATGTAGGTTAAATATCACACTTTAACTATATTGAAAGCAAAGATAGAGGTAATGTTGTCTTTGTAGACAAAAACAAGGCAAAAGTTACTAGAATTGGTAAAATTGGTGCCTCGAACTCTACTTCTATTGATAATGTTCTATATGTTGATGATTTGAAACCTAACCTATAGAGTGTAAGTCAGTTAAGTGATAAAGGATATAAAGACAAATTCTATGCATCTTATTGTGAAATAATTGATAATAATATCGATAAAATTTTAGTTTTTGGTCATAGAAATCATAATATATATTGTGCTCAATTAGAAGACATGTCTCTCAAAAAGTTAAGTGTTTTGTTTCTTTAAAAAAGGATTCATTAATTTGGTATAGAAGATTTGGATATGCTAGCATGAGCATTTTATCAAAACTATCTAAGAATGAATTAGCAAGAGGTATGCCAAATTTAAACTTTAAGCATAATCCGATTTGTGAAGCATGTTTAAAGGAAAGCAAGTTAGAAGTAGCTTTGCACCCAAGAATGTTGTATCTACCTACCAACCACTTGAGCTTATATATATGGATTTATTTGGTCTTACTAGAACTCAAAATTTTAGTGGTAAACATTATAGTTTTGTTATAATATTCTATATTGACATCGGTGTATTTCCTAGCAAATAAAGATGATGCTTTTGAAGTCTTTGAAAAGTTTTGCAGACAAATTCAGATTGAAAAAGGATATTGAATTACTTCAATTTGGAGGGATCATAGATGAGAATTTGTTAACAAAAAATTTGAAGATTTGTAGGATGACAATGGTATTACTCATAAGTTCTCATATCTAAGGACTCCTCAGCAGAATGGAGTTATTGAGAGAAAGAACAAGACCCTTACTGATATAGGTAGGACCATGCTATGTGAAAGTGGTCTACCTTATGGATACTAGGAAAAAGTTGAATCTTCTGGCTATTACAATTTCAACAGGTGTGTTATCAGGCCAATTCTTAAAAAGACCCCCAATTAGCTTTATAAAGGAAGAAAGTGTCAAATATCACCTACTTTTGAGCTTTGGCTGCAAGTGTTTTGTGTTGAATAATGGTAAGGACAATCATGGAAAATTTGATGCAAGATAAGATGAAGCTATATTTCTGGAATACAACACTGTTTAGAGTTTAAAACAAAAGGACTAAGAGGATAGAATAATTAATACATGTAGTATCTGATGAAACATTACCCTCAACAACAACTGTTGATTTAGATAATGAAGAGTATCTTTTAGTTCCTAAAGATATACTATAAATTGAAATTGCACTAGTAGTGCCTTTAGATTCACAAGATCAAAAAGGTCCTTCTAAAACTAGGATAGAGAAGGCTAATTCTCCAAGTACACCTCAATAGGCTCCTATATTGCAAAGGACACCATATCCTCATAGTAGTAGAAGACCAAGAGAATGGAGAGGTTTTGATACACTTCAGTATATTCTAAGAGACCCTTCAAAGGTCTAAGAAAGAGGACATCTTTTAAAAATAATTAAGTTTCCTTTGTTTCATAATTAGAACAAAAAATTGTTAAAGAGGCATTTGTTGATGAAAACTATACTTTAACTATGAAAGATGAACTAAACTAATTTGATAGGAACCAAGTTTAGAATCTGGTACCTTATCTAGAAAAAAAGTCAGTCATTGGAACTCGTTACATATTTAGAAACAAACTTGACAAAAATGATAAGTTGTTAAGAAATAAAGCTAGATTTATGGCTCAAAGCTATAACCAATAGGAAGGTAATGATTCTAATAAGACTTATGCTCCTGTTGCTAGACTAAAGTCTATCAGAATTTTACTTGCTATTATATGTTATAGAAAATTCAAATTATTTCAAATGGACATCAAAAGTGTTTTTTAAAATGGTTATATTACTAAAGAAATGTTTGTTAAGTAACCCACAAGTTTTGAGAACATAGACCATCCAGATTATGTGATGAAATTAAGAAAGGATTTATATGGTCTAAAATAGGCTCCTTGAGCATCGTATGGTAGGTTATGTAACTTCTTGCTTGACAATAACGTTGAAAGAGGAAAGATAGATAAAACTTTATTTGTTAAGAAAAAGGAAAATGGTTTACTTAGAGTTCAAATATATGTTGATGATATAATATTTGGTGCTACTAATCCATCTTTCTGTGATGAATTCTCAAATTTAATTTAGGGGGAGTTTGAAATGAGTATAATTGTTGAACTATCTTTCTTCCTTAGGTTGCAAATTAAGCAAATAGAAAAAGGAATTGCCATTAGTCAAGATAAGTACATAAAGGAACTTATCAAGAAATATTAGTTTAAAAATGCTACACTAATGGGAACTTTAATGTATACTAGAATTAAGTTTGATAAGGATGAAGCAAGCAAGGCTATTGATGAAACAAAATACAAAGGAATGATTGGTTCACTTCTATATCTCACAAGTTCAAAACTATATATTATGCATAATATGTGTCTTTATGCACATTTTCAATCAAATCCTAAAGAAAGTCATCTTCAAACAGTCAAGAGAATTTTTTATTATCTTCTTGAAACTATAAACTTTGGACTATGGTACCCAAAAATAGATTCATATAACATGGTTGGCTACTGTGATGTAGATTATGTAGGTGATAAGGTTAACAGGAAAAACACAAGTGGCTATTGTCAATTCTTGGTGGATGTTTAGTATCTTGGTCCTACAAGAAACAAAATTGTACAACAATTTCCACAATTGAAGCAGAATATATAATAGTTGCTAGCTATTGTGCTTAGATTTTGTGGATGAAACATTAACTCCAAGATTTCACTATAAACTTTAGTCATATTCCAATATTGTGCAATAGCACAAGTGCAATTAATTTATCTAAAAATCTAGTGCATCATTCTAGGACTAAGCATATAGAAGTTAAACATCATTTTCTTAGAGATCATGTTTCAGAAGGAACTATTGAATTATTGCATATTAACGCTAAAACTTAAGTAGCTGACATCTTTACTAAACCACTTTTGGAAGATGGAATTTGTTTGTTAAGAAAAGAGCTTAGTATGTGTAGATTATCAGACATCTAACTTTGTTTGAAAATTTTGTGCTACTTCCTTTTCTAGATATTAATAGACTCCTTTGAATGTGTTACTTAAAAGGCTCCTATCAATTTAAAAGGGGAAGAGTAACTTTATTCATAGATCGTAGTCACTAAATGATGTCGTTTCAGATTAAAAAAATACACACACATAATGATGTCATATTTGTATATGAATGATAGAAGATATGAAAATGATCATACCTTTGGGAACCTGTGCACTCTTTCATCTTCACATGAAACCCACTCTTAGAAACTGTTTAACATACTTTGAAACGGTTCCTTACTACATCTTATCTTTGTCATCCCTTGATGCTTTTTCTATCTCAATATAATTAAACAATTTCTTTATCAAATCTCTTCAAAAATTACTAGCATTTCTTTTTAAAATGGCATGAACAAAATCGAAGGGTCAAAAGAAATCATGGAAACCAACTTCTAACCATAGCGAAACCCTACGCCATAACCTACACAAGAATCACCCCAAACCCATTTTGAATCCATTATTGTGTCTTCTGTAATTCAGTCGTAATTTTTATAAAAATCCACTCAGAAGAAACCCTTACATACATATGGGAGAAAGAAGAAGAATATTCATTCATCATTTCCACTAGAAGAATCAGATTTTGATTCATTGATTGAACATCATGGATCAAAAAATAAATAGCGATATGATTCTTCAAATAATTCTGATGAAGAAAACCTTGTTTCTAATGACATAACCCCTAGCTCGTCAAAAGAAGAAGAAGAAGAAGAAGAAGAAGAAGAAGAAAAAGAAGAAGAAGAAGAAGACAAGGAAGAAGAAGAAAACAAATCTTTTGGTGAAGAGGAGCCTACTCATATAGGGAGATTTTCTAGTAATGGGAAGTTGCCTATTATACTAAGAAAAGTAAGTTTCCTCTCTCCTTCTCGAGTATCAAGACCCTTATCTCCTTTATTTACTCGCTAACCTTCATCATCACCTTAATCTTCACCTTCACCTTCACCTTCATCTTCACCTTCACCACTACCAAAGCACCAACCTACTCCCACTTCTAAAATCTCTTCACCTAGACCATGGTTATTCTACTTGTTTTATTCAGTTTTGTCTTATTCTTTTTGATAATGACAAAGGGGAAGAGTAGAGGAGATTATATATTTTTCTCATATATTTTGCTTGGATAATTTTGAAATGGTTTGAAACTACTAATGATCATAAGATAGAGGTTTGATAGTCATATACTTGCATCTAAGTATCTTAATAGTAATAAAAGGCTCCTTCTAATCATGGTTGACAATAAGGACCTACATATAAAGATTACAGGTATTTTTTGAAATCCTTCACTATTACTTGAATCTTTTGAAAACTATATTTGTTAAGGCTTGTCATCTTAAAAAGGAGGACATTGTTAGCGTAAGGCTTTTAAATTAACGATTTTGATGATAACAATCAATAATATTCCATATTTAGTTACATTTCAAAATTTAAATTTATTTGGATGATTTCATAAAAGAAAATGATATATTTAAAGAAATTGTAAAATTTAGTTATCTGTGTGAAATTAATGAATAAATATTTAACAATTCCATTTTTACAGGAGCTAAACTAACAAGCCTATCCAAATACTCAAAAACGATTCCAAAAAATCTAGAATGGATAACTTACTACCTTTTCTATACAGTTGAAGGAACCTTCAGTTCACCTAATTCTATAGTCAATTATAAGACACAGTTAAAAGAGTATCCAAACAACCAACTAATTGGAGATTTTGTTAAGGATAGTGAGGAAGTTGTTTTAATAGATTCAAAGACAAATCTGTTGGTTAGTTGATTGAAGCAACGACTAGTTGGAGGAATTCTTAATTAATGGAGAGCTATTGCATTCAAATAGATACCAAATTTCAGAAATACATTTGTAGTATCAATACTTACTATAAAAAATTACACTTTATACTTTAGAAAATGAAAACACTATATCAAGAGAGATCAATATTCATCAAAGCTCATATTGAACAAGGCTTATTTTCATTTGTTGAGAGCTTGAAGAGGCTTATTAAATATTACTAGTGTAGAAGGTTGAAGAACTTTGAAAAAGATGTACTTATGAGCTTGGAGAGACTCTTCAAATTACTACTTGGACATTATTAATGAAACACTCAAATTGAATACTTATGAATTAGATGTAGGCTTGATTATAAACCGAACTAGTATAAATTGGCAGTATCATTCTCTCTTACCCTAACTTTAAATTTCTACGTTATATTTACTGTTGATTTCAATTTGTTAGAGGCTCCCTTTTTAATCTTTAATAGAATCCTTTTATTTAAAATTTTCACATGCTCCTATAGTTTATATCAATTAATAGTAACTTGCAAAATTTTTAAGTCATACACAATTCACTCCCCTCTTGTGTGTGTTTGTTTTATCAAATTCATTTGATTGATTAACAAAAAGAAGGATCGCAACAATGGTGGCATTATCATCAATGAATCACATAGTTATACTCTGATTGCAAGATGTGAAGAGCTTCTTGACGTGTTTTAATTTATGCCATTACATTTAATTTAGTGAGATAAAATTTAAGAAATAAAATTATCCTGGATAGTAATTGATATTAATTTTTAAACTTTACTATTTAATTTATATCTAAGATAACTATATAAATACATACATAATTGTAAGAACTATGCTTATTTTGAAATTAAGAAATAGTTACAATTATTGTGTTCTTTTAAGATTAAAACATTTATATTTTATTTTATTTTGTAAAACAAAAATTAATCATTTTTTATACTTAGAATGAACTTTCATAATTTATAAAAATATTTGTAAAATGTGATATTTAATGAAAATGGACTTTCATAATTTATATAAATATTTGTAAAATATTAAATTTAATGAATAACTCATTTATATTCTATTGAAATTTTAAAAATCAATATTTTTTTAATTGTTAATGACAAGTTGATAATTTTAAATTTTAACATACCTACTAATCAACATACAAATAGTATTAGTATAACTTTTTAATATTGTGAGTCATAATACACTACTTAATATTTGAAATTTAATATAATTGCATCCATAACGACCATTTAAATTTAAAAAGTTAATACATATAATTGTATTATTAAATTTTAGATGTCAATGTATATAACTGTATCATTAAGATTGTAATATTTTATTGCGTCTTTAAAGTCATTATGCATATTATATCTCTATTTTAATGGTAGATTATATGACATATAATTTTGTGTCACTAAATATATTTAGATAGGCATATGTGTAAAATTTATTAAAAAATCATTATTGCTACCTATTTTTTAATAAAGAAAAATATAATGAATTTAAATGTAAAAAGAGTGAAGATCTTACAACGTTACTAGGGGAATATCCTTTAGAACCATGCAAACATCAAACACTAATTAACCAAACAAGATATCATAAGCAGAAGGAAATAATCTAGAGAATGTTGATGTTGGTAGGGAGGTTCTGCAGCGCCATAAGTTCTTTGATACCGTCTATCACTTCTAAGGTAAGAGCATCTATAGGCTTGGACTTGGAATCAAATCACCTAGCATTTCTCTCTTTCTTGATAGTTTGGACACACATACTAATCATTATAATGTGGGATGAGATCACATTTGCTGATTGAGACGATAACCAGTGAATAACATCAAGGATGTCATGCTATTGGATAAGAGACCCACTGTGCATGATGATAGCTCTCCATATCCTATTATTCACCTCACATATAAAAATAAGTGATCTCTTGATTCTTCCTGGACTTGACAGAAGGGGAACATGGAATTGATGCTTAAATACTTGATCCAATCAGTCGTATTCAACCGAGTATGTATAGTGAGCCATAAGAGAAGGGAGGTTCTCAGTAAAATCATTTTATGCCAAATGATTCTATGCTAGAATAGCTCAAGTTTCCTCACCCTTAATAAGTCCTAAATGACTTTGTTTGTTAGTTTGCTAGTTGGCCTGCCATGCCAAAAGAAAGTATCCAGGGAGTGAGAGGGATGGTATTAAGGTTGCAAGTGTTTAAGGCTATCTAGAAAATTCCAGCTATAGTCATGGATGAAATAGTCCATTGTAGTGTAGAGTGGAAAGGAAGAATATCTAAGTATATGTGGAGATTGGATTAAAGTTCCTTGGCCTATCCAATTATCAAACCATAAAGAAATGAGCTTCCCATTACCAATGGTGAAAGTAACTTGATTCTAAACTCGGTTTGTCAAACGGAGTTACTGATTTAGAAAATAGGAGTTGATGTTGTTCTTACAAACTATGTAGCGCCCCCTCACCGTAGGGTACACATCGGGACGCCCGTAGGTTGCTCCGACACGTAACCCACGATAAAGGTGCACTACCGAGCAAACCCACTAAAATCCACATGGCATCGCAATAAATAAATCACAATATCAGAAATCACTAAATTTTAAAAACCATAATATCAATCTGTTACAGTCATCCAAAAGCATAATAGACAAGTCTATCAGTCCCC
>JANZLD010000009.1:1199748-1210629 GCA_026413575.1 Erythroxylum carthagenense | reverse complement strand
TCAGTTTGTAAAATCAACAGACTGGAGTTAATTGTATTTATGAAAAGGGCCCCGAGTCCATTGAATGGTGTATGTAATTTGTTCCCGTATATGTTATAATGTGTATGTGTGTGTGTGAAGGAAAGAAAAAAAAGGTTAATACTGAGTTTTGACTGACTGGGTGATGTAGCACGCCACCCTCGTAGGACACGGACTCGGATATCACCATCGATGTCGGGTTCGGGTCATACGGGAGTGGGGTGTTACATTGATCCCATGCATAGGATTTTTCACCGTTTTCTAGCGTTCAACTTTTTCGAAAAAACCAATAATATGCATGTGATTTCTAAAGCAGAGCTCTTTCTTTTATGGTGTGCTCAGAATAACATATGTGTCAATGTGGGTTATTTTTATATAACACATATTCTCTATATTTTAGCACATCATACACATCCACTGATTTTGGGCTCTATGATAACATTGCTTGCTGTCAAACTGTGTAACTTTGATCTTTGTTGTTATCATCTACTAACCCCAGGACTCCTCACCTTAGATATGAGTGCCCTTTGTAAGATGCAGGTTACTCGCGCGTTAGCTGATGGAGAGTTCGTGATCCAACCATCGGATGTGGAGACAGTCGGGTCATCTCGAGCTCCATCCATGGTACTTATGGAGCAAATGGGGCGATTGGAGCGTCGACAAGGCACTTTAGAAAATTTACTCCACAAGTTACAATCTCAAGTCACCAAGATTGTGCGCAACATCGCCCACTGGTTCAAGTGTAGTGGTTATGGCAATCCACCATCACCTTAGCGCGTCACTTAGAGAAGCTTCCTCTCACTCTTTCCTTTTATTTTACTGTTCTTGTCATCGACATCGCTCGGCCAGGTTGTCAAGACCGGATCTTGGAACCAGGTGATGCCAAGAGCCAAAATCTTGGATCGCTCGGCCTCGACATCGCTCGACCAGGTTGCCAAGACCGGATCTTGGAACCAGGCGATGCCAAGAGCCAAAATCTTGGATCGCTCAGCCTCAACATCGCTCGACCAGGTTGCCAAGACCGGATCTTGGAGCCAGGCGATGCCAAGAGCCAAAATCTTAGATTGCTCGCCCTCGACATCGCTCAGCCAGGTTGCCAAGACCGGATCTTGGAACCAGACGATGCCAAGAGCCAAAATCTTGGATCGCTCGGCCTCGACATCACTCGATCAGGTTGTCAAGACCGGATCTTGGAATCAGGCGATGCCAAGAGCCAAAATCTTGGATCACTCGGCCTCGACATCGCTCGGCCAGGTTGCCAAGACCGGATCTTGAAACCAGGCGATGCCAAGAGCCAAAATCTTGGATCGCTCGACCTTAGCATCGTTCGGCCAGGTTCTCTGGCTCGGTCGACCATGACTCTCTCAAACCTCATAATCGATCAACGCGTATTGAGCACACTCGTTGACAGCAGCCGGATAAAAATAAGTTTTTATTGTTGTTCTAGTCACAAGCCTGACCAGATGAGCCTTGAAAAGAGAAAATTCATTTTGACCCCTCGGTTGGGGAGGAAGTGCCAGCAGCCGGATTAGCAGGAGAAGACAACGGAGGGACACCCTCTTCCTCATCTGAGCTCAGGTCCAGCATCTCATCCGGCAAGGCCTCTCTTTCCTTCTCAGCTATCTCTCTCACCTCCTCAAGTGAAAGGCCGAGCTTGGAGGGAAGCATTGGCTCGGCATAATCCTCGAATGAAGGACCATCCGACTTGTCAGGGACTCAAACGCTGTGGCAGTTCCTCAAGATGGAAAGAGCCAAGTCGCAAGCAAATTCTTTGCACTCCTCGTGTAAGTACCGCTATTTCCATCACTTGATCGCTTCAACCCTTTGTTCCTTGACAGAGCCTTGCAACTCCAGCAGCTTCCTCTCAGCCTTCATTTTATCCATCACCGCCTCATGACAGTCATAGAGGACTTTCAAACGGAGCTCCTCCTCCATTTTCGCCTTCGAATTGGCATCGAGCACCTCTCTCCTTAGGCCCTCATTACTAAGCTGCAACGCTCGACATTCACTTTCCAGTTCACCCTTGGAAGCAACCGCTCTACTCCTCTCCTCCTCCCCCAAAACGAGTTGAGCTCTCAAAACGCTCTTATCTTCCTCCAAAACACTCTTCTCCTCCTCCAGTGAAGAGATTTGAGCTCGTAAAATGTCCTTCTCCTCCTTCGCCTCTGAAAGTTCAGCTCTTAAAGCATTAACTTGCTCAAGAAGATCGTGAACCTCCCAGTCCATCATTCGGTTGACTTCATCGAGCTTATCGATACGCTGATGCATCGCAAAGGCGAACGCCAGATCCCTTGCACAGCCACGGACGAGACTAGCCATCAGCTCCTTGTTGTTCAGCATATCCAATAACTTCTCGTCCGCAGGAGGAACAACCTTCTGGGCAATATGCAGAGCAACATTGATGTCCCTAATCGATGTAGTCTTATCAAGGCTGATCGTGGACAGCCACTTTCCACTGCTAGAGGCTCGTTGTTTCCTCTTGCCTTTATCTAATCGAGGCACTCGCTCTTCCCCCTTTCCTCTGTCTAGTTGGCAAGACGATCGATCAACACTCCGAGCGGTCTTTTTTCTTTTGAGCGGTGGCTCAATCTCTTCCTCTGTATCCGCTCGGTCCTCACTCACTGGTTGGATCGACAACGACACAGACTCGTCAGGTCGGTCCTTAGTGGATGAAAGGGCCAGCAATGCTATAGACTGGTCCAGCATCGTCGGTTGAGCGATGTCTTTGTTGACCTCTACCTCCTCCCTTTTCTTCTTTACCTTCAAAGAAGATCTAGGCCCTTTGGTTGGCTTTTGGATTTAGGGAGACTGGAAGACCCGATGAAATTCTTGAGCTTTGCCATGGTTGCACAATTATAGAAGCAGGTTAGAAATCGAAATTAGTACTTGTGAATACAGCAAATAGTTAAACTACGAGGAGTTAACCAGGAGGGGCAGTTTCCTCTTCTAGCCCGCTAATTCGAGGAGGGGGATCAGTTAAAAAGGCATCGGCTGATGCCCCTCCATGATACCCCAGAATGAGACTGTCGAAAGAATATCGACCGAGTGCCTTAATCCTATCGATCACTTCCCATTCCTCCCTAGTAGGGGACAGATTGGAGATGTCGTTCCATCAGTCGGACAAGGGATATCTCCATGGCCTGGACTCGTGGGTAGATCCTGGGGGCCTCACAAAGAAATACTTTGTCCTCCAGGCCTTGATTGCCGAACCTGTCCCAGTCGGATGATATATCGCGTCTCTATATTGGAAGTGAGGAATTCCGGCCCCGACACTTGAGCTCTGGTTCATCCTCAAAAAGTAGCTCAGAATGCAGACCGATGGGGGACATCTGAAGTGATGGCACAGCATTGCCAGACCGTTAATGAACCTCTAACTGTTCGGCGATTCAGCCTTAGCTGGTAGTAGGTGCAGCATACTTCATCAATAATAAGGGCGTACGGAAGCTGCATATCGCCGACCGAGAAAAAGCTGTCTGAAACAGCGAAGTAGCCGCCTATACTGCTACAACTCCGTTCGTTCTTGCCGGCTAGTCTAGATCCCCAAGACGAAGGGATATTATTTTTGATAATCGATCGGTTCAGTTCCCTTTCGGTCATTGTTGATGGGTCAGTCGGCGGCTTTTCAACAACTTGCCCATCCTTCCGGGCACTCGCCCCAATTTCCTCATTTCCTCCTGCCTCCGACGCTTCATTCCCGCTAGCCTCCGGTACCTCCACCATTTCCGCCGCTATCTCCAGCGGCCCAACAATTTATAAAGCCTTCTCGACGGCTAGTTCCCGATGGGGCTCCCTCAGAACCGTACTTACTTCTTCGCTATGACCCGGGGATGCTCGTAATGAAGGCTAGCGAGGAGGCGATGAAACAGGAGAGGGGGAGCTAGCTTCATCCCTAAGTCTAAGTTCACCTCTAGGCGACATGAATACGAAAAAGAAATTTGTAGGATAAGGATCAGAGAAAGGATATACCTAGTTTACTGACGGGAGTTGGGGAATTGGGTGACGGTGAAAAAGGAAATTCCGATGACTGCGAACAAGGAGATGAAGAAGAGAGGAAGCAAAGGCTGGAGAATCGAACACGTAGAAAGTGAAGAAATGTGTCAATTCCGAGCATTTATAACAGAATACTGAACAGGCGTACTGGTGGAACTTGGATGCGTGGCAAAATCTAAGCCGTGCGAATTAGGGTTATCAGTTACCCAGAGCAGTGCAGCAGTCGAAAAGACGGGACCTGGAAAGGCGCAGTAGTTGAAAGGACGTGTGTGACAGCTGCACAGCGGTTACAAAGACGTTTCATTTCAAATTTTGAAAATCCACCAGTAGATATGTGCTGTAAGTAATGATTAAATCCAGTGTTTTGATTAGGCGTCTATGTTTGATTGGTCGACCCTATCTCTATGCTCGATCGGTCGATCTTATGTCTACGTTCGATCGGTCGGTCTTATACCGAGCCGTCATGCACTAAACGACGATGTCCGATCAATCGGGCTTATCATAAGCTATCATGCGGATGAGCCGCACAATCCTTATGTACTCCATCGACCCTTCTC
The DNA here is from genome assembly GCA_026413575.1 of Erythroxylum carthagenense. Taxonomy (NCBI): domain Eukaryota; kingdom Viridiplantae; phylum Streptophyta; class Magnoliopsida; order Malpighiales; family Erythroxylaceae; genus Erythroxylum; species Erythroxylum carthagenense. Next base: position 1,206,064 of record JANZLD010000009.1, on the reverse strand, counting down.
CATGATCAGAGTCGAGGAGTAGGGGGACTTATGGTTGGGTCGGTCGTGCTAGGACCAAGCCCAGGCATAGACGGCCCATTCATAGATGGTGACTTCCCACTCATAAGGGAAGACCTAAACCTAGTAGGTATTTTTCATATATAAGTTTATTACTTCATCATGAAAAAGGTACGACTTTAGAACCCTATTATTCTTTATTCCTAGCCAGCAAAACCCTCACAAAAAAAGACTAACTTGAGCGTCGGAGGGACCTACCGGCAGTCAACCCCCGGTGTGCCTTTATTATTTTGCAGGTATCTCTGAGCTAACGTCAACCAATCTCATGGATCCAAACAGCAGCGCGTAGCCTCGTCAAAATCAAACAGAACCAATTATCAATATTGCATATTACTTATTTAATTTTTTAATAATTATTTTATTTTATTTTAAGGATTTTATATCATAAAATAAATTCATTAGTTTTTCAATTTTATTCTTAAAAAATCATACACAATTATTTAATATTTAATAATTTATTAAATCATTAAAAACAAATTTATTTATTAAATAGATTTTTATAAACTAATAATAATACAAAATGTTTTAATTATTTATTTATAAAATCAATCACTTAATAATCAAACATGATTAAAAATGTGTCATTACTATTCTTAATATTTAATACTTATAGCTATTAACTTCTAATCTCATTTCTTATTCTTCTATACCAAATATGTATTATTAATTATTTTAATACTTAATTGGTATTTTAATTCTTATTTTTTATTTTCTATTCCTTTATTATTAATTACCAAAACCTTAGATATTTAAAATAAGAAGGATTTTAAAAATATACGCCTGTTAAATCTTAGTATGTGAAAGAAAAGGACACAGACTGCGTACAGAGTCATCTTCTTCTTCCTACGTCTGCCGCGTCCAAAAGAAAAATGGAGAGAAAACCAAAGTCGAATCTCAAGATAGCTATCATACACCCAGATCTTGGTATAGGTAATATGCTTCTCTTTTTATACTATTTTGGGTGACTCTCCTTTTGACCCTTTCCTTTTTTTCCTTCAAAATTTGATTGTTAAAACCTGATCTATTTCCTTTTGAAGGTGGTGCCGAGAGATTAATTGTTGATGCTGCTGTTCAGCTTTCCTCACATGGCCATCAAGTTCATGTCTTTACTGCGCACCATGACAATAACAGATGTTTCGAGGAAACCCTTGAAGGCAAGTTCCCATATATATTTATATATATATATATATAATGCCAATTGGCACTTAGTTGCTTACTTCTTTGTGTAGTCAATGATGTGGAAGTGCTTCTACCAGTAAATGGTAGGATCTTTTTTGTGAAATGTTGTGTTACGAGCTGAACTTTTGAGCAATCCTGGATAAAAAGCCACAGGCTAACTCTTCTTTAGAGGGAACTATAGCCTTATTTTCAAGTTGAGTTTTTCCCGTGGCTACTGTGGACCACAACAGAAATTATAAGGACCAGGCACAATGGAATTCAAACTAAGATCATTAAGAGTGTGGGATCAGATTTTGAGGTCTATATACACATCTTTAGTTTGATAAATAGATCAAAATTCATTAAAATTAAAGATTGATAAATAGATCCAAATTCATTAAAATTAAAGATTTAGAGCAAAAATCTCCAAAAAGAAACAAATAGGCTTTCTATTTCTTCTTCGTCTTATCTGTGTAACAATTGCTATAATGAGCCACTTCTGTTCCAGAAGGTCAGTCTGGTCTTTGGGGTGTCCTGGTTGGACTGAAGGTTGCTCAAAAGAGTTTCCTTAAAGAGAACATCAATTTGAAAACTCAATGTGGTTTGATTCCTGTCAATGAGCAAATGCAATTTGTTCATCCAATGGAAATCTGTAACCTTGATTCTATTAAATTGGTGATGCAAATGATCAAATATTATTACCCATGCAGCTAGTATTCGAGGAATTTTTTTCCCTTTTTTTTTTGTGTGTTTGTTGCTTGAAGACATCATGTGCTAGATCATCTAAGCTTTCTACCAGCCTGTTTCACTCATCCTAAAATTAATATGGTTGGACTGACAGCCTCAAGCAAGAAAGAAAGCTGAACTGTAGGGGTTTGATGTAAGTTTTACCATGACAAAGTTTTGAGGCCAACAATAAGTCACTTGCTGAAAACAGCGGAAACGGTTTTGCAATGCTGATTTATAGATCTGAAAATTGAGAAACACGTGGAATCCGAATCTTTGAGTTGCATGTTTCATATCTCATTCATGAAGCTTCTAATACCACACCAGATGAGGGTATCAGATTTTAGTTCATGTTCCTTCAACTCTGTCTGAAGTTCTTTGAACCTCATAGACAAGGTTTTCTTGAAAGGAGGGATTGAGGGTATCAGATTTCAGTTCATGTTCCTTCAACTTTATCTGAAGTTATTTGAACCTCGTGCACAAGGTTTTTGTGAAAGGAGGGATTGTTAGAATAAAGAGAGCTTAAGTAAGAGAAGGGTGAAGTATAAGAAGCTGCCCATGCAGCATTTTTCTAAGTTTTCAATTTCAATGTAGGACTTAGTTACCATTTAGTTACCAGCAGCGTGGTCAAGAAGCTGGATGTTCAGAATTAAAACCCGGCTGTAACCAACTCCTTTAAGAAATCAATATGAATTGTTGTTCTCTTTTCTCTTTGTTCAGCTCCTTTTTTTTCCCCCCTATGTTTTCTTCTTCTATCCTTTCTTTAGTTTGCCCTTGCAAATCCACATAACTTGTACCTTGAGTTAAATACTTAATTTTCTTTAATTAAATTGTTTTAGGATATCTTCTATATGGCCCTTGAATGCCTTTTTTCTACTTAGATATTTGTCTTATATGCTATCCCTTTATCTCACTCAAGGTGATATTCTCTGGCTCAAATATGATGGCAACTTACCATACAGGCACCTTCCCAGTTATCGTATATGGCTCTTTCCTCCCCCGGCATATATTCTACCATCTTCATGCTGTATGTGCATATTTGAGGTGCATTTTTGTTGCTCTCTGTGTGCTCTTCATGTGGCCATCTTTTGACATTATACTGGCGGATCAAGTGTCAGTTGTTGTCCCATTGTTTAAATTGAAAAGATCAACAAAGGTATATATACTTCTGTTCTTTTCTATTCTTTTACTTTTTTCTTTCATTTTGTTTTTAATGTGAGCTGTGATGCATTGGTAGAAGGATCAAGTTATTTCACCAATTGTATGATTTACCAGGTGGTTTTCTATTGTCATTTTCCGGATATGTTGTTGGCTCAACACACAACTTTTCTACGGAGGTTATACAGGAAACCCATTGACTTCATAGAAGAAGCTACAACTGGTATGGTCCATGGTTTTGACGGTGTTGTGAAATGTCTATCTTTGTCTAAATGTTTTTCTGCAACTTTTACTAATTCTTAAAATAGTGCTACATGGGAACTGCAGGAATGGCAGATTTGATTCTTGTTAATAGCAGATTTACTGCATCTACGTTTGCAAGTACATTCAAGTACCTTCATGCACGAGGAATTCAGCCAGCTGTTCTTTATCCTGCAGTTAATGTGGATCAATTTCATGAGCCCAAATCTTACAAGTAACAGACATGTTTGTATATCTCTTTTCTTCTTACTGATCTATGCATGGTCTTCAAATACCAACTGGGACATTGTTCTTTAATATTACTCAGCATAATTTTTACTGTAATTTAATCTTGTCAATGTGGTGTAGGTTAAATTTTCTTTCCATTAACCGCTTTGAAAGGAAAAAGTATATAGACTTGGCCGTTTCAGCCTTTGCCATGCTTCGTGACCTTAAAGAACATCAGCTTCAACATGTTTTCAAAAATGCTACTTTGACTATTGCAGGTAAGTTTTCATCAACTTTGCCCAGGATTATGTTTCCAAAAAAACTTTGTGCCAGGATTCCTTAACCCACCAATTATTAGGCTGTGAATTTGTAGAAAATGTTCTAGTTAGACAAGAATGCCAGCGGTGAAAAATTGAATGAAAAAGTTCGTTGTCACCTACATGGACAATTTGCTTGTATTTTGCAAGGACTTTTTACTTGAATAAAGAATAAAATTTTCTCATAGCAAGTCCTTTTTTTTACTTTCTAATAATAAATAAGTTCATGCTTTAAGTAATCTTTCCAAAAATTCAACTGTACAATTTTGTAACTGACAGCGAAGGATGAAGCTTTTCTTTGGATAAATTAGTTAGCTTGATTTTTTCAAAGGAAATAAAGGGATTACTATATTTTAAAGGAAGGCTAAATTACGTAGCTAAGATTCCACCATGTACTCCATGCGCCATTTGTGTTTCAGGTGGGTATGATAAACGACTTAGGGAAAATGTTGAATACTTGGAGGAACTGAAACGCTTAGCAGAAAGGGAAGGAATATCTCATCAAGTTAACTTCATCACCTCTTGCTCAACAACAGACAGAAATGAGCTTCTTTCCCAATGTCTTTGTGTTGTTTATACGCCAAAGGTATGTTACCATATTTTTACTACCGCCCTCTATCCATTAGTAGTAATGTTGCAAGTGAAAAGGGAGGTCTCTTACTTTGTTGATAGTTATGAGGTTTCTTGCTTTGTTGATAATTGTAGGATGAACACTTCGGAATTGTTCCATTGGAGGCTATGGCTGCTCATAAGCCTGTCCTTGCATGTAATAGTGGGGGCCCTTTGGAGACCATTAGGGACGGAGTAACTGGATTTCTTTGCGATCCTACTCCTTCAGACTTCTGCACGGCCATGGCCAAATTCATACGGGATCCTCAGATGGCAGAGAGAATGGGGAAAGAGGCTCGAGAGCATGTGGCCAATTCTTTCTCAACAAAGGTTTTTGGTCAGCGTTTAAATCATTATCTCAGCAACACTGCTGGCAGCAAGGAGGATTGAGAATCTAAGGTTGCAAAAGGTTACATTATTGTAAGACGATTTAAATAGAATAATGTTATGCATGGTTTCATCGTTAGACAAAGTCACGGGAGGCTTATTGCAGAATTTACTTAAGGTTTATTTGTTTCTGATTTGAAGGTCTTTGTCTATGAAGTAGGATGGACTAATACACTGTTCAATTTTTGAAACTTGTCTCAAACTTACACTCAAAATTATAAAATTTTATAATTGCAGCATGGTTCATTAAATAATCCCATAGTTTATCATTTCTTATCTTGTACAAGTTATTAAATTTTCTGGTGATGAAGGTGTTGTTGGGGCTTATTGTAAAAATTTGCGTGATGCATAACTGCATGTAGCTTGCATGGAATCCATGCAATGATATCCTGTGGATTAGGTTGTGCAAGAACTACATACAGGACAGAATACTCATATATGGGTATCTCACATTAAAAAAAAAAGAGAGGAAAAAAAGTTTAACATATAAGTCTAATGAGTTACTCTACCAATTATCTAAGATGGAACTTTATTTGGACTTATACGTATTCTAACTTTTCTTCTTTTGTAAGCTTGTAGGCTCATTGCAAATTTAACGAACAGTGTAATAAGAGATTGTTTGTTCATTAGTCTTAAGGAGTTCTTTGGCTATTTTAGGAGAAGAGGTGGATATAATGGGAATTTAGGTGTGAATAATTTTTTAAAAAAATTGGGATAAATTTAGGGTTCAATAAATTAGTAATTTATTAGATTAGGTATATTGGATTAAATTAACCTAGTTGGTTTTATTTAGGTTTAATTAAAATTAATCAAATTATTCAAAACAAATTAAATTTGATGGACCTTTTTAAGTTGCATAGGTTTAGAGTCATACGGCTAACACATGGGTTTATAAGGTCCAAAAGTTTATTAAAAATTGTATACTTAAGAAGGTATGAAACCATCTGCTGTTTCGTTTATAAGCGGTTCAATTTGAATATTTTAAAAAAATTTAGATTTATTTAGAACACTTTGAAATTATAAGGTTTAATTTGTATTCGAAAGAAAACATTTAAGTCAAAATTTTCCTTTTGTCTAAAAAAGAATCTTAATTTTTCATAATTATCTATATTGAACTTCCAACTAACAGAACTCCAAACTTTAGTAGGATTTTATCAGTTAAATGTCACATTAGTGTTGACGTAATTTTTAAAAATTTTCCTTGCTTGTATAAGAACATTAGTGCTATGTGATATCAGAAGATTCCACTCCGAACATAAGTCCTAACTTTATGCTCCTTTCAATGATGAAAGAAGTTGGAAGGGAATAAACAAAGAAGCACCTATTGCTAGTTAGTGATGTTAGTAGTGTGCCCTAGGTCAATGAACATTTGTGATTCATGTATTAACATTATGATTTGTTAATAATATATTGTGAGGTATTCATTTTATATATGC
>JANZLD010000009.1:1145709-1159307 GCA_026413575.1 Erythroxylum carthagenense | reverse complement strand
TGAGGTTTGCAATACAAAACACCTTCAAAGGAGCAATAGTTACTCAGCTGCAAATGTGCAACATTATAAGTTGAGGTAAGCAAAATACTTATAATCTAAAACAACAAACAGGATAATAGTGCAACTATAGAGTGAGAAAACAATGCACACTTTCTTTCAACTAAATAGATGAACACTTACAAAATAAAGTATAATAAATAAAGTATAATATTGTCAATAAGATTCTCTACGCATACAGTAATATAAACACATGATATCTTTATAAGTTATCTGCAGTCTGCATTCACAGGTTTGATCCACTTCAATTCTCAAAACCCACCTGATTGGTGGCATTAGTGTCATCAGAATGGAACTATTGACCATCAAAAATCACCAAAAGGAACTCTGGGCTAATTGAGATAAAACCTCAAACCAGTAAAAAGATCATATCAACTAATACAGAATGCACACCACCAAACAGTAAAATTGTTGGAAGTATGATCAAGCAAAGCAACACCAAACTCGTCTGCGTTTTTTAATATTTTGAAAAGACAAAAAAAAACCCATACATTAATCTACAAAACAAAAAAACTCGTCTGCGTTAACGCAGACAAGGGACGTCTGCGTTAACGCAAACGAAGGTCTGCGTAACGAATGCAGACCTGGTCTGCGTACGTTCGCAGACCAGGTCTGCGTTCGTTACCAGACGAACGCAGAGAGGTCTGCGTTCGTTACGCAGATGTTTGCGCAACGTACGCAGACCAGGTCTGCGTTAACGCAGACCTTTCTGCGTAATAAAGCAGAGAGGTCTGCGTTTGTTACGTAGACCTCTTTGCGTAAAGGTGAGTTTTTTAATTAGAAAATATAGAATGGAGGTGAGTCTAACCTGTGAGTAGAGAGAAGTGAGGAATAGAAGAAACGAATGGAGGTGAGGAAGAACAGAAGAGAAGAGACGTTGAACAGAGAAACAAAGAGTCGGGAAAATAAAGAGTTATCAATTGTTATATGCGTAACTGACGCAAATCGTTTTAGCTTCTAAAAAAGTTGTATTTTGGCTTTTAAAAAAGCTGTTTCTACTATAAAAACACTTTTAAAATTTTCCACCAAACACTTACTTTTTCCTTAAAACAGCTTTTGCGGTAGAAAAAAGTGCTTTTGGGGTCTCCAAAAGCTGTTCCAAATAGGCACTTACTCAATTTGAGTTCCAATATAGATAGTACATTACTTGGCCAAGAAGCAGAGGGGATAGGATCAACCATAGGAATAAAGATGAGAAGTTTAACAACTACCTACTTCAACTTGGACTAAAAGGTTTGAGATTTGCAGGAGCTTTTTTCACCTGGAGGAACAAACAAGCAAATAACTAGTTCATTGATAAATGTAAATTGCATCGTATTTTAGGGCATAATTTGATATGTGTTTAGCCGTTAATTCGATCATTTAGTATGTGTCAAGGTTAGAATTGTGTTAATTATTTGTTTTTTAAGTGCTTTATGGGTACAAGCTTTTGAGCCTAAATATAATATTTTTGAGGTGTCTTGATGTGTTTACTTGTATTTCAGGATTAATATTGAAGAAATGAGGAGTTTTGGACGACATTCGAGCTGAAACAACGGCCCAGCCAAGATCGTGACAGAAGGCTCAGATGTGAGATGCGTAGTAACTTATGAATTTCACATTTCGAGGGACTTTTTGGACCTTTCAGACCCCGAAAAGACCTTAGGATTATCCAAAACATAAAAGACTATTTAAAGAACATTAAGAGGAGTGCAAAGGAGCTTTTTGCATCAGCAATACTTGAAACCCTCAAGAGAGAATACCGAGAGAGAGAAAGAAGAAGAAGGAAGAGGAACAAGAGGAAGACAAAGCTGACTCGACGTGCTTTCCAAATCAAGAGGTTTTTTGACATTGCTACCTTCCGTCGTCTATTCTAAGTCATTATTTCCTTTTCATTTTGATTTTATTTATGTATAAAATTGCGATGGATAGTATGATGGTATGATTTGGAATATTGATGTTGTTCTAACCTCTCCTTCAGGATTTTATTTTGATTTAATAATAATTTAGTCGATTGTATTTATTGGATAAATGTCATGATTTGATTGCGTTCTTACATAATTTGGTAACAAATTGAGAGGGTGAACTGAATGAAAAATGATTAAATCAGATTAATAAGAGTTAGGCGATTTAATAGAAACCGTGACAAATCATATTGGTAATTATGCGGAGAGAGATCCCTTATGATATTTCGATAGTTTATTAAAGTGCTTCAGATCTAATTAGGGTTTTAGATAATTTGATAATTGAGAGATTGCAAACTTCATAATCTGATTAGGGTTTAATGGATATAACTCGAGAGAGAGTAATTAGCCCTGGGATAGTCTAGAACCAACATTCCATTGACACATAATCGGCTAGGTTAGCATTAATGATAAGTAAAATCCTCTTTCTCTTAAATTGGTAAATTCCTTTGGATGATTTCTATTGTGATTGCATATTGCTCACTTATTAATACTTTCGTGTTTAATCTTTGGTTTGATTGGTTGAAGTCAATTCTCGCAATTAATTTTTGTTGCATCTTTTATTTTCAGTTTTATAGCTTTTTTGACCTTAAATTTTAGGATTAGATTACTCTCCTTTTTTATGGGCTCGACACCTTTAATACTATGCTACTAATTGTGCACTTGCAGAATATTAAGGGTTTATAAGATTAAATTTTACCCAATCAAGTTTTTGGCGTCATTACTGGAGAGGTAGAATTAATTTATTTCTTGTAGTCTAAGGCATTTCACTATCTTTTGTGATTGTCGAACCTAATCATAAGAAGGAAAAAAAAGTATAGGAAGTTTGGTGAAAAATCAAAAACACATTAATTTGGACATCACAAGGCCACAATAAAGAATCCAAAAAATTAGATATCAAGAAGAGATAAAAAGAATGATCATGGAGGATATATATTATCAGGAGCATAGGACTCTTGTAGATTTCAATAGGCCCCAGTTTATTTGGAGAAATCATCATCCTTATATGAACATATACACTTCAAGATGACAGAAACACCCAAATTTCAATTGGACTAACAATGTAAGTACTCATATGGGATATCAAGTTAGGATTTTAGCAAAATGAGTCCAGTTAATAGAATTTCAAATTGGACAAAATCATAGATACGCTAACAAACAAGGAAGAGACCTAGAAGAGATTGGAAGAGCAATCTGATCAAGTAACGAAAAATCATGCCTCTTTTATTCACAACCTCGAGATTTAAGTGAAACAATTTTTTCGTGAATTTTGTAAGAGAAGCATGGAAGACTCTCTGAGTAATATAGAATTATATCAATGAGAGCAATATAAGGCTATCATACTTAGAATTGGGAAAGAGTAAGAAAAACTAGTGGGAACCTAAGGTGAACCCTATCTTTTACAAGATCAAAAGATGAAGAAAGAGGTTGAAGAAAAGAATGACAACTATCCCTATTATTCCTTAGATCTTGGTATACTGTGCTTGAACATAGAAAAAACTTGGGTAGATTTCCATGAAGAGAACGTCTTCATTCAAATTAGTGATGATCAAGTGACATTCAGCATAAATGATGTATTAAAGAATCCAGAGGAAGGCAACTCATTTAGAAAAATTGATTTGCTCGAATCTTTAAAGGAACGAGAGGAAGAAGAATACTTGACAATAGACATCAAGTTTGAAGAAGCTATGGCATCTCTGTTCAAAAAACTAAAGAAGAAAAAGAGATGAGGGCAAATGAGGAAGAATCAAGAAAAGAAGAACTCACCCTCTTATCAGGAAAACTACTAGATTCCATAGAAAATTCAGGGAGTTTTGTTATTCCCTATTTTCTTAATAGTTCAATCGAAAAAGGGACATTACTAAGCCTAATTGTTTTTCATAATTTTAACAATATTATCCTTATGATCATTTTGCAACTTGTCTTTTGATCATTTTGTAATTTGTAGCTTACTTATAGCCTACAAAACTAATGTTGAATGAAAATGGTGGAAGCAAGCCGCTCATAATTGATCCCGACTGAGTTTCTAATAATACAAAGTCAAGCTAATGACCATAATTTAGCACGTTCAGTAGTTAGATTTAAATTGTTATGTTTAGTTAGATTTGTTTTAAAATTCAAATAAAATTTTAATGATTTGATATTACTAATTCTCTTACTCTTTTTAAGCAATTCCAAGATAGATAACAATCTCGAGCGTTAAGCGGATTTGGTCTCAACACCTCCCCATCATCACCTCCATCATGGTAAGGTTTTGTTTCTAACCCTTTTTTTTAATTTAGTCTTTGTTTTTGTTTTATTTTATTTTATGTTATTTCTTTCCATGTATGTTTGTTTATCTCCTTCTCACATTGGGACAACGCATTATTCAAGTATGGGGAGGGTTGTGTTTTTCTTTGGGTGTTGATTTTGCATATTGTTATGTTAGTGAATTTAGGTTGCATATTGTGAATTGTGTGAATATATCGATGGCTTAGGTAGAACGAAATTGATTTAATTTTGAACATAATCTATTGTTGTGTAGAGTCATTAGCTCGCAAAATTAGAGATATGGGTTTGTAGGCTAAAATATGCAAGTTAATTAAGATTTAGTGTTAATTTACCACGCTATAAGTTATCACATTCATTCATAATTTTAGGTCTTTCAGCAAAGTAGCTTCGCTAGTATTTTTTCATGAAAATAATTAGCTAAAGCAATAAGCTAGGCATTAATTAAAAAAAAGGAGAAGAAAAAGTGTTTGTAAATTTTAAATAAATAACTATTCCGTTGACATTCAAGTTATGAATAGAGCTAGTAGTCAGTTGAAAACATAATGTAGCCGAATAACCGAATCGACACATGTTGCAAATGTATGCCTTCACATAAAAAAGGTATAATGACGTTCTAAATAAGAAACTTATTAAAAAATGACTTAATCGAGTAACCAGATCGACATTCATCACCAATGTTTGCCTCATTGTAAAAAGAATAGGTCCATGTCCACAAAAAGTAACCAAAAAAGAATGTTTTCTAATAAAAACCTACTTATAAGTAGCATAACTTTTCATAAAAAAGTACTTATATTTAATTACAAAGTTTGATTGACCAAATAATTATTAATTTGTGTGTACAATTCAAAGGGGTGAATAAGCTTGACATTTAATTTTTGATTAATATGTATATTTATTACAGAGTTCCTCGATGCAGATTTGCTTGTTAATAATTTGCAACAACATGCATGATTATGTTTAGAGTTAAATTTGTTTCGTTAGGTTGTAACCATTCTGCATTGTGTGCTTTGTGTTTTTGTGTTGTTTGTGGCTTTGTTTACTTAAAGGCAAGCAAACATTTAAGGGTGGGGATCTTGATAAATGTAAATTGCATCATGTTTTAGGGCATAGTTTGATTTGTTTTTAGCCATTAAATCAGTCATTTAGTATGTGTTTAGGTTAGAATTGTGTTAGTTTGTTAATTATTTGTGTTTTAAGGGTTTTATGGGTTAGTAAAAGCTTTTGAGGTAAAATATTATATTTTTGAGGTATCTTAATGTGTTTGCTAGTATTTCAAGGTCAATATCAAAGAACAGAGGAGTTTTAGAAGACATTCAGGCCGAAACAATAGCCCACGATCCTGGTCTATTAGGCTATGATTGTGATAGAAAGCTCAGATGTGAGCCACAATCATGGCTTATAGCACCACGGTTGTGGCCTTCGTTGGCTAAATACGTAGTTGCTTACGAACCTCACGTTTTGAGGGACTTTTTGAACCTTTCAAAGCCTGAAAAGACCCTAGGATTACCCAAAACATAAAAGACTATTTAAAGAACGTTAAGAAGAGTGCAAAGGAGCCTTTTGCATCAACAATACTTGAAACCCTGAAGAGAGAATACCGAGAGAGAGAGAGAGAGAGAGAGAGAGAGAGAGAGAGAGAGAAGGAAGAGGAAGATAAAGCTGACCTGACATGTTTCTCGTATCAGGAGGTTTCTAGACGTCGTTGCCTTCTGTCATCTATTTTAAGTCATTATTTTCTTTTTGTTTTGATTTTATTTATATATAGAATTGAGATGGATAGTATGATGATAGGATTTGAAATATTGATGATGTTCTAAACTCTCCTATAAGATAGTATTTTGATTTAATGAAAATTTAATTGATTGTATTTATTAGATGAATGTCATGATTTGATTGTGGTCTTGCATAATTCAGTAATAAACTCAAAGGGTGAAATGAATGAAAAACGATTAAATTAGATTAATGGGAGTTAAGTGACTTAATAGAAACCGTGACAAATCATATTAGTAATTATGAAGAGAGATATCTCGTGTGATGTTCTGATAGTTTATTAGTGTGTTTCAGATCTAATTAGGGATTTGGATAATTTGTGAGTTGAGAGATTGCAAGTTTTATAATCTGATTAGGGTTTAATTGTTATAACTCGGGTGAGAGTAATTAGCCATAGGATAGTCTAGAACCGACACTTCATTGATACATAATCGGTTAGGTTAGTATTAATGATAAGTAAAATCTCCCATTTCATATATTGATAAATTCATTGGGTTGATTTCTATAGTGATTGTATATTGCTTAGTTGTTAATACTTTTATGTTTAATTTATGATTTAATTAGTTGAACTCAATTCTCACAATTTATTTCTATTGCATCTTTTATTTTCAGTTTTATAGTTTTTTTGGCTTAAATTTTAGGATTAGATTACTTTCCTTCCTCGTAGGATCGACACCATTAATACTACTCTACGAACTGTGCACTTGCAGAATATTAAGGGTTTATAAGAATAAAACTTACCCCGATCAAGTTTTGGGAAGACAAAGCAGACTCGACGTGCTTCCCAGATCAGGAGGTTTCTCGATGTTGTTGCCTTCCATTGCTTATTCTAAGTCATTATTTCCTTTTTGTTTCGAATTTATTTATGTATAGAAATGAGATAGATAGTATAAGGATAGGATTTGTAATATTGATGATATTCTAAACTCTCCTTTGGGATTTTATTTTGATTTAATGATAATTTAGTCGATTGTATTTATTGGATGAATGTCGTGATTTGAATATGTTCTTGTATAATTCAGTCATAAACTAGGAGGGCAAACTTAATGAAAAATGATTAAATCAGATTAATGAGAGTTAGGCGACTTAATAGAAACCGTGACAAATCATATTGGTAATTATGCAGAGAGAGATCCCATGTGATGTTTCGATAGTTTATTAGAGTGCTTCAGATCTAATTAGGGTTTTGGATAATTTGAGAATTGAGAGATTGGAAGTTCTATAATTTGATTAGGGTTTAATGGTTATAACTCGAGAGAGAGTAATCAGCCATAGGATAGTCTAGAACCAACACTCCATTGACATATAATTGGTTAGGTTAGCATTAACGATAAGTAAAATCCCCTTTTTCATAAATTGATAAATTTATTAGGTTAATTTATATCGTGATTGTATATTGCTAAGTTCTTAATACTTTGTGTTTAATTTCTGATTTGATTTGTTAAACTCAACTCTCACAATTAATTTCTATTGCATCTTTTATTTTCAGTTTTATAGTTTTTCTAGCTTAGATTTTAGGATTAGATTACTCTCCTTCCTTGTGGGATCAACACCATTAATACTAAGCTAAGAACCGTTCACTTGTAGAATGTTAAGGGTTTAACAGATTAAAACGTAACTCGATCAAGTTTTGGGAAGACAAAGCAGACTCGACGTGCTTCCCAGATTAGGAGGTTTCTTGATGTCGCTGCGTTCTGTCATCTATTCTAAGTCATTATTTCCTTTTCGTCTAGATTTTTATTATATAAAGAATTAAAATGGATAGTATGATGATAGGATTTGCAATATTGATGACATTCTAAACTCTCCTTCAGGATTTTATTTTGAATTAATGATAATTTAGTTGATTGTGTTTATTAGATGAAAGTCGTGATTTGATTGCGTTCTTACATAATTCGGTCATAAACTAAGAGGGAAAACTTAATGAAAAATGATTAAATCGGATTAATGAGAGTTAGGTAACTTAATAGAAACCATGACAAATCATATTAGTAATTGTGCTGAGATTAGGGTTTTAGATAATTTTCGAATTAAGAGATTGCAAATTCCATAATCTAGTTAGGGTTTATAATTTAGGGTTTAATGGTTATAACTTAAGAGAGAGTAATCAGCCCTAGGATAGTTTAGAACCAACACTCCATTGACACATAATCGGCTAGGTTAGCATTAATGATAAGTAAAATCCCCTTTCTCATAAATTGGTAAACTCCTTAGCTTGATTTCTATTATGATTGCATATTGCTTACTTGTTAATACTTTTGTGTTTAATTTCTGATTTGATTGGTTAAACTCAATTCTCGTAATTAATTTTTATTACTTCTTTTATTTTTAGTATTATAGTTTTTCTAGCCTTATATTTTAGAAATAGATTACTCTCTTTTCTCGTAGGATCGACACCTTTAATACTACTCTACAAACGGTGTGCTTATAAAATATTGAGGGTTTATAAGAATAAAACTTACCCCAATCAAGTTTTTGGCGTCGTTGTCAGGGAGGTGTAGAATTAGTTTAATTTTTATAGTCTAGGATGTTTCACTATCTTTTGTGATTGTGGAACCTAATCACAAGAAGGAAAAAAAAAGGTGTAAGAAGTTTGGGCAAAAATTCTAAAACACATTGGTTTGGACATCATAAGGCAGCGATGAAAAATCCAGAAAAGTAGATACCAATAATAGATAAAAAGAACGATAATGGAGAATATATATTATATAGAGCAAAGGACTCGTACGGATTTCAATGAGCCTCAATTTAGTTTGGGAAATTATCATCCTTATATGAATACGTATATTTCAGGGTGGTAGAACCACCCAGATTTCTATTAGTCTAACAATACAAGTACTTACATAAGACATCAAGAAGTATTAGGATTCAGTAAGATGATTCCAGGTTATGGGATTCCAAATTGGATAAAATAATGGATAAGCTAACAGACAAGGAAGAGACCCAGAAGAGACTAAAAGAGCAATTTGATTAAGTAACAGAAAATTATACCTCTTCAACTCATAACTTGGAGATTCAATTGAGACAACTTTCCTATGAATTTTGTAAGAGAAGTGTGGGAGACTCTCTGGGCAATATGGAATTACATCAACAAGAGCAATACGAGGCTATCATGCTTAGAAATGGGGATGTAGGACCCCATTTTCAGAGCCCAACATCCTAAGTTATAAAACATGATCTTCATTACCCCGTATTTTCTGAGCCTAAATCTGGCTCTGATTATTATTAAGCATGATTTAAATAATTTTTGAGTTTTTGATAGATTAATTATTTTGGAGTTATTTAATTATATCAAAGTTAGTAGGATTTATTTCATGTGTTAATGGAATTAAAGTGTTAAGTTTACAAGAATGTTCAAGGGTATTTTTGGCAAGACATTTAAGTATAAAAGACTTAAGGCATGGAAGGAAGGGAAAATTGGACATTTCTCAATCATTAAGGGCATAATTAGAAGAAGAAGTGTTGTCTTGCTTTTAAATGAAGAAGAAAAACATGAATTGAGGGAGAGAAGAAGAGAGTAACGAAAATAAGAAAGAAAGAGAGAGAGAGTGTCATTGTTGGAGAGAAAAGAAGGGAGTGAGTTAGGTTTCGTCTTTTTTTAGCCTTTAAGAGACATTTTAAGGTTGATCAAAAAGAGAAAAAAGTAGAAAAAGAGAAGAGCTTTCATTAGAGCCAAGAAACTCTTCATTTGGTGAAGAATCAAGGTAAGCCCATTTATAATCTATTAGAATTTTGGAAGGCTTTGGTTCATAAAGCTTAGGAAATGCATAGGTTTAGGCTTTCTAGGATCAATTTTATGCATATGTTTCTCTGGGTTCTCAAATTGGAATTCCTATTGAATTGAAAATTTTGTTAATGTTAAAGGAATCAAAAGAGGCAAGAGGAGAAAAAGTAGAGACACTTTTTAGCAAGGTTTTAAGCAAGGAAACTAAGGTAGATTACATGTTTATAATTGAGTTAATGAGCCATAACTATGTTTTCAAAAGCAAGAGAATTAAACGATTTCAAGTGTTTTATAAATGTTGCATGATTGCTATTTAAATTATTTGAGAAATTCTTATATGTCGGTATATGAATTTTGTTAACGAATTGTGAAATGAAGATGGAAATACATGGAAATATTTTATGTTATGCTTTAAAAAAAATCATGGCATTTTGTATAAATGAAAGGAAGAAAAAGTATGAAAATATGATGAAATGATTTGAGCATGAATACGTGCTTTTGTTTCGGTAAGAGTGGAATCATTTGGATCATCACGTGCACGTTAACAAGAGCCTTCTCCTAACTACTAGCTTGTGGCATATGAGCTCTGAAAGATTGACTCATGTTGTTGATGGTGTAAACTTTAGTTTTGCCATTTCATTCTATGGAACCCTCAAGCCATTTGTTTGTGCATTACATCTTTGAATTGTCAAGAATGGTGCATAATTGAGTGTTATACTTTGATGGTTAAATGTATATGCTATGTTTATCTGATGATATTTTAACTATGAGTTTTGAGCTAAGACCGTAATTTTAGTTGAGAATTTGAGAACTATGTATTTTATGAATTCAATATGGAAATTTTTTGACAAATGACACATTTCAACGATTTTGCTTATTCTCTATTATAAACTTGTTACCCATGAGCTTTTAAGTTGACCCCCCTTTCCATCCCATCTTTAAGTGAAAAGAAGGAGGTCAAGTAACCAAGAATCAAGGCATCATTCCATTTTTACAATGTTTTTGTAATTTAAGTTAGATTTTATAAAAAAAGGCTTTAGATGCATTTCGAGAATTATTGGGTTTTACATCTTTTGTATTTTGGATTTTGATACTGATGATGTAATGTGGCCTAGAATGCCATTAAAGCTTTGTAAATTCTTATCCTTGGTGTTAATAAAATATGAATTGTGTATGGATGATGTGAGTTGAAATTAGGTATACTTGAAGAAGTTATCAACTTGAGTTGATGATTTTTGAACATGAATTGTTGTTATATATATATGCATAAGTGAGATGTTATGGAAAAGAAAATAGGAATTATGAATTATAAGATCTAGTTGAATGTGATGAGTCAAATGAGTAGTGATTAGAGAGTTTAATGACATAAAAATTGGTAGTTGAATTGTTATAAATGATGTTGCATTAAAGGAAGTTAATTTGGGATAATTTTCAAGTCGTTCATAACTTTGTATTTTGATTTCAGGGTAAAATTTGTACTAATATAGGTTGAATTAGACAAAGTTGTCTTCTTGAAGTTGTAGCTTATTCTCTTAGCTTTCTAACGATATAAAGTACGCAATTTTTTGATATTGGAGTTAAGAGATATGATCATTATAAGTTGGTGATGCTATATGGAATGTATATACAGAACAACTATAATAAATGATGAGAATTTGTTGTAGTGATGAATCAAATGAGTAGAGATTAGAGAGTTTAATGAAACAAAGTTTGTGGTTGAATTGATATGAAGTGATATTGCACTAGAAGGGGTGAATTTAGGAAGCTTAAGAATGAAGGTGATGTTAGAATGGATGTAGGAACCATTGGAGAGGCTTTAGAGGGGCTTGGGTATCACCTATGTCCATTAGATGGACTTTAGGTCCAATAAATAGACCTTCTTGGGTCTGTAAGGACCCCCACAGACATTAAGTCTGTTAAGTAGACCTTCTCGGGTCTGGAAAGGCCCTCAACCCCGTGTCTGTCCGTTAGGTGGAGGTGTATGTCCGTTAACTTTTGGAAATTGGCATTTATGACCCTCTAAATAGCAGAATCTCTCTTCTCGCTCTTCACAAAAATTGTAGATTTTGTAGTCCTCTTTGAAATCATCCTAAAATTACCTTAATCTAATAACTCTGGTGAATGTTATACCAATTGTCCCAAAATAGGTACAATATGATCGAGGACATAATCATGTTTCATTCTTTGGTCATAACTTCATCATCCGACCTCCAAATAAAGTGATTCTTGAAGCAATAGATTCCTAACACAATTTTCTATCTCTCATAAAAATTCATAGCCTTTTGTATTGATTGGGAAGAGGATGAATTGGTTATAAACATAGGGATTTTTGGGATGTTATGAGAATGAAGATGAACTTATGATAGCTAATGAGGGTTCATTGAAATAACCCTACAGGGTAATATGCTCACAGTTTATAACTTCAGATGTTAGGCTCTGAAAACAATTGGGAAATCAAGTTGAACCCTATCTTGTACAAGACCAAGGGATGAAGAAAGAGGATGAAGAAAAGAATGACAACCCTCCCTATTATTTCCTATATCTTGGTTTACTATGATTGAACATAAAAAAAAACTTGGGTAGACGTCGATAAAGAAAACCTCTTTATTCGGATTGATGATGACCAAGTGACATTTTTCATGAATGATGTATTAAAGAATCTAGAGGAGGGCGACTCATTTAGAAAAATTAATGTGCTCGAATATTTTAACGAATGAGAGGACGAAGAATACTTGACAGCGAACATCAAGTTTGAAGAGGCTATAGAAGTCTCTGTTCAAAAAGCTAAAGAAGAAAAGGAGGTGAGGGCGAATGAGGAAGAACTAAGAAGAGTACAACTCACCCTCTTATCGGACAATCTGTTGGATTCTATGGAAGATTCAAGGAGTTTTGTTATTCCTTGTTTTATTAAGAGTTTGCTAGAAAAAAGAACATTAAGTTAGAGTTATGTAAATATAATGTCCTGGAAAGCAAGTGTGTTTATATATAACTTAATTTTCTTCCAGTTACTTTTTTAATGAAAATATTTATTATTAATAAAACAAAAGAGCTTGGTTTTATTTGTATGAGCATTATATAACTAGTCATAAGGTAACAAGATTCTTTTGTAAGTAATATACACAAACATAGAGATGTATGGGAAACATGTATATAATTATAATCTAAATTAATTGATTCACAGTTGAATAATCAAGTTGGTCGCTTGATTATGGTTTAGAGTGTAGTGTTGCGATTTATCTCCATGTAAGTAAAGGAGTTTACTTCAAGGGAATGATAAGTTTCATATTGTGATACTAGTTGACTATCGATAATGATACTATTAAATGAATTTGGAATCACGTATATTTTTAAAGATTAAAGTAGGCCGTTTCTTTAATCTTAAAACATACATTTTAGCATTTTTTTATAGCGAACCATAATCTTGATGAGTGGTGAACTCATATGTATTTCATTATAATTCTTAATATGATCAGAATTTATTTTTACAAAGTATTAATCTAGTATGTACATGTTGGAATTATTAATTGAAACATGTATTAGGGAACATTCACTCAAATAAAGAGTTTATAGTGATATCATCATTTTTAGAAGTTTTACAGAGATTGGTGATTAAACTGGCACCAGTAATTTCATGGACTAGCTATCCATCAAGTCTTAACACTAAGATAAGATCTTGTGTGATAATCACTATATAAAGTAAAGTACGAAATCTATAAGGAAAAACCAATTAAGAGAAATTTTATTTACTTCAATTTTTATAATTATTGTGAATTTTTAATTTTTGTTTTTAAAATAATAAAAAATATTTTTATTACTAATAATAATTATAAATT
>JANZLD010000009.1:1046329-1060929 GCA_026413575.1 Erythroxylum carthagenense | reverse complement strand
GTCAATGGATGCAATGCAACCTATCAGTCTTTCCCAATTTACCAATTTGCCCTTGCTAACAGTAACGGGATGTTACACACTGTGCTGTCTCTCTTCTTCAGGGAGCAACCTATGAGTGGTGAAGTTTGTTTTGAGGAATCCTCAATTACCGGGGCTTCTAACTTAGGACTTATTTCCCTACGAATTTAAAGCCAGCTATGTGATGGAAGCTTATAGAAAGGAGAAGTGGAATCAGTTTCTAAACCTAAAGTAGAGAAATCTGTTTATTACTAAGTACGTCAAAGAATTCAATCGTCTTAACAGGTTTGCCCCTGAAACTATACTTACTGAGGAGTTTTGGTGTCATCAATTTGAGGATAGTTTGAATGACTAGATCAAAGAACATCTGGGAACAGTCACTCTCTTGCAACAAGTGAGTTACAGCTAGTGCAAACTGCTATTAAGATAAAGAAGCATAAGATGGTTAAAAGAGAAAGGGCTCAATGAAGGGCCTTTACTAGCGGAGGTCAGTCCTCTTCGAAGCAGAGTTATGAAGGTGTTTCCCCCGCACTAGAATTTACTCAGAGATCTGTAGCTCGGGGAAAGTGACAAAACTTTTCCTCATCAACTGCTTCTAGTCGGGGTTCCTTTGTGGGCCAAGGTTTTAGTATTCTTGAGTGCCCTCATTGCTCAAAATACCATTGGAATACTTGTTGGAAGGCTACGGGTGTATGTTTCAAATGTGGCAGCATTGAGCACTTGATAGCCAATTGCCCTATGAGATAGTCCCAGATGTCACAAGCTAGTAGGGAGGTCTCTCATGCGTCTACTAGAAATAAAGGAAGTGGAGGATCTTGTTAGTTCAGACCTAATCTGAGTACTTATTTAGAAACTATTGATCGACTTGCTATACCTTCTGCTCTAGCTCGAGCTTATGCTTTGAAAGCCCGTGAGGATCAAGATGCACTGAAGGTTATTGCGGGTACTGATTCTCTCCTTGATTATAAATTACATACTTGATTGATCCTGAATCTACTCATTCTTATATCTGTATTGGAGAAATTTCTGATAAAGAGATGCCTGTAGATCAGTTAGTCTATGACATTCATGTAACTAGTCCTTTGGGTAATAGTGTGTTGCTTAATTAGGTCTATAGAACGGTCCTATTATGATCCAAGGATGTGAATATATTGCAAATCAGATTAGATTGCCTTTTTATGAATTTGATTTGATTTTGGATATGAATTGGTTAACCAAGCATTAGGCAATGGTTGACTACTATGCTAAAAAGGTTATGCTTAGGAAACCTGATCAACCTAAAATTATGTTATATGGCGTGCACGCTAGTTCTCTAGTTGGTTTGGTATCTGCTACTTAAGCTCCAAGGTTTCTTAGGAAGGCATGTGAAGCTTATCTAGCTTTTGTGTTTGATTATAAGGATGAGGGTGCTAAATTGCAAGATATTCTAGTGGTGAGTGAATTCCTAGATGTGTTTCCAGAAGAGCTACCCAGACTCACTCATAGAAGGGATGTGGTGTTGTCTATTGAAGTTATACCTAGAACTGCTCCTATATCTAGAGCACCATACAGGATGGCTCCCACTGAATTAAAGGAGTTAAAGGTTCAACTATAAGAACTTCTAGATAAGGGGTTCATTTGACCCAATATCTCTCCTTGGGGAGCATCGATTTTGTTTGTTAAGAAGAAAGATGGTACTCTTCGAATGTGTATCAATTATAGGTAATTGAATAGAGTCACATGTTGGAGTTATGTAAATATAGTGCCCTGGAAAGCAAATGTATTTACTTATAACTTAATTTTCTTCTAGTTACGTTTGTAATGAAAATATTTATTATTAATAAAAACAAAAGAGTTTGGTTTTATTTGTATGAGCAATATATATCTAGTCATAAGGTACCTAGATTCTATTGTAAGTAATATACATATACATAAAGATGTATGGGAAACATGTATATTATTAGAATTTAAAATAATTGATTCACAGTTGAATAATCAAGTTGGTCGCTTGATTATAGTTTAGACTATAGTATTGTGATTTATCTCCAAGTACGTAAATAAGTTTACTTCAAGGGAATGACGAGTTTCATACTTCAAGGGAATGACGAGTTTCATACTTCAAGGGAATGATGAGTTTCATATTATGATAGTAGTTGATCGTCGATAATGTCACTATTAATTTAATATAGAATCAAGTATGTTTTTAAGAATAAAGTGGGCCGTTACTTTAACCTTAAAACATACAACTTAAGCATTTGTTTATTATGGACCACAATCTTGATGAGTGGTGGACTCATAAGTGTTTCATTATAATTTTTTATATGATCATAATGGATTTTTACAAAGTATCAATCTAGTGTCTGCATGTTAGAATTATTAATTAAACATGTGTCAAAGAACATTCACTCAAATAAAGAGTTTATAGTGATATCATCACTTTTAGATATTTTACAGAGATTGGTGATTAAACTGGCACTAATAGTTTGATGGACTAGCTACCTATCAAGTTTTAATACCAAGATGAGATCTTATGTGTTAATCATCATATAGGATAAAACGAGAGATCTGGAAGAAAAAATCAACATAAGGGCAAAATGGTAATTTTGCCCTTTATTGTGCGAATGGCTACAATATGGTTCATACTAGAGTTTGTAATTGCACATCTTATTTGAAACTTATGTTCTCATAATATTTAGTAATTCAAGAGTTCAAGTAATTATTAGTGGAATGACATTTAGTTAATAAGCTGGAATTAATTCTAATGAGATTAAATTAATTATGAGCTTATTGGAGCTTGAATTATATAAGTCTAATTAGATTCCCTATTTGGCTTTTCGGAAGGTTATCAAGCAAAGTAAGAAATGCAAATTGAGGTTGAGGTTTTAAATCCTATGATTGAAACTTGAACTTACTTTAATTATTTATTAATTAGAAGCCATATGAACATTTAGAAATGGGCTAGACTTTGGTTTAATTTAATTAATTAAATAAAAAAAAGTTATTAAAGATAAAAGGAGGTGGATTTTCAGTTTTAAGGTGGTTTTAAAACATGCTTTATCATCATTAAATGGAGTAATGATCTTATCATCAAATGGAGTAATGGGTGGTCTTTTAATGATAGCATGTAACCTATTTGCATTCATTAGATTAAAGATGTGGATGTTCTAAAGACTGCATTCAGGACCTGTTATGGACATTATAAATTCTTAGTAATGCAATTCGGGTTAACTAATGCTCCAACTACATTTATGGATATGATGAATAAAGTATTTAGGCCCTATGTAGACCAATTTGTTATGGTGTTCATAGATGATATCCTAGTCTATTATAAGAATGAACATGATTATGTTCAGCATGTCCGAATTATGTTACAAACCTTACGGGAGAAACAATTGTATACTAAGTTGAGTGAGTGTGATTTCTGGCTTCAAGAAGTATCTTTTCTAGGACATGTTGTTTCTTCTCAAGTGATTAGGGTTGATCCAAATAAGATTCAAGCAATTATTAACTAGAACCTTCATAGAATGTGATAGAAGTGAGAAGTTTTCTGAGTTTAGCAAGTTACTATCCCTAGTTTGTGAAGGGATTTTTGGTGATAGCATCTTGTAGCACCCTACTGTCAAAAGACAAATACCAGACATCCTGAGTGATGTCCAAGTACATACCCCGTAAAGGTGGCATGTTAGAACAGTCAAACACTCAAAACTCAGTACAATTTTTTTCACAAATAGCACAAGCGTATGCGGAAATCACTAATTGAATTCAAGTCCATACCTTTATTTCATAACACCAAAATCATAATTATTATTACAGTATTGATCAATCTTGTTTGGAAAACATTTCCTAATTTCGGAAGTTATTGCATACAAAAAACAAATTCAATTATACATTATATGAAAATTGCGGAATATGCAATTTGATACAAAAATAAGAAAATACAAATGCAGACACAAACTGATCCTGACCTTTATCTGTTACTTGAATGCAGTGTCTGTACTCCCGTTAGCCTAACGGTGTAACTCTTCTGAGCCTGAAAAATATTACAAATTTTAAATGAGTTTTGCAAACTCAGTGAGTGGCCATCTTCAATGGCTCACTCAATCATATAACACACACAATTCACATGTTCATATAATTCACATCATTTCATTAATAATCATATTGAATCATATACACTTGATTAGTCATTTCACATTTTACATTCAACACATACCACATTTTAAAATCATTTAAACCATTATAATGATTTATATCATGTATATGCAGCGCACATGAGACTCATTTTCAATTTGTTACTTTATTGTGATCGAGTTCCCAGAACTATCCCATATCCATTGTGGATACTAAACTCGTTGATAACTGTAGGACCTCAGCCTATCGGGCCTCGCGCTTACCCGCTTGCAGATATTGTCCGCTTTGGGCCTCGGCCTCCAGGGCCTCGAGCCCTCACGGTTTTATTTTTCTAGGACTTCCCAGGAGGTCACCCATCATAGTATTACTCTGGCCTTAGCACGTTTAACTTCGAAGTTTTGATGGGATCCGATGTGTTAGGGCATGGAAAACACGTCGGCAAGGGACAGGTTTCCACATTCTTACAAGGCATGCTTCGTTCTCCTCTCCAGCTGATATGGGATAGCCCTAAGTATCCACCCCCTCAGGAGGTCCAGCGTCCACGCTCGCATATCACTTGGGTTCTGTCTCTGATACCAATTGTAGGGCCTCAGCCTCTCGGAACTCGTGTTCATAGGGCCTCGGCCTTTCGGGCCTCGCACCCACCCGCTTGTAGATATTGTCCGCTTTGGGCCTCGACCTCTACGGCCTCGCACCAATATAACAACGCTGGACCCTGGTTCCGGAGCCCAACATTCGGAGAAAAATAACTGTCAAACTCATTGTAAATTTTAATTTTTTTAAAGCAATTAAAGGGTAAGCAAAAAATTGAAAATCAAATTGACCCAATTTATTTAAAACAATTTTTGTTACAAAGATGCAAACATTATTAAGTACATTAGAGTTTCAGAGATTACTTGGGCCCATCACAGAACATAATGCTTGTTTTCAAAGCATCTTTACATTTCAACAAAAAACCCCCCTTTGGCTTATTACAAGATACAAAATACAAAAAAAGTCTGAAAGACACATGATACAATTTGAATACTTATGCTTAACATGATTCTAAATTACAAAATTTCCTGAGCTAACTTCATCATAAAAGTCTTCAACTATCTTGGAGTTTTAATGCCTTGTAAAGATTGCTAATCTTCTCTTTCTTCACCTGGGGAGGGAAATGTGGGGAGAGCTACACAGCTCAGTGGCTAATATATTTATAGCCATTGGCAATTAACCAAAGTCAAGCATATGTATATATATATATATGTCTAGCATTTATACTTTATTCAAGCAATTTAAACATTCATCAAATTTAGCTCAAATCGCATAACACTCAATATGCTTCATACTTGACAAATTTAAAATGTAATGCACAATAAATGGCTCGAGGGTTCCATGAAACAGAATGAGGAAACCGAAGTCTACCCCATGAACAGAATGAATCCACTTTTTGGAGCTCATATGCCACAAGCGGGCAATCGGGAGAAGGCTCTTATCAATGTGCACGTGACAAACATAATGGTTCCACTCTCGTCCAAGCAGAAGCACATAATTATGCCCAAATCATTTTATCAAATGCTTTCATGCTTTTCATGCTCTTTCTTTTCTTTTAATTTATAAAAAATGCCATGACAAATATCAAGGCATAACATTGATCAAAATCATCATTTAATTACATCGAGATATCATGTTTCTTTGACGGTATAACATAATCAAAATCATCATGTATTTTCAACAAGTCAATTTCAAACAATTTAGCACATATTCACATATAGGCAAGAATTTGCTCAATCGCACAATAAATATAAATACATTATCCACCTCATTTCCTTGTAAAAATCCAGGTTAAGGTTGTCTTTTTCCTTGCTCTTGGGTAGGATTCTCCTGATTCTTCACCAATTGAAGAGATCTTTAGCTCAAAGGGAAGCTCTTCTCTTCCTATTCCTTTTTCCTTTCTTGAACAACTCCCAAATCTCTTTTGAAGACTAAAAAAAGCCAAACCCTAGCTTGTTTTCTTTTCTTTCTCTCCTTCTCTTCTTCTCTTCGTGTTTCTCTCTCTTTTTTCATGACATTCTCTCTTTTCTCTGAAATTTTCATTCTTCTCTCCTGCTTATCCTTCCATTCACGTTTTTCTTCTTCATTTATAAGCAAGACAACACTTCTTCTTCTAATTATGCCCTTAATGATTGAGAATTGTCCTATTTGCCCTTCCATTTATGTCTTATGTCTTTTATACTTAAGTGTCTTGCCGAAAGTACCCTTGAATATTCTGACATAACTCTTTCTTCTAGAAAAGTGTTCTCCCTTGTCTTAAGTTTCCAATGACATCAAAATCAATCCATTTGGTTCAGTAATTCGAAAGATACACTTCAAACATTTTTGGACTGCTCTTGTCCAAATCAGTATACTATGCACAACTTCTATATGAAATTTAAACATCTTAGAAACTGAATTAGATTTCAACGTCTTCATATCATTTGCAGTTCCATGTCTTTAGTTTATCTTGAAATAAGAATGCTATTATTCGGAGCTCTACTGATCCATAAATCATCAAAATACTAAAGCATGTTCAGTAAAATATCCAATTCCTACTCTTCCAATCGATACCCTTACTCTATTTAATACATCTTTTTCACATCAATACCAAAATCTATAACATTTCAAGGAGATGTAAAAAGAAAAGTGTTAGGAATCTAAGGGTTCAAGAATCACTTCATTTGGACGTCCGATAGCAAAATTATGGCCGAAAGAATCAAACAAGATTTGGCCCTCAATCATATTGAACTTGTCTCGGGACAATTAGCATAACTCTCACTAAAGATGTTAGATTAAGATTATCTTAGGATGATTGCAAAGATAACTTTGAGACATACAACTTTAAAGAAGACCTTAAGGTTGGATTTTATCATCTGATAAGTCAAAATGGACCAGACAATAGGATTAGACGAAGCCAAAAGAAAAGGCAGAAAAATAGAAAAAGACAGAAGAAGTGAAAAATTGTTATAACTTTCCCTACATATATCGCATTAAGATGTTCTTTATATGGTTCGAAAGAGAAATTCAAGATCTACAACTTTTGTAAAGACCTTGAAGACATATTCTACTATTAGAAGGGTTGAAAACGGAACAGAAAATAGGTACAGAAGAAGCAAAAGGCAAAAGATAGCAAAACATAGACGAAGAGAAAGACAGAAGAAGCGAAAGATAGAAGAAGCGAAAGGCAGAAGATAGTAAAATACAGAAGAAACGAAAGAAAAAATAAGCGAAAGGCAGAAGATAGCAAAACACAGAAGAAACGAAAAGTAGAGGGAGCAAAACAAAGAAGAAGACTTGTCAGCAAAACATAGAAGAAGACGCGTTAGCAAAACACAGAAGAAGACGCGTTAGAAAAACACAGAAGAAGACACGTCAACAAAACACAGAAGAAGCGAAAGACAGAAGAAGCGAAAGACAGAAGAAACAAAAGACAGAAAAAGCAAAAGACAGAAGAAACGAAAGGCAAAAGAAGCGAAAGGCAGAAGAAGCGAAAGAAAGAAGAAGCAAAAGACAAAAGAAGCGAAAGATGGAAGAAGCAAAACACAGAAGAAGCGAAAGGCAGAAGAAGCAAAAGGCAAAAGAACCAAAAGACAGAAGAAGCAAAAGACAAAAGTAGCGAAAGGCAAAAGAAGCAAAACATAGAAGAAGCGAAAGATAGAAGAAGCGAAAGACAGAAGAAGCAAAAGGCGAAAGAAGAAAAAGACGGAAGAAGCGAAAGACAGAAGAAGCAAAAGGCAAAAGAAGAAAAAGACGGAAGAAGCGAAAGGTAGAAGAAGCGAGAGGCAGAAAAACAAAAGACAGAAGAAGCAAAAGAAAGAAGAAGTGAAAGGTAGAAGAAGCAAAAGACAGAAGAAGTGACAGGTAGAAGAACCAAAAGACAGAAGAACCAAAACATAAAAGAAGCGAAAGGCGGAAGAAGCAAAAGGCAGAAGAAGTAAAAGACAGAAGAAGCGAAAGGAAGAAAAAGAAAAAGACAGAAGAAGCAAAAGACAGAAGAAGCAAAAGATAGAAGAAGCAAAACATAGATGAAGCGAAAGGCAAAAGAACTAAAAGGCAGAAGAAACAAAAGACAGAAGAAACAAAAGAAAGAAGAAGCAAAAGACAGAAGAAGCGAAAGGCAGAAGAAGCGAAAGGTAGAAGAAGCGAAAGACAGAAGAAGCAAAAGGCAGAAGAAGCAAAAGACAGAAGAAGCGAAAGGCAGAAGAAACAAAAGACAGAAGAAGCGAAAGACAGAAGAAGCGAAACATAGAAGAAGCAAAACAAAAAAGAAGCAAAAGGTAGAAGAAGCAAAGGACAGGAGAAGTAAAAGAAAGAAGAAGCGAAAGGCAAAAGAAGCAAACGATAGAAGAATCAAAAGATAGAAGAAGCAAAACACAAAAGAAGCAACACATAGAAGATACAAAACAAAGAAGAAGAGAAAAGACAGAAGATATATCTTCTTTTATAGGGCCATAACTTTCAGCCTAGAAGTCTAAAAATTTTGTACTATATGTCGTTGGAAAGCTAAAAGAAATACCTACAAATTTCTAGAAGACATCTTTGCCCAAATAAGCCTAGATTAATCTAACTTTTCCATCAAATACAAAATATGAATTTTTACATTCATCCAATGTACTGCACCCAGTTCTCTACTTCATGACAAATTTAAGATTCTTAAAGACAGAATTTAAATTTGATGTCTTCATAAGAAATGTAGCCATACGTTTCTAGTTTAATCCAAATAATAATCATCTCGTTTGGATTATAGAGAAAAAGTTGTTGCTAAAAGACTAAAGCATACTCTATAAATATTTTCCAGATCCACCATCCATTTTGTTTCACAATCTTTCCTTAACACAATTCATACTAAGATCACCTTTTCTACTTTATTTGCTCCTCATTCTCAACACCATTTCAAATCATTATCACCTATAAAGAAATTTATAATCCATGATTAATCATGAATACCAATAACATAACATACACTTATATACATATTCTTTATCAACTTACTACACAAATTCAACTTCATTTTTGCTTTCATTCTACTTCTAACTTTCACTTTAATTCTTCCCATTTCAAAATCTCTTATCCACTGAAAGCACCAAAGCACGACATGAATCTACCTACATTTCTCATTTAATAGTTCTAATCTTCTAAGAAAAGTTCGGGGTCCAACAATAACTGTCCCATATCCATTGGGGATACCAGGCTTATTTTACATAGTGAGCATTTGGCTCTTAATCACTTTATGAGCTTTAAGCTCTTTTTTATAGTATGAGGTTTAAGCTCTTTTTCAGTGGCTAGTCCGATCACAACTTCCTTTATGCTCCATGCATTCATGTAATAAAATGCATCACATTCTCATAATTTTATTATATTACATGCTTTCAGATTCACATTCACTCTCATATTATCATCAGACCTTGGTCCAACATTCAACATAAGCAAATCAAATTCATATCAATTATATTCACATTGCATAATAATCATAACCGTAGTCATTCAATGCAGAAATTAAAATCAGAACAATAATAAAATGAGACCATCTAGGTTGACCCACAGTACACTCCAGATTAACATTTTCTTCCAAGTTTTGGAAATGTTTGAATGCAGACGTTTATATTATCAAATTTCACACTATATCCACATTTTCATTTTATAACTCAGTTACTTGTCATTTTATTGTTAGTATTATTTTCTCTCATAATATCAAATTCTTATTCACTTTAACTTGATACACTTCACTCCTCTTCTTTGAATCACAACTTCAATCATATGAATATCTTTATTCCCAAACAAACTCATACCTTTATTCACTAGTGTTATTCTAATATTACAAGATCACACAATATCCAAATTCTCATTTCTTTTTATAAAATTTTCCAAATTTCTAGACCTTTGGTTCTACTTTCCATGAACATTATAAAAAGGAAAATGAAGTAATTTGGCAACACTTTCTTTTTAAGAATATTTCCCATTGTGTTAAGTTTCTAATGACACCAAAATTATTCAATTTGGTTCAGTAATCTAAAAGTTATACCTTGAATATTTTTGAACCATTCTTATACTGAAACAGTATCTTGTACTTAACTTTCATCCAAAAATTGAGATTCTTAGAGATCGAATTAAAACTCAATTTCTTTAGACAATTTGTATCCCTATGTCTTTAGTTTACTCCAAATCAAAAATTATCTCATTTGGATGACTATAGAAGAAGATATTGTCAAAATAACGAAGCTTACTCAATGAAATCATTCTAGTTATCATGTTCCAGCACAATCAACATTTCCATCTTAAATTCATTAACCCAATTAAAATTAAATGTTGCACAGTTGTGCACTCCAAATCACCAAATTCACGGGCATGCAACCATAACACACGCCCATGTGCATAAAAAATAAAAGTCAAAGTCATGCACCCTTAACGCATGGCCGTGCACACACAATCGCTAGAACCAATTTTTGACCCAATTTTATCACTCAATCTCCCCAAAATGATTTCATATTGTTATAATTTTTGATGGAGATTTAGAAAAATGTGTTTCAAATCTAATGTTTCAAGTCTCGTGTCATTTGGAGGTTAGGAGAAGACGATATTGTCAAAAGAATCCAGAATGTTCAAAAAAATGTCTCCCTCCAGTAACCATAGAAGTCACGATCATGCTTCTTCAAATGTTACGATTGTGCTAGAACTCAATAGAAAAGTAATGATCATTTGGAAGCACGATCATGCTTTTCCAGTTTCTTTATAGTGCTTTTCTTATTCTCTTCCGATACTGCAATTTTCTTCTTTTCTTTTCCAACATCTTCATTTTTCTGCATAATTATTTTCTCCATATTCTTCATTTTTCCCCTCAACTTTCATTTTAAACATTCTTTCTCATCTCCAAACATCATCATGCACCTATCTCTTTACTCTAAATTCATTCTTTTGATCATCTCTAATAACTCTCAAAACTGAAGTATGTGCATATATATACACAGTGAAAACAGAGCCCTCACGTCTATTTTCTTCAAAAAAGTTTCTGCACCTAGTTATACCTATTTTCTACGATTTTTCAACATAAAAAATCATTTCTACATCCTCTTAAAATATTTTATCATCAAAACCAAAAAAATCAACAAATACACAGTGAAGACAAAAACAAAGCATGAATATATACATATATCAACTTTTCTCCATAAATTTTTTGCACTCATTTCGTTCCTATTTTCATTGATCATTCACAGTCAAAAATGATTTTAACATTATCTTATGATATATTGATCATCAAATATGCAAACACAACACATACAACACACCCAAAAATTCCTCTCTAACCTTCCATCAAATATGTAAATCACTATTTCATAACCATTTAACAGTGAGCTAACGTGATGCATGTTTCATCTCATATAACAAAAAAAACCATAAAATGCTTGCTTGTTTAAAACTCCAACTCTTTAAAAATCATATGAGCCCTAGCTTTCCAATACCACTTGATCATCATCAGTCGAGATTTGCAAGGTTAGATATTTTGGTTATAGTGAATAAGATAATAAAAATGAGGTAGCAAGTGAAAAGTGAGAGTAAGACTTGTGTTGTGAGGGTGAGAGATTTGTGACATTAATGAAGCTTCTAGAAGATGAGGAAAGTCACAGAGAAGATATTTTAAGACAAGAACAGCAGTATCTTGGTCTTTCAAATAAAAAGAACTATGGCTTAAAACTTAGACACTTGTCTAATATCTAAAGCTTTAACTAGTTTCCCAACTAAGTAGTCATATGAACTACTTCCATAACTCCTATCTTTTTATTCCAATTATCACCAAAGTTTTCTTAATAACATTTTCTCACAAATTCTAAAGCCATCTTCAAAATTTCAAAATCATTTTCAAAATTTCTCCAATGTCATTTTGTTTCTTAACATTTTTCGCTAGTATAATGATATTCAACATTTTTGAAATTTAGTTCTAAAATTCACCAAAAAGTCAAAATCACTATACATACTTTCCAATTAAATTTTCAATATACATAAACCATAATTTTCAATAAAATAACCTTTCACATATATAAGTCAATTATACCTGGAATTTCAATGAATGCATGTATAGTAATTTTATTAAGTACAAAATTCAAATTCACATGTGTGTATACTAATAACATACATGAGCATGAAAAATGCATTTTTCTTAATCTCTCATTGATCTCACATGTACCGTATTTTTGGGTTCTAACTCTTAATATAGGAATGAGATGTTACACATCCCCTTTGATAAAATTGCTATAGAAAGGAGTGAAGTATGAATGGTCTACTAGTTGCCAAACTAGTTTTGATCAATTAAAAAGAATGTTTATTGAAGCTCTTATGTTGGCTCAACCCACTTTTGGTAAGGAGTATGTTATGTATAATGATGCATCTAGAGATGGTTTGGGCTATGATTTGATGCAGGATGGAAAAGTAGTCGCATATGCTTCGAGACAATTAAAAACTCACAAATAGAAGTATCCTACACTTATGATCTTGAGCTTGCAGCCGTAGTGTTTGCTTTGAAAATATGGCGACACTACTTATATGGTGGAAAGTGTAGGATCCTCACTAATCATAAGAGTTTTAAGTATTTGCTTACCCAATAGGAACTTAATCTGAGACAACAAAATTAGTTGGAAATGTTTAAAGATTATGATTGCACTGTGGATTATCATCCAAGTAAGGCTAATGTCATCACTGATGCTTTAAGTTAGAAATCCATTTCGTCTTTATTAATGTAACATAGTGAATGGGAACTTGTATCTAATAGTGCTTTAATAACTCAGTTGAAAGCTATGCTTACGTTAAAGCAAGAAATCTGCAATGCCTAAAAAATTAATGATAAGTTCTAACAAATTGTCTTGGCTACTAGAGAAGGCAAACAACCTAATCTTTTTGTGAAAGGAGATGGTGAGTTGTATTATAAATATCGATTGTGCATGTTAAAAAATGATGAATTAAAAGGAAAGTTATTGTTTGAGACCCTATAATACTGTCTTTACTATGCATCCTGGTGGAAATAAGATGTATTAAGATCTGACGCAGCATTACTAGTTTTCGGGAATGAATCTAGATGTTATAGACTATGTGTTTAAATGTTTGATATGTCTGTAAGTTAAAGTTGAGCACTAGGTTCCATCTGGATTATTACATCTTGTTTTGATTCCTCAATAGAAATGGGATAACCTTACCATGGGTTTTGTCAATGGACTTCCTCTCACTCAAAAGAAGCATGATGCTGTGTGGGTGATTGTGGTTACGTTCGCTAAGTCTACTCACTTTCTGCTTGTCAGTCCTCATTATTCTTTGGATAGGCTTGTAGATATTTAAGTGAATGAGATAGTGAGGTTGCATGGGGTGCCACTATCTATTATTTCTGATCGTGATCCTCGATTTGCTTCAAGATTTTGGAAAAGTCTACAAAAGGCTTTAGGTACATAAGTCAAATTTAGTACCACTTTTCATCCCCAGATAGATAGACAATTTGAACGGGTTATCCAGATATTAGAAGATATGCTTCAGGATTGTATGCTAGAATTCTCGAGAAGTTGGGATAATTATCTTGCTCTATTGGAGTTCACTTACAATAACAGTTATCAGATTAGCATTGACATGACATGTTATGAAGCTCTATATGGTAGGAAGTGTAGAACTTCAGTTTGTTGGCCTGAATTGTATGAAAATAAGGTGATCAAGCTTGATATTGTGAAAGATACTGAAGAAAAAGTTCAAGTTATTCAACGAAGATTAAAGGATGCCAGTGATAGGCAGAAATCCTATGCTGACTTAAAAAGAAGAGATATTGAGTATTAGGTAGGTGATAAAGTGTTCCTAAAAGTCTCACCATGGAAGCACATACTTCAGTTTAGTAAGAAAGGTAAGCACAACCCATGATATGCCGGTCCTTATGAGATCCTTAAGAGAGTCAGAGTAGTATCTTATCAGTTAGTGCTTCCTAGAGAGCTAGCCTAGTTATATGTTATGTTTTATATTTTTATGTTAAGAAGAGCTTGTGTCTATTTTAGCTAGAGAATTTTTTTAACACCCCACTCCCGTAAGACCCTAACCCGACATCGATGGTAATATCCGAGTCCGTGCCCTGCGAGGGTGGTGTGCTACAACACTCAGTCAAATCTTGGTATAATTTTTTTTTGAAACGTACACGTACATTATAACTATTATGCGGAAAACAATTTACATAACATGAACGGTAAATATAATGACCACAAGGGCCCTCTCATAAATACACAATAATTTAGTCCGGTGCCTTTACAAAATGACCGAATCATTTATACAGAAATTCAGAAAAAACATAATTTTATACAAAAAAATATCAGACACTAATGCAGACGCAACTGATCCCGACCTCTTCTCTTACTCGTAAGCGGTTGCTATACGCCTGTTGCCTAACGGGGTATTCTTCTGAGTCCTGAAAAATAATTGCAAATTTTGGGTGAGTTTTGCGA
>JANZLD010000009.1:1027218-1037656 GCA_026413575.1 Erythroxylum carthagenense | reverse complement strand
AAGTTAATTAGCATGTTAATATGAGCAAGACTTTATGACATGGGTTAATTGAATTAAGATAGTAAGATGATATCAAGAATTTCAATTTTTGTATGGAAGTTGAGCACAGAATATTGTTTCAGTATAAGAATAGTTCAGAAATGTTTAGGATATAACTTTCAGATTTCCAAACCAAATTGAATGTTTTGGTGTCATTAGAAAATTAAGACAATGGGGAACATTTTTCTATAAGGAAGTGTTATCAAATTCCTTCAATTACCTTATTAGAAAACGTCTGGACTTTTGGAAGGACTTAGGCATGATTTAAATAATTTTGAGGTATTGATAGATTAATTATGTTATGTTGTGAAGTTAATTAGCATGTTAATATGAGCAAGACTTTATGACATGGGTTAATTGAATTAAGATAGTAAGATGATATCAAGGGAAAAGTTGGCAAGTCACTTAAGCTTAAAAGACATAAGGCTTTAAGTGAATGGTAAAGTAGACATTTTAGATTCATTAAGGGTATAAAAGAAAGAAAGAAGACTTGGCTTGCATTTGAAGAGGAAAAAAAGAAAATTAGAAGAGAAAAGAGGGAGAGAGAGTCGTGGAGAGAAGAAAAGAAGAAGGAAAGAAGAAGAAGAAGAAGAAGGAAGAAGATCTATTCAAGGTAAGCTTTAGTTTTCTTCTTCCTTTATTAGAGAAGGAGTTAGAAAGACAAAAAGTTTTTTGTGTTGGGGATGAATGGACAAAGAAGATGGTTTAAGGGGAACCCATTTGATTTTAGAGTTTCTAAGCTAAGTTTTGGGTTTTCTAGCCTAGATGGATTATAGGTAGGTTAGGTTTGAGCTCGATTTGTGTTGATTCCATTTGTTGTGATTTTGAAGTTTTAGGGATTTTGTTGAATTGAAATTGAATGAAAAATTGGTTTGATTTAGTAAATCAAGAGAAACCTTATCCCAGAGCAAGAGGAAGGGAACAATTAAGTTTGTATTCTCAATCGAAATAAGGTGGGTTTCATATTTATAATTGAATAATGAGCCATTATGTTTTCTTTTGAGTCAAGAGAATAAAATGATTTCAAATTGCTTCATAATTGTTGCATTTACTGCTTTTGAATGATTTGAAAATTTTCTATATGAATTTGGTTGATGAATTGTGAAATGATGATGAAATGCATATGAAAAATTTCATGTTCATGAAAAGTTGTGTTTTCGAAATGTGCCTTTGTGGCAAGATGTTTAATAAAAGTCATGTTTACGAAATGTGCCATTTGGGACAATCTGTTTTCAAGTCATGAAATGCATGATTATGTAGGTTTGGTTTCGTCCGTTCTGTTATATCAAGTGCAGTTTCACTAAAGGCTTCTTCCGCTTGCCCACTAGTGGCAGGGAGCTCCTTCACGGACTCCCCTAAATTCACGGCTACGCAAAACCATTATATTGGATTCTGATAGTACGTTTTGTTCACGGCTACACAAAACCATTTTATGGAATTGTGTTAATACGTTCTGTTTATAGACCTACCCTAACCATTTTGATGTGTTTATGTGTTTATTATTTATGAATAAGTTGAAGGATGCATAATTTGTATTGTTTGTGAATTTGATTTCATGACCAGAATTTTGAGAAACATGTGTTTTACAATTCAATAAGGATTTTCTATGGCAATTAACTTTTTGAATAGTTTTACTTGTTATTAGTTATAAACTTGTTACCCATGAACTTTTAAGCTCATCCCCTTTTCATCCTATCTTCAGGTGAAAAGAATGAGATCGAGAAATCAAGAGTCAAGGCATCATTTCGATTATGCATATTCTTGCATTTGAAGTTAGATTTTGTAAAAACAAGGCTTTAGACACATTTTGAGAATTATTGGGTTTTGCATTTTTTGTATTTTGGATAGTGATATTGATGAGGTATTGTGGCATGAGATGCCATAAAGCTTTGTAAACACTTATCTTATGATGTTAATGAAATTTGAATTGTGTATGGATGATATGAGTTGAGTTGGAATTAGATATATTTGAAGAAGTTTTCCGCTTGAGTTGATGAACTTTGAGCATGAAGTGTTGTTATATATATACATAAGTGAGATGCTATGGAAAAGAAAGATAGGAATTATTAATGATGAGATGTAGTTGAATATGAAGAGTCAAATGAAATGAGGTTGAGAGTTTGATGAATTCCAATTGGTAGTTGAAATCGTTATGAATGATATTGCAATAGAGGAACTGAAGTTGGGATAAAGTTTTAAGCTTTTCATTAGGGTAAAATGTGTGTTCTGACTTTAGGAGAAAATTTGTATTAATCAAGAATGAATTATACAAAGTTGTCTTATGAAAGTTGTAGCTTATCCTCTTAGCTTTCCAACGGTATAAAATGTGCAATTTTTGGATATCGGAGTTGAGAGTTATGATCATTACAAGTTAGGATGTAGTAGAGAATGTGTATACTGAATAACTAGAGTAAATGAAGTGATATTACACTAGAAACAGTTGAATTTGAGAAGATTATAAGTAAAAAGGATGCTAGGGTGGATGTAGGATCCATTGTAATGGTTTTGGAGAAGGGAACTTTTAGCAAGATCCGTGGGTTACACGGCCTGCCCGTGTAAATTCACACAATCTGTGTCTTTGAACCTCCAAACGTTATTGCCTATGTGATTTGACACAATCCATGCTTTGTCTAAATGACAGAATTTCATTTTGGAATCTTCATAAAAATTGTAAATCCAGGAGTCCTCTTTCAAACCTTCTAAAAATGAACTCAATCTGACATCTCTAGTGGAAGTTAGGCCTATTTTCCCAGGATATGTTCAACATGATTGAAGACATGAGCATGGTTGATTCTTTTGGCCATAACTTCTTCACCTGACCTCCAAATTAAGCGATTCTTGAAGAAATAGATTCCTAAGACTTTTAGATATCTTTCCATAAAGATTAGTAGCCTTTGGTTTTGAGTTCAGAAAGTTGATGGAAAGAAAGTGAGGGATCGGTTAGAAGGGCAAGACCTGGTTGTGAATACACTTTGGAATTTTAAGCATATCTTGATCTATAGAGCTCCGATTGAGATGGTTCTTGCTTCAAAATAAATTAGAGACATAGAACTACAATTTTCTTGAAGGACCCAATTTGTAATTCGAGTTTGGAGTTTCCCAAAATTTGTTCTGAGATAGGAAAAAAATAAGTTTGATTTTTGTGATTCCGTTGTGTGGGCTCGCCCTTGTGGTTTGAGATGTTATGAGAATGAGAGGGAACCAATGATGGCTAAAAAGATTCCATGAAAATAACCCTATAAGTTAATATGTTCACGTTTCATGATTCCGAATGTTGGGCTCCGAAAATGGGATCCAACATAATGTTTTTTAGTGGGGCTAATATTCAATCCACTAAATTCCAATTAAACATCCTGCATCTTTTTATAGATTGATCAAGATTGAAAGTCAATGCTAATAAGAGCAACATGTTTATCTCTTCTGATGTGAGCAACTAAGCTGTTTTGAGTAGAAGTTTAGGCTTTGTAATTCAAGTCCTCCCTTTAAATACCTTGGCATCCCTATAACAAAAATTGTTTTTATTACATTCCTCTCATTGAAAAGTGCAAAGCCATACTTAATGCATGGTAGAACAAGTTTTTATCCCTTATGGCCAAGCTTACTCTAATCAGTTCAGTCCTTAACAACCTGCATGTTCATTGGAGTGCACACTTTCGACTACTAAAGAAAGTCATCAAGGAGATTGACATAGTGTGGAAAATTAGAAAATTCAAAGGGTGTAAAATTTAAATGGGAGGAAATAACTACTCCTAAGAGGAAGGGGCCTTTGGGATTATTCCTATATCTTTTATAAAAAAATTCCTATTGAGTAAAACGATTTGAAGAATACATATTGACAAAGGAGCCCTATAGATCAAATGGATTGATGAATTCTACCATAAAAATAAAAACTTATGGATGGTGATAAGCAACAGGGAACATTCTTAGAACTTTATCCATATGTTGACCTTGAGGAGCGTGTTATATCCCTGGATTAAACTTAAGTTGGGAAATGGGGAAAATATGGTTATGGTATGACAATTGGATTGATCTAGCTCCTCTTATATTGAGAAATGAAATCGTTCATTTGAGAAACAGAATCCTACTAATGCTAAAATCTCTTCACTCATCTAGTAGGGAGAATGGTTTGGAAATTTCAGAGGATTCTCGTCTTTAGCAACTTATTTACCTTAACTCCATCGTCTGCATAGGGAGGAAAACATTGCTTGGACTCTAAATTCCAAAGGATCTTTACAAATGAATTTTGCTATAAAATTTGTATAACAAACCGGGGAGATGTACCATGGTATGAATTACTTTGGAAACACTCCTTAAACCCCATAGCTTCCTTAATCGCTTAGCTTGTGATAAAGAACATAATCAAAACCAAAAAAGCATATGGTTTGGTATATATGATCCCATATGTATGTTATGCAAAAAAGTTGAGGAGGATAGGAAATTCCTCTTTTTCCTCTACAGGTATTCCGCTGTTTGGAGTATGGTGTTGCATATGCTAGTGGAGCACTTCCAGACTAACGAATTAAATGGACTCTTGGACTAGGTCACTAAGAAAACTAAACAACTTAAGCAGCATGCAGAGCTCTTCAACATTGCTTTCACTACAACCATTTACTCAATTTGGAGAGAAAGAAACAACAGATTGTACAAAAGAGCTAACATTGGGAAGCATCATCTAGTTGGTAACATCTCAAATTGGATTAGAAAGATCACGACAACAAAAAATGTGCAAAACAAACTCACTCCTAACATGAAATGTAGATGGAATCTCTAAGTTTGGGTTGCTTATAACTTCTAACTTGTTTGTATTCAAATGAACAAGCTGTAACTAGGAACTCATTGTAATGTTATAATAGTTTATGCTGGTGTTAATAAAATTTCATTCAATTTAAAAAAACATATGAAAATTGTATATTTATACAAAAATATGCATTTGCAAAAAGTTTAGTAATTGAAACAATTTTTTTTTAATTTTCTTCATTCTTCTTTTTTCTTGTTTTCATGTACTTAAAAGACATCTTTTTTTTTCTATCTCTTTCTGCTATTTCTTAAGTTACATTATAAATTGCATGATCTTTTTTAAGCTTTAATAATTCAATGAGAAATTTTAGCTAGTAATTGAACACTTGATCTAGATATTTTTCATCGTTCCTTCCAAAACAATAATTAGTAAGTGATCCCTTTATTCCCTTTTGTTTGTCTTGTAGTTCTTGCCTATTTCAGATTATTGTTTGGCAACTTGAACTATCTACCACTTTTTGAAGAGATTAGAACTTAAATTTTTATATATCAAAAAGTTCTTAAGATAAGTATATAGATACGTATTTCTAAATAATTCAGGATGAAAATTAAAGAAAAGTTTGACGGTAAACAAGTACCTGAAGATGGCTTTTGATGTGAGAAATATTAAGCTCATTAACACTCATCATCTGCAGAATTCTCTTAGGTGTTGCATCTGCAAATTAAAACCATAACCATGTCACTGTATCTTACATATTATTTGTCATCTTTTACCTGTGCTTTTTCTTGGTTTTATTTTGGGGTTATATGTGCACATATATAACCCAAAGTTTTCAACATCCTAACTAAGGTAGCTCCATATTGAATCTTGGAATCTAGTTTTGGAAAAGGTAAGACTTGATATCACTAAAGCGTTAGGAGAAACGATCATCAAGACTACTTACTGTATTTACCACCAAGGCTATCGATGGCATCAACAAAATGTTGATGAAGCTCAGGAGTCCAACGAAAGCGCGGAACTTCAGATTTTCTGTATTGCCTCACGCCTCTTCTGGGAAAAGATTTCATGGCTCGTGCTGGTGCTTCGTGATGACTATGAAAATACTGATCAGAAGCCTCAAGGTCATCAGGATATAAGGATACGAAGCGAAATTAAAGTCCACGCCTTAGAAGAGAACCGGAAATGTTTGCAGTCTATGACCAAAGACTTTTATGCAAAGATGTGATGTCTTGTACGTGGTTGCTAACTCAAAGTTCAAACTTGCTTTAATTTTGTAAGGAGGGACTCGGGAGAATTAGGTGGATGCAGCTCCTTCTTTTACGTTTCTCTCCCTTCGTCGAAAAGGGTCATTATGTTTTTGTTTTGAATTATGGAATCCAATTAATGTTGGGAGATAAAAAGAATAATCAAATCATTTTGATGTAAACATGATATTTTCTAAGAAAGAATCCTGAGATTTTGAAAAGATTAGTTCCGTGCTGATGGAAAATCAACCGTGGACAAAAATGTATAAGAGTTGAAATGATTAGGCCTTTGGAGCACCATGACAATACATGTAAAAATGATTAGGTTTTATACACAGGACGTGTAGCGTAGAAACCTAGGACATGCATGTGCAAATTCCGTTTTGCTTGTCATTTGGCCTTTTTCTTTCTTTTCTCTTGGAGGAAGTGAAGCTTTAGGCAATGCATACACCATGCAAAGTCAAGAAGAGGCAATAAAGAAACAACGTATAAATACATGTGTGTCTTTAATTGAATCCCCTATTAGCCTCATTTCCATAAAAGACGGTGCCTACTTTTGGACCCATCCTTTTCTCGTCTTGCGGCTGCCGTGTTCAACACACAACACTCCCTTATGTCCTCAGAAAAAGCACCAGCCTCATTATCCCTTTCTTAATTGTTTCCTCGTCAATGGAAGTGAAGGAAAGCTATATATATATGATTTAGGTGGGGCAAAGTAGTATAAACGTTCTTTATATTTTTATTTATTCTAAAAAAAGTATTTTTATTGTAAAAATTACTAACTATTAAAAATATAATGAAATTTTGTAATATTTTATTAAAATCACGTCAAAATAGTCATGCATATCAATTTATATTGTCACGTCTGTGTGATTGTCTTTTACCATTGTTTAATTCCTGTAAAATTAGGAGGAGGTTAGCTCACAGTAAAGAATAATAATAGGAATAGGAATGAATTTAATCATATAATTATGATGATTGTTTAGGACGAAGGAAATATTACTACTATCATTGATAATAGTTGATTTATTCAAAATCTCGAGACAAATTCTAATTAATTATATTGTATTACTAAAAAAGGCAAAAAATAAATTTTTGGTTAATTTTTACTCAAAATTTAATATATTTTAATTAATTATATTTAATTTTAATATATTTTAATTAATTATATTGTTTTGTTAAAAAATAAAAATTTTATTTTAAATCAGATTTTAATATATTCTTAATAATTATATTTAGAATATATTTAATTTTAATTAATTATATTTAATATATTCTAATTAATTATATTTAGTATATTCTAATTAATTATATCTAGAATATATTTAATTTTATTTAATCCTATTCTAATTAATTCTATTTAGAATATATTTAATTTTAACTAATTATATTTAATATAGTTAGTTAATTAATTATATTATTTTATTAAAAAAGGAGGAAGGAATGACCTTCATTTCTCATATACTTGGGAGTATGAAATAATCCCTAAACTCATGTATGAAAATAGTGTTCATGCAATGATAATATATAACCAACCGAAGTTTTTTACTTCCATACCCATTAATGTCTTACAAACCCATGAACCAAATACCCCCTTACTTCTCATCACAAAATCTAAAAATTTCCAAGTCATTTGCCCAACTTGTGTTAGACTTCCAACTTCTTCAACAAATAAGGCAGAACATTATTATAGAAAGAATAAATGAATATTACTTAAGAAGAGTTGGCAAAGCAAATCTTGTTACCACAAGGTTTATATTTAACGATTTTGATAATAACTATATAATATTTCAAAATTCAAATTGGATTTATTTCTTTTTATCATTAACGGGTTAATTCTCAAAAGAAAATAAAATAATAAGAAATACGCTTCCTTTCTTCTAGGAACCTTCTTTATGAACTTACCTTATTAAAAATGATTTATCCGAAATGATCTTACTAGTTATGAAAGTCGTATATTATCCCCGTGATTATTGGAAGATTTTTGGCAAAGATGACATTAAAGTTATCTAGATTTAAATCCTTCCAATTAACAAAAAATGAACTAAAAATGCAAGTGAAGCAACAGCTAGTTTAAAGAAGAGCAATAATAATTGTTAAGCAGCAAGCATACACAGACTTTCGAAACATTTGAGCATCATCTATATTCTTGAGAGTTATATCATTCTTATTGTGCCTTAGAAAGTGAAATCACTCTATCAAGATAGAAATTATTTTTTATTCTACAATTTACTTTTCTGTGAGCTTTTGGAAGCTTGTTATACACTTCGAGCGTGGAAGGTTAAAGAATCTTGAAAAATATGTACTCGTGAGCTTGAAGAGGCTCATCAAATTACTATTTGATTTTATAGTGAAACCCTCAAGTTGGATACTTAGGGACTGGACGTAGGCTTGGCTTATAAGCCAAACCAATATAAATCGACTATGTCCTTTTTCTCTCTCTCCCCCCCTTATTTTTTATATTTTCAGATTATATTGTGTATATGTTCATTTCAGAAAGAGAAGGACACTTTTATAATAGGCCCCTTCTGTTTTCAATTTGCTAACGGTTCCTTTGATTTTAACAGGCGCCTTCCTTTTGATTATTTTCAGCAAGTTTTATACTTTAACAGGCTACTATCGTCTGACAGGCACCTATTGTTTTAATTTTTAATAGGTCCCTATTTTTTATATAAATTGAAAGTAACTTCTGAAATTTTTAAGTCACACACAATTCACCCCCACTTTGCGTGTGTTTACTTTATCATTTAATATCAGAGCAAGGTTTCACATTTTTGGTTTTACATCACGTGATAGATCATGGCAAACATCTTAAAAAGCTTTGAAGGAAAATTCATCTCAAAGCCTCCTTGCTTTAATGGAAACAACTACTCGTACTGGAAAGAGAGAATGACAATGTATCTCCAATCTATAGATATTGAAGTCATGCAAACCATCAGAGTTGGAGCTAGACTTCCTAATTTAGATAACGTAGAAGTATGGACTGATGCTAATATAAGAAATGAACAACTAAATGCTAAATCAAAACATCATTTAATTTGTGCATTATCTCCAGATGAATATGAGAAAATATCCTACTATTCTACAACAAAAGAAATATGGGACAAACTAAAAGTCATGTTTGAAGGAATGAATGAGGTAAAGCAGCATAGAATAAATCTTTTAGTGCATCAATGTGAAACTATTGGCATAAAAATAGGGAGAGACTATAGATAAATTCTTTATCATCACGGCCTTATAGAACTTGGGAAAGATATATCCTAATGACAAGCTTGTAACAAAGATTATAAGGTCACTACTAAAGGAATGGAGACCTAAGTTGACAGCTCTAGAATTGACAAAGGATCTATACACTATTTCACTTGACTGGCTACGAGAAAATTTGGTGATCTATGAAAATGAGCTTGGGCGAGACAAAGGATCCTCCTACAAAAAAGGAATGGCAATAAAAGCAATTGATGAATCAAACGGTGATGAAAGT
This sequence comes from Erythroxylum carthagenense, assembly GCA_026413575.1. NCBI lineage: Eukaryota > Viridiplantae > Streptophyta > Magnoliopsida > Malpighiales > Erythroxylaceae > Erythroxylum > Erythroxylum carthagenense. The sequence goes on along the minus strand of JANZLD010000009.1, from coordinate 1,028,154 downwards.
GATACTGAATTGCAAATAGATGAGATGAAGAGTTCAACTTTATGGTCGTAAAATATGCATGCTTTTATTAAAAGAAGTTTATGAAGAAAAGAGAATGAAACAAGAAAGTTGTAAACAATAGGTTCCTATTAAAAGGTAACCACAACAATAGCAATACACAAAACAATCAAATCATATCTTATTATTGCAAGAAGCTGAGGTAGACAAGACCAAAATGTTCTCTTCTTCAAAAGGACAAGCCATAGAACAGAAAATCTAGAAAGTAAACGATGACTATAGCTTGATCAGATAAGGATTTAGAAAACTTTAAAGAAGTAGAGTCCAAAGAAGTCAACAACGTTTGCTTTATGGTTGAATCAAGAGGCAATGAGGTATATTATTCTAACTCTGATTTTGAAGTTGATGAGTTGAAAATTGCATATCATGAATTGCATGATCAGTATAAAAGGTTAATATAAAGTATTTCAAAGAAGTTGAGAAGTCTAAGAGCAATGATTCATCTCTGAAGAGTAAAATTAAATCATTAGAATCTACGAATGAGAATTTAGCAACCAGGAATGTCTCTTGAGGTTAATTATAAGTAATAGGTTTTTTAAAAAGAAGTTCTAAAAGAAAGAGTAGCTAAGTTGGAAAATACGCTGCTAAAAAATATCTCTAATAAGGTAAGACAGTTAGAAGAAAAATTCTCCACTTTAGAACTTGAAAAGGAGAAATGTGCTGAAAAGATCTTATCTCTAAAAAAAGATCTGGAAAATTTCGTTGACAGAAGGAAGAATCTTGATGCATTACTTGGTAGTGGTAAATGCTGTAGGAAAATCCCGGGAGGTACATCACATGTACCGACAGCGGAAAAAAAAAATTTTGTTCCCGGGACTTTCCCGAACCCAGGATCCAGGTGTCGGTATGAAGACATCAACCTAAATAGCCAAAAGAGAC
>JANZLD010000009.1:997504-1016487 GCA_026413575.1 Erythroxylum carthagenense | reverse complement strand
GCAGACTCACTATACGTGCAATTCAGTCATGAATGCACTCACTGCTCAAGCCATCCAAATTACCGATATGCCCTCACGTCGGTAACGGGATGTTACAAATGGAGGGTGGACACCTTTGTGATTAATCGAGGGAGCAAGAGAAGATAAGAGAAGTGGAGTTGTTGAAAACAAAACCAAAAACCCTTAACCATGTAAAAGGGCATGTTTTCCACGATCGTGGGAAATCTATAGAGAAAGTTTTTGTCAAGATAACCCACAATCGTGGGAAGCACAAGTATAATTCCTACAATCATTGAAACTAGAAGTCAAAGAGACACTTGAGCTTCTTTTATTTTTTTAGTTTTCGTGACTTTATAAGGAGGAGAATCTTGAGAGACATCAGAGGGTCGTGGAACTTACTACCTAGATCCAAAAGACAAATTGATAGCTTAGAGATAGGTAGAGATTCAACATTTCATTCCCAATTGGGCAAAGAGCACCTTGTCATCCAAATTTTCCAGACTTGGGCAAAGAAGAGAAGGAGCTACCCCGTCTAGTTTTATTTTAATTTCTTTCTCATCTAGCATGTTTATTATGGATTTTTTGATTGTTGGGTATGTTATGGATATTATGATTGGCTAAAACAATTTTTAGGATTTGTTATTTGAATTATTTGTAAACCTTTGGTTATCGATTTAATGATGTACATATTTGTGTTATTTATTATGCTTAAACCTTTAAATCGAGAGAGTGAGCTTGATAATCTGTGTTAATTGTACAACAAGAGTTGATGATTAATAGACCTATAAATAAAAAGTTATTGATTTATTAGGAAGAAATTTCAATATATCGATACACTATCTATAGGATAGCTTCATATCTAATTAAATGCTTAAGAAAGGCTTTGCACATTGAGAAATCCCAAAGTTAACTCTAATTTATTTAACTAGTGACATTTAGTTAAATTTTGAGAGAGGGTAACCAGAATTTTAGGAAATCTTGGGTCAAGCATAAATTGAATCAATTAATCAAAGGGGAATAAATAGAGATAATGACAAGTCTTAATGTTTAATCTTGATTTTCTCCAAGTCTTAGTTTACGATTTTGTTTTGGGATGCATTGTTTCCTTTTACTTTTAGTTTGTCTTTATTTTACTTATCTTTTTAAATTTGATTGAAACAATTTCTTAAACAAAGAACAACCTAAATTAAGTGATTCCTAAGCATAATACTCATAGGATCACTATCCGCTTCCAACTATAAGTATGATCCATATCTTGTTATTTTGAGCATAAGGCTAGTAGTTTGTTTTGCATTCAACAAGTTTTTGATGCCATTACTGGGGATTGATTGTTTAACATCTTGTTTAGTTTGGGTTACTTTGATTTAAGAGTTTTTTTAATGTTTTTCTTGCATCTTTGCAGGTGTATGGACATAAGGAACACGCAAAGGAAGGACTACTGAATTTCACGACAAAGAGTTATTAGATACCACAATGCACGAATGAGAGTTGAGAAGAGTGAAGCGCCAAGATATTATACAAAGATATATGGCGGAAGAAGGAGAACAAGTAGGGGCTGAAAGGACACCGATGGACTTTATGAGGCCAAGATTCAGTCCTCAAGGAGTTACAATGCCAATTATTCAAGTTAACAATTTCGAGATCAAACCGCACTCCTCAACATTTTTCAGAGTAGTGTGCAGTTCTATGGGTTGTCTAATAAAGATCCCAATGCCCATCTCGCTAATTTTTTAGAGATATGTGACATTTTTTGATTTAATGGCATGTCTAATGATGTCGTGAGGTTACATCTATTTTCTTTCACTTTGAGAGATCGGGCAAAGGCATGGTACAATTCACTCAGCTCAGGGAAGATTAAAACTTAGGAACAGCTAGCCTAAGCATTTCTCACTAAATACTTCACATTGACCACGACAACAAGGATCATTAAGGAAAACTTAAATTTTAAACAAAGTGATGGGGAGTCTTTATATAAAGCTTGGGAGAGGTTTAAATAACTATAAAGAATTTATTCTCACCATAACCTTCCAAGGGAATTCCTCATGCAAACATTCTATAATTGTGTAAATCAGACACAAAAGGGACTGTAGATCCAGTTGGGGAGGATCTATGAATAGGAAAACTATTGATGCAAACTCATGATATTTTGGAAGAGATGGCAAGCAACAGTTAAATGTGGTCAAGTGAGAGGAATAGGTAAGGGCAAAAGGAGCAAAAAGTATGATCCCAATTGACTTTGTTATTGCTTTGTAGGCACAAATCGTAGCACTCATCAAGTAGTTGAGCAACATGTAAGGAGCATCTTCATCTACAGCTAAAGCTATGCAATCACAGGGTGAGTTATATAGGCAAGACAACTATTACACAGCAAAATGCTTTTTGTTGGGAGCTAGTAGCACTAAACAGGTAAGTAACTTGGGCCAACTACAGCGAGGTAACAATCTGTACTCATATACTTATAATAGGTGGAAAAACTACCTAAATTTTTATTGGAGTACTAACAATGTAGGTGGTGAAGCAAGACCGCAAGGACATCCAGGATTTCAGGAAGGTAGACTTGGATCTTTGGAGAATAAAATACACAAGTTAATGGATGTTTTGGGATCTAAACTGGCAAATCAAGAAGAGAACCAAAAGAGGATTTTTCAAGCCAGAAGGAAAGTCAAAAGAGGCAAAGTTTAATCAGATTGTGAAGAACCATGCCTCATCCATTCACAATTTAGAGGTACAGATATGTCAATTTACTAATTCTATGTCTTCTATAAGTGCAGGTACCTTACCAAGCAATAAGAAGTCCAACCCAAAGGAACAATTGAAGGCTATCACACTTCGATGTAGCAAGCAGATGGAGGAACCAAGTGTGAAAAAGGATTGGTAAGAAAAAGGAAAAGGGAAGAAGATTCGAGAAAAGAAAGAAGAAGAGAGGCCTTATGTACCACCACTGCCATACAAGCCCAAACTTTCATATCAACAAAGGGTGAGACAACATCAGGTATACACTCAGTTTTCCAACTTCTTGGAGAAACTGAAGAAGCTTCAAATTAACTTGTCATTAGTGGAAGCTTTGGAGTGCATACCCAAGTATGCAAAGTTTCTAAAGGACATACTGACACACAAATGTACTTGGGGGGACAATCAAACGATCACTTTGATGGAGAATTGTAGTTCGATTATTTCAAGTATTATACCTTCAAAACTACAAGATCTAAGGAGTTTTACGATTCCCTGTATTATTGGTAACTTCAAATTTTCTAAATGCTTATGCGATTTAGGTGCAAGCATTAACTTGATTTCTTTTTCTGTTTTCAAGAAATTAGGACTAGGAGAGGTCAAGCCAACATTTATACTGATTCAACTTATGGATCAATCCATTAAGAGACCATATGGAGTAGATGTGTTGGTAAAAGTAGACAAATTTATTATTCCAGTTGATTTTGTGGTATTGGATTTTGAAACTGATAAAAATTTTCCATTGATTTTGGGTAGGCCTTTTATGAATGCTAGTAGGGCATTAGTTGATAATCATGATGGAAAACTTGTTTTAAGGCTTGGTGATAAGTAGGTTGAGTTTAATATGTCTAAATATTTGAAGAAATCGATGGATGGTAATGTATGTGTGAAGATTAATGTTATGGATTAATGTGTGAATGAGGTTAAAGAGGAAGTTAATGAAGTTACTGAAGTGCACATGAATGAGAGTGTGAGAGAAAAGAATTTATGTGAGGAAGTTAAGTTAGAGAAGTTAGAGAGAACAGATACATCTATACCACCTTCCATTGTTAAGCCCCTGACTTTAGAGCCTAAACCCTTACCTTCTCATTTGAGATACACCTTTTTAGGTAAAACCATACCCTACCCATCATCATGTCAAACCAATTAGATTTTAAGCAAGAAGAGAAATTGGTGGAGACCTTTAGGAAAAGCATGAGAGCTATGGGATAGCATATTTTTTATATTAGGGAGATTAGACCCAATGTGATGATGCATAGGATTAACCTAGAATAAGGGTGTAAAATAGTGAGAAAGCGACAGAGAAGGTTAAACCCAAACATGCAAGAGTTGTGAAGAAGGAGGTAGTAAATTTGTTCGATGCAGGAATTATTTATCCCATTTCAGATAGTGAGTGGGTGAGTCTAGTATAGGTTTTAAAAAAAACTTATATTAGGACCATCACTAGTTGGAGAGCATGTATTGATTGCCAAAAACTCAATTTGGCTACTAAGAAAGATCACTTTTATTTACCTTTAGTGGACCAAATGATTGAGAGGGTGGCTGGCCATGCATTTTACTATTTTCTTGATAGATACTCAGGGTAAAATCAAGTGGTTATATACCCACTGGATTAGGAGAAGACTATTTTTGTCCTTATGGGACTTTTTCTTGTCAAAGGATGCCATTTAGTTTATGTAATGCACATACCACATTCTAAAGGTGTTTGATGGCCATATTCGTAGACATGAATGAGAACTTCATGGAGGTATTTATGGATGATTTCTTTATTTTTGGAAATTCTTTTAATCATTACTTGATGAATTTAGATAGAGTGCTTCAAAGATGTGAGGAGTCTCATCTAGTCTTTAATTGGGAGAAGTGCACTTCATGGTTCAAGAGAGATTTGTATTGGGCCATAAGATCTCATGCAAGGGGATTGAAGTGTATCGAGCTAAAACTGAAGTAATTGAAAAGCTAACACCTCCCACCAACATCAAGGGCATCCAAGCTTTCCTTAGCCGTGCAGGATTTTACAGATGTTTTATTAAGAATTTTTCTTTTATTGCTAGACCCTTAACTCATTTATTAGTTAAAAATGTGCCTTTCGTTTTTTATGATGAAGACGAAATACCTGAAATTTTGATGCAATGTCATAGTTCACTTTATGGAAGACATTATGGAGCTAACAAGACTGCAGCTTGGATCTTAGAGTGTGGATTCTATTGGCCATCCTTGTTCAAAGATGCTCGAGATTTTGTGCTAAAGTGTGATAGGTTTCAAAGAGTGGGCAACATATCGAAAAAGAATGAGATGTGTGGGGATTGGATTTCATCAGACCATTCTCATCCTCTTCAGGTAACATTTACATATTATTTGGAGTTGATTATGTTTCCAGGTGGGTTGAGGTTGTAACTACTCCAACTAATGACAGCAAGATGGTTCCAAAAATTCATCAAGAAGTTCTTTACGAGATTTGGAGTTCCCAGAGCAATTATAAGTGTTATAAGGAGCCATTTTTGCAACAAACTATTTGAGACTCTTTTGAAAAGATACATTTTTCATCATATAGTGATAACTCCTTACCACCCTCAAAGTAGTGTTCAAATGGAGGTGGTGGACAGAGAGTTGAAGAAGACTTTGGAGAAGGTAGTGAGCTCCTTAAGAAAGGATTGGGCATTGAAGCTAGATGACACCTTATAGGCTTACAGAACAACTTTCAAGACACCTATAGGAACTACTCCATAAAGACTTATGTATGGAAAGGCGTGTCATTTACCTTTAGAGTTGGAGCATTGGGCCTATTGGGCCATTAGGATGTTGAACATGGATTAGAAGCTTATGGGTGAGAAAAGATTGTTACGACTTGATAAATTGAAAGAATTGAGGATTGATTCTTATGAAAATGCTAAGTTGTATAAGAAAGGACAAAGAAGTGGCATGATGCGCACATTAAGAAGAAGGAGTTCAAGAGTAGGGACTTGTTGCTTTTGTTTAATTCAAGACTTCAATTATTTCCTAGAAAGCTCAAGTCAAGATGGAGTGGACCCAATTCGAGCCTATTTGATTACTGTAAAATGACATTTTTTGGTGTGAATGAATAAAATAATGTCATTTTAATCTTAATTTTCTTAAATTTACAAACTAAAATCATTTCATTTTGGATAATTGTACGAAATGTTATTATTCAATAAAAATTTGAACAGTTTAGGTCAAACTTTAGGTCGACCCTCCAATCCCAACCCTGATCCAAAATCCAATCAATTAAAGCTTAGTTTGTTGTCTTCAAACAGCCCAACCTTCAATTGCCAGGTCTAGTTTTATGATTTCAGTAGTAACAAATTGATAAGGAGGATAAAAGACTCATAATGTTTAGTTATCATTCGTCATATGATAATAATGAGGTTTTAGGTTAACAACTACATAGGTAGAATTAAAGTATGGTGTTTCAAGGGATGATGACATATTTCTTCATACTTTTTTTATGGCCATTAGGTATTTTCTTTCTTGTGAAAGGAATTGTTTCTCTATGCCCAATAATAACTTCAAGTGTGGGATAACACTTCTCCTAAACGATTTCTATTACTAAATATTAGATGAGGAACATTTGTCACTAAGTCAACTCCTTCCTCATTCTTGTGGCTTATCTCCTTTAGGATTGACAATGGAATCTTTCCTACTGACTCAGGTCGAGTCAGATTCAAGCTAGTTTTCAATCTATAATCTCTTTTTCCTAAATTGCCTGTTATTAAATAAATTTTGAGCTTACTATAGAGCTCTTTAGTTTTATGTTCCAATTTTACCCTTTGGACAAACTTCTAAGTTAGTATAGCTTAGAAGTTTTGCCTAAGATGAGTCTTAATAAACCATCAAAAAGGATGCTTAGATGGAATAATAACTACTTATTTCTTTATTTGGTTGATAAGAATGACTGGGGCTTCAAACAAACTTGTATAAGTTAGACCAAAGCTTCAACAAAAGAAAAAGGTCAAATGTCCTTCCATTTATTCTAAAAGAGGAGTTATTGGAGGAAGATCTCTTCTTAAAGGCTCACATAACAAATTAGGAGGCATGTATATCTATAATTATAGGAGGCATTATAAGAAAAGGATTTAGTAAGGAAGAAAATGTATATCAAAATCTAACTTAAGAAAAAAGGTTATTAAATAAGATTTAGGGTGTGGACCTATCTAGTGTAAATATGGTCTATTAAAAACATCAGGATATGGATCCTCTAACCTCAAAAATGGTTAAATGATCAGTATGTGTTGGACCCTGAAATTTTTTTTATTATTATTATTGATTTATTTGTTTCATTATTTTTAGAATTGGGTCATTAAATTTAGGAAGCATGAATAGAGATTAGAATTAGATGGAAAGACTAGAATTAAGTTAAATTAATATGGGAATGTTATAATTAAGTTAGCTTAAGTAGTTAGTAGACTTATGTTAAAAGAAGGAAGGATAAACTTGGAAGGGCAAAACAAAGGACGGGCAATTTGGGAAGAACAAGACAAAAGTTGTCTTGAATTAAGAAAAAAGATGAGAGAAGTGGTGAGAAAGGAAGAAAAGAGAGAAAAACATGAAAGAAGAGAGGAGAAGAAGAAGAATCGTGGAAGTTAAGGAAAAAGAAGAGGAAATCATCTTGTCAAGGTAAGTTCATCTTTTTCTTCTTGCTTTGTTATAGAAGGAGTTAGAGAGACAAAGGGGTTTTGTGTAGAGAATGAAAGGTTTGTGTTGGAAGAAGAAAAATTAAGAGAACCCAATTGATTTTAGGGTTTCTAAACTAGGTATTGGGTTTTCTAACCTAGATGGACAATGGGTAGGTTAGGATTAAGCTTAAAATGTGTTCATTGAAATTTTTGTGATTTTTGAAGTTTATGGATTTTATTAGAATGTTGTTTTGAATGGAATCTTGGTTGTTTTAGGAAACTAAGAGAATCCTACCTAACAGTAAGAGGCAAGACAACTTTGAGTTAGATTTTCAAGCAAATTAGGTGGGTAATGTATTTATGATTGTTGTGAAATTAAGCAAATTCTTGCCTATGTGTGTATGTTGATTTCTTGAATTTGACATGTTTGTGAATGTTGGAAATTGCTTGATGATTGATGATTGTGTTATGCCTTGAAAAAGGTTATAACTTTTGTATCAATGGAAAGAAGAAAAATAAAAGGAAACATGAGACTAAGAATTTTTGATTGATTGAACTGAGCATAAATTTGTTTGTGATTGGGCAAGAGAGGAACCCATTTCGTTAGTCATATGCATGTTGATCTATAGCCTTCTCCCAGATGCCCACTTGAGGCCACAAGATCCTAAGAAATCAGACTCGTTTTTTTCACAATGTAAACTTTGGTTTCTCGATTTTGTTCCACGGAACTCTCGCACTATTTATTTGTGCATTGCATCTTAGAATTGTCAAGTATGATGCATTTGAGTGTTTTATTAATGGCTAACGTCTATGTTATGTGTTAAGAGTTTTGAGCTAAATTGATTAATGCTTGAATTGCTAGAATAGATAGAGAATGCTTGAATTGCTGGATATATATGTACATATGCTTGAATTGTGATCAATTGCTAGTGGCTATAAATATATTAGCCATTGAGTTGTGTAGCTCACCCACTATTTCCCTCCTCAAATGCAGTACAAAAAGACTAGCGATCCTTGCAAGACATCGGAAAACTCCAAGATAGTTAAAGACCTTTGTACTAAGTTAGCGAACATTTTGGATAGCTTTATAGGCATATCAACAATGAACTTCCCTTTGTATTTTGTTTTAAGTTAGTGATGTGTATGCTGATTTGTAATGGTAGCTAGTATAAACTTTGTTTGGATTCATTAATGAAATATGATTGTGTTTTGCTTGTGATTCTCAAAATGGGTATATTGCATTTTCCATCCTTTCATAGGGTAGAATTTGTATTCTGAACTCAAAGGAAAAATTGTACTAATCTGGGCTAAATGAGGCAAAGTTGTCTTCTTAGAAGTTGTAGATTGTCCTCTTAGCTTTCCAATGGTATGAAGTATGAAATTTTTGGACATCGGAGTTAAGAGATATGATCATTATAAATGGAGATGCTTTGAAAAGTGTAGTCAGTGATTAAGAACTTTTGGTGATGTAAGGAAGACCTTGTAGGAATCCCTTCGTCTAATTCAGTCTTAGACTGAATCCCTTCGTCTGATTCATCTTAGACTGAATTCCTTCGTCTGATTCCGTCTTAGACTGAATCCCTTTGTCTGATGAATCTTAGACTGAATCTCTTTGTCTGAATCCCTTCGTCTGATTCAGTCGTAGACTGAATCCCTTCGTCTAATGCATCTTAGACTGAATCCCTTCGTCTGATGCATCTTAGACTGAATCACTTCGTCTCAACCATCTACACTTTTCAAATTTTGATATTTTGACCCTCTAGACCAAAAAATCTCTCTTCAAGGTCTTCATAAAAGTTGTAGATCCCAAAGTCCTCTTCGAAATTATCCTAAGATGACCTTAATCTGACATCTCTAGAGAAAGTTATGCTAATTGTCCCGAAACAGGTCCAGTATGATTGAGGACAAATGCATGTTTGGTTCTTTTAGCCATAACTTCTTCATCCGACCTCCAAATGAAGTAATTCTTGAAACAATAGATTCCAAAAAAAATTTCTGTCTCTTCACAAAAATTGATAGCCTTTGGTGTTGATTTCAAAAAGACGAATGGAAAGAAGTAAGGGTTTATTAAAATAACCCTACAGGATAGTCCACTAACCCTTTATGACTCCGGATAGTTGGGCTGTGGAAACGGAGTCCAACAATATGCATCATATAGAACCTGATTTCCCTTACTTTAATTGTAGGATATGCCCTTAATTGCCATATAATCCTTAACATAATATGATCTATATACTACAAAATCTAATAGGCATTTGTGCTTCGAAGTTGACATATTTTATATAGTAATACTGTTATTATATCGAAAAACCATATTATTATTTTTATAAATTAGGATAAATTTGAGAGCTTAGATTAGACACAATGAATGTTTGAATTACATACAAGATATAAGAATTACTTAAAGCCATCATCAATATCTCAATTCAACAAGTTATTGAGCTCTAATATACATGTAGGCTATTTATAGCTCTTATTTGTTTTACTATAAACGATTCATATTCTAACTTGATTTATAGCTAGCAAACACAAAAAGTATGAAAAATTGCATTGCTCTTTCAATTAAACTAATAAGATATTTATGTGCATATGTAATGGTGATCATGACATACTCATGCAATATTTGTAAACTTTATCATATGTTAGAAGTTATTGAATTTCCCTATATTGATGAACTATTGAGGCCATGGTTGGTTGACGAATGCATGACTAATTTCTTTTTCTTTCATTTTATTTTTCAAAGTGCTAAGACTTAGGTAACCGTTTATGTGGATAAAATAAGATGCCTAAAATTTCTCTATTTCACAATTAATCTCGAACACATTCTTCTAATTAGGATTAGTTCCTCTCTTTAGTTTTTTTTAATCATCTTTTAAATTAGATAGTGGTTACTCTATTGATAAAAGTAAAATTTTTAGTAATTGTTTTTATTTAGTATGTGCTTTACATGTTAACAATAAATCTAATATAGGGTTAAATTTGTTGGACCTCCCTATGGTTTGATACAATATTAATGTACTTTTTGACTTTTAAAAATTACCTATAGTTTTGGTTTTATAACCGATGTTGTTTTTAATACATAACACTACATGCTATACTACCCGACTTTGTTTTGAAGTTTGTTGTTAGAGTTTATAATTGAATTTGACCTTAGGGGCACCTGTTTTATAAAGCTAAATTTATTGGAGAATTATTGATAATTTTTAAAAGTCAAGAGGTATATTAATAATATGTTAAACTGTAGGAGGGTCCAACAAAATCTACCCTTCAATGTATTATACAACAAGCTTGTTAATACTCCCATATAGTTTAGAATCAAGTTGCCTAAATTTAATGGACAAAAGAGAGAAAATCCAACTTTGTTTCAAAATTTTGTGAGAAATCTAGCATACATGACTTGATCAATACCTAATGTGTTGTTTTCAGTTTGACTTTATTAGTCGATTGTATACCCATGTAGAGAACGCCATACAGCCTTTGCCTGATGCCTAAAAGCCGCCAACCTTGATCCTTCACATTCTCCCAAAAAATCTTTTCAAAGGACTAGGTGAATCACCCGTCAGTACAACCTAAGCCTACCTAGAACCAGAAGCTTTGGCCTTTTCCTGAACTTAAGTCTTCCAACCTTGATCTTTTTGATTTATTTGAGCCTCCCTGTTAACGTTGCCAAGTATGCTGTCTCGTGTCTATATTATGGTTCTTTAGATTTTCATACATGTCTATATTGTGCCTCTTTGGGTTTCATTATTGTCGTATTCACATGGTTCCGCGAAAGTAGTGCAGTATTGGGCTATTGAGCTATTCTTTAGTCACACTCCTAGCTATTTAGTTGCCATTTTTTAGCATTAGTGGTTATCTGACCTGAGTCATGTGTTTAGGATTGTAATTCTATAAATTCCATGGATCATGAGTAATAAAGGATCACAGAAAATTCCAAAAGTTTGACTCTTTTGAGTTATGCTGTCTATTTTTTCCTTTCTGCTAGTATTTGATCAGCAACATAGCTCGGAGAAGAGGTCGAGGAAGGGACCGGGGTCGTAACATCTTGGTATCAGAGCTAGCGATGGCCGAAGATTAATGTCTAAAACGACTCGAAGGACTGGTGGAGAGCTTAAGTGCAATTCACGAAAGGCTACTTAAGCAGATGGAAGATATGATGATGGCAATGAACTCCCGATTAAATGTGTGAGAAGAAGGGTGCATCAATAGGAATTGGGGACCACATAGAGAGGATGGTGCCAAAAGTGCCGGTGGAATGGTGGTTCCCAAGCTTGCAAAACTTGATTTCCCTCGCAACGATGGTGAGGAAGACCCAACTTTACGAATTTGTTGAGCAGAGCAATTCTTTGAATTTCAAGGAACAACCCTTGATGATAAAGTGAGGCTGACAGTGTATCATTTGGAGAAACAGGCAAAATTATGCTCCTAGCGACGCAAAAACCAAGGACACTTAGTCACCTGCGAAGGCATGGAGGCGGGGCGGTTAGAACGGTTTGCAGAAACTGAATATGAGGACTTCTTTGGGGATTTAAGCAACATGAAAGAGACTGGTTCTGTCTCTGACTAGGCCCGGTTTGAGAGAGTTTTAGCTCGAGCTGGCAGTCTCACTGATAAGCAAGAAGCTGAATGTTTTTATTAGTGGGCTAAAAGATGGCGTACGAGCTGATGTGAGAGTCCAGAATCCACCAACTCTAACTGCAGCTATTGGTTTAGCTCGGACCTATGAGGCTAAAATGCAAGAAGTAAAACAGCCAAACAATTTGGGGTTTCCTTCTCAAGGTCGCAACTCTAACAACCGGTGGGATTGGTTGACCAGTGGCAGTTCTAACGGTGTCATTCACGAGAGACCTTTGCCAGTGCAAAGGTTCTCTCAAGCAAAACTCCAGCGACGGCGTGAACAAAGGCTGTGCCATAATTGTGATGAGAAATACACGTTCGGCACAGGTGTATAAAACTTATTCTTTATCGATGCTTTAGAGAAGGCTGAGCCTAAAGAAATCATGGAAGAAGGATCTCATGATGATGGAGAAGAAGGGACAACGGCAATATCCTTGCATGCTTTAGCTAGGGTTTAATATCCCTGCATGCTTTAGCTAGGGTTCAATCTCCATAAACCATGCGCGTTCAATCTCAAATTGGTAAGACTCCATTGATTATGATTCAACTCACAATTGCCTAATTTCCCACCGCAACATTGCCAAGGTTGCCGGCCTTAAGTAAGAAACAGGTTGCTTGCTAAACATGATAGCTGTCAATGGTGATTTTTCTTTTAGAAATTAAAATTTTTCATTAAATAAGATAAGTTTACATCCGAGGACTCTTTCACAGGTACGAAAGAACTACTTAAAACATAGAACACCAAAGGAATGCAATAAACGATGACACTTAACCATTACCTAACTTTAATCAATTAGGATAAAATGAACCCCATCTTAATCTAATCTTCTAGTTTTTACTCGATTAAGTCGGGCGACTAACAATGCAATTGACGAAGTTGTGATGCTCTAGAGGCGATGTTTGCGGTGGCTCCAAGGAATTGCCTCTTCTCCTTTCTACTTTCAACCGTCTATTCTTCACAGGTAATCAATTCCCTCCCAGTCATCTTTTAGAGATTAGGGCTTTTATGTAGTTCAAAGAAATTGTTTACATTTCCAGAGATGGGAGGGAACTTTCTGTGGGCTTAGCTGTTCGGTGAAAGTGGAATGAGGGAGATGAGGACTTAGGTTAGTATTGATTCCTACTTCATTTGACTAATCTACTCCTTCTTGTAACGATTACTTTTGTCGAAACTGCTATGGCTGATCTAAAATCACTTGCCTTAAATTGATTCCTTATATGTTTAGATGAACTTTAGCATCTACCACGAAAGGGAGGATGAGACAGCCCTAAACAAGTATGCAATTTATTTCTTTCATGCTCCTCCTTTCTTTTCCTTTAGAAGATCTCCACTTGTTTAGACACTGCACGAACTAGTGAATGAAAAGCAGTGTTCTAGATACTGTGTTTAAATTTGAAAAGGGAAATAACTTCTAACTAAGCACTTTCTCAATTTCTTTAGAACTGCATAGAGTTATTTGCTTGTAAATCTTGAGTTCATTTGCAAACTGTGGTTATGTTTAGTTTCTGCATAGTGGATTGAGTAGCTACTTCTTTGGAACTGAAATAGCTATTGCTATATTCTCCATCTATAAGCCATTCTCCTACTACATTATAGGTTTAACTGATTGATAATCAGTTGCTCCCTTATACTGGCAATAGTAAGATTTATAAGAGATGTTACTGAAGTAGATTGGTCATTGAACCTTCTGCTATTCCTCTCTTTCTAGGTCACTTGGAAACATGTAGCTACCGAGAGTAATATTATAGCCCTATCATATTTTGAAATGTTCAATCTAGGAAGCTCTTGTATGATATCTATGAGTTTGTCAAAGTTGAAATCAGGGGCACATAGAGTTGAAATTTTTACCCATATTCTTTTGGAGAAGCCGCATTCAAAGAAGAGGTGGTCTCTTGATTCATCCATTAGATTACATAGAATACATAGTTTAGAGGAGGTTAGGAATTTCAATCTATCCATAGTACTTAGTCTGTCCCACATTGCCAGCCATAGCAGAAAACTTACATTAGGTCTAAGGCCCTTATTCCATATCAAAGCATCCCACCCTACTCTATTTTTTGGCCTTCCCCTCATCTTTTTGACATCCTTTGCAGTAATCACAAAAATAGGGATACCCTCCTATAAATAATTATTTCCCTCCCATAAAAGTGTAGTCTTATCTGAGGATAGAGTCCAATTTCCATTCCTTATTATTGCTCAGAGGTTGGTATCCTTAGGGAATCGATTTAAAAGGGAATTTGCCATCTGGTTTAGTATTAAAGGACCATTGCCTAACCAGTCATCATACCATAAGGAAAATTTGTCTCCTGCCCCCATCTGGCAAGTAATGTGCTAATAAGTCTCCTCCCTCATTCCAAGAATTTGGTTAAAAAAGAGGTGTAACTAATCTTGGTTTTTAGAGCCCAAAAACTTCTTCCTTTTAGTATATAAGAATGTATCCATTTGGTCCACATGGATTCTTTATCACTAAGGAACATAAGGAATCTATTTTTAGTGAAGATTGAATCTAGTCCTAACCCACCTTCATCTATTGGATGACAGTTTGTCTTCCAACTTACTTTGGCTAATACTTTCTCTCCCTTCATTTTCCCTCATAGAAACTGTTTCATCAATTTTTCTACTGTTTTAATCAGCCCTTTTGAAATGAAAAAGGTATGAACACCAATAAGTGTTCATAGACAAGATTACTGATTTTAGTAACTGAAGTTTCCCCCATAGGAGAGTGCTCTATTGGTCCATGACCCTAATTTTTCTGGAATTTTTTTATCAAAGGAAGACATTCACAGAATCTAAACTGCCTAGATGAGATAGGAATCCCCAAGTAATGTAGAGGAGGAACTTTAGTTTCCATAACCATAGCTTGAGCTAAAATATCTGAGAGGTGAGAAGCACTCTTGGAAAGTATGATAAAGCTCTTGTGAAGGTTGGCACATAATCCTGACATCTCATTAAATTGGTTGAGCATTTTCATCAGAAGAAAGACTGATTGAACATTTACCTTGCTTAGGAGAACAAGATCATCTACAAAACATAAACTGGTTAGAGAAATTTCCTTAGATTTAGAGTGATATCTAAATTTTGAGTTAGTTAAAGTGTTGTGCTTAAGTAGCTGAGTGAGGACTTCCATACAGATTAGGAATAGGTAGGGAGAAAGGGGATCCCCTTGCCTAAGACCTTTTTTTCCTCTGAATATTCCCATGGGGAACACATTAATCATTATCCCATAGGAAGCAGTAGATATGCATTGTTGGATCCACTTGATGAATGTTAAAGGAAAATTCATTATCTCTAATGTTTTTAGTAAAAATTCCCAATTCACACTATCGAAGGCTTTCTATAGATCAACTTTAATAGGTCTGTAGTCATTCCAAGTCTTCGGGCTAGAGTTTTTAGGGACCAAGTATAAGAAGGTCTTGTTTATTTCTTTTAGTAAAATCCCTTATAAAAAGAACTCCTACACTACCTCCTTGACCAATCCCCTCAAACTATTTCAAGTTTCTTGGTAGAAAAAGTCATTCAATCCATCTAGACCAGGAGCTTTGGATCTATCCATATTAAAAATAACCTTATCTATTTCCTAATCTGTAACAGTTCTTATTAACCTATAAACTTCATGATTAGGAATCTTAGATGTTACAAACTGACTAAGGTCGTACTTTAGCTCAGATGGTAGAGAATCTGATCTAAGTACATTACTATAGAAATTTATAGCTTCCTTAGCTAAGTCTTCTTGTTCAAAACCTCCACTCCAGCTTCTATTTTAATCTAGGTAATTCTATTATTATTCTTTCGAGCTAACATATAATTGAAGAAGAACTTTGTACATCTATCTCTCTCTTTTAACCAATTTATTCTAGCTCTCTACTTCAGTAAAGAGTGTTAGTTACCCACTACTTCTAATTAGTTTTTAAGAGCTTCCTTCTCTGTTGTAGCTAGAGCTCCATTTAAAGGGTTTTTTGCCAGCGCTTTTTGAATAGAAGAGAGTTTATCTGTACATATTTCAATCTCCTTCGTAAGGTTCAGACCTCTCTTACCATTAAGAATCTTTAGATCCTATTTCATAGCCTAGAGCTTTTGGATACAAATGTACTGTTCAGTCCCATAACATCTATGCTCTAATCCCTTTTGTATTGCTTCTTGAAAACCCTCCAAATTAACTATAAAATTATTAAATATGAAAGGATGTTGGACTCTGGAGGAGGTGAACAAGTTTACTATCTTCATAGGAGTGTGATCTGATATACCAAGGTCTCGAAATTTCACCGAGCTTCTTGACAAAGAATGTAGCCATTCCACATTTACCAAAACTCTATCCAGGTTTTTTCTGATGTGCCAAATAGAAGTTTGTTTATTTGTCTAAGTAAACTTATGACCTTCATCTTTTAGATCAATAAGTTCCACCTCCTGTATATAGTCAAACATATCAGGGGAGTAGTTGAGTAGGTTACAATTACCTTCAGCCTCAAATTTGTACAAAGTAGTGTTAAAATCATCACATGCCATCCAAGGGGAATTTACTGAAGCCTTAATCCTTCTTAAGTAATTCCATAGGTCAGTTCATTGGAACACAATGATGAATCCATAGACAAAATAGCTAAAACCTAAGAATTTTCCAATTTGAAATAAAGCATAGTGTGAACAGGCTGCTGACTAGATTCCAGCACCTCTAGTTTCAAAAAGTTACCATTATAAGCTATAACAATCCTTCCATAAGCATGACTTTGATGGTTTGTAATGAACTACCAGTTGTTGCCTAGACAACCTAATTTATTCGAATTTTCTTCTCAAATTTTATTCTCTAACATACAAAAATCTCACGGTTTTTCTTTTATAATAAAATCCCTTAAAGCATAAAGTTTTGAAGGATTATTTGTTCCATGCACATTCCATACAATCAAAGTCATAATCAATTGGCTTTACCTTTGGAGCTTTTCCTATTGCTCTTACAACTTTTCCAAGAGGTGACCTACTCAAACTACTCCTTTTGAATATTTCTTTTTTGTATATCAACCCTTGATAGACCTTGCTCATTTTGATTAACCACCGAAAATCCTTCATTTTGATTAGTACCAATAGATTCTAGATCATTTTCCTTTTTATTCAAAGTAGACTTTCAGAAATCTTGTAAAGAATTTTGAAGAATTTCCTTTTGCTGAACAAAAGTTGTATTTTTTTTCCTCCGAGGTGTCCTTCCTTATGTTAGGGGGATTATTTACTATCTGAACTATATCTTGATTGTCTTCTTCTAGTTCTATCTCCTCCATCTCCTTAACATCTTTAGTCTCATTTTTTTCTATTACCATCACTTCCCAGTAATCACGTTAGATGAAGAGCTTTCTCGTCTATTTCCATTCTTTTCCTTGAGCTCTAAGAGATAATTTCCAATGATAAGTCACCGTGACTTTATCTTCTCTTATAGAATTTTCATCCGCCAGTCTTAGGATAGGAATAATATCCTTCAAGTCCTTATCCATATCTATACTAACACATAATCGAGGAAAACTAACTCTTTTTCTCAATACAGTATTTTCATATGCATGTTGGACTCCACTTTCAGAGCCCAACATTCGGAGTCATAAAACGTGAGCAAACACATTTCTTCAACTTCAGGATAGATTTTTGGAAGCCTCAAATGGAATTACAATTTGACTTCTTTAGAACATTTTTCCTATTGTCTTAAGCTTTTAATGACACCAAAATCATTCAATTTGGTTCAAAAACTGAAAGTTATGGCCCAAACATTTTCAGACTGTTATTAAACTAAAATAGTACACTATACCCAAGTTCCATTCAGAAATTGAAGCTCTTAGGGATTAAATTAAAATTCTATTCCTTTAGATGATTTGTATCTCTATGTCTCTAGTTTATTTAGAAACAATAATCATCTCATTTGGAGGTTGGATGATACAATTATGGCTAAAAGAATCAAACATGGTTTTGTCCTTAATCATATTGAATCTATTTTGGGAAGATTAGTATAACTTTCACTAAAGATATTGGATTAAGTTCTTCTTAGGATGGTTTCGAAGAGAACTTCTAGATCTACAACTTTCATGAAGACATCCTAGAGGGCCAAAATTGAATCAGTCGAAGGTTAGACTAAATCAGTCGAAGGGTTTCAGTCTAAGACGATTCAGTCTAAGACTGACCAGATGAAGGGATTCAGTCTAAGACTGACCAGACAAAGGGATTTCTACCCGGTCTTCCTCTCAACATTAAGAGTTCTAAATCACTAACTACACTCTCCAAAGCATCTCCACTTATAATGATCATATCTCTCAACTTTGATATCCAAAATTTACATACTTTATATCGTTGAAAAGCTAAGAGGATGAGCTACAACTTCCAAGAAGACAACTTTGTCTAATTCAGATAAGATTAATCCAATTATTCCCCTAAAGTAAGTATATAATTTTACCCCTATAGAAGACTTGAAATATGAAATGTACATCTACAAGAGAAATATGCACATACACATTAGAAAATTCTTTAATTCTCAGTTCATTTCTAAATCAAAATGAAATTCATGCATAGCTTTAATTACATATCATCATTATAATCGAAGGCTTAGCACAAAATACAAAATACATTGGATGCTTAACGTTTGATATGCTTATAAAGCTATCTACAAGTCTAGTCACTAACTTAGTTATAAAAATCTCTAAGTATCTTGAAGTTTGTCTGGATGCCTTGCAAGGATTGCTAACCTTCTTGCTCTACACCTGAGGAGTGGAAAATATTAAGTTGAGCTGCACAGCTCAGTGGCTAATATATTTATAGCCATTGGCATTTGACCACAATTCAAGCATATGTATATATATGTGTGTGTATATATAGATATATGTATATACATGTATATACATATACATATATATATATGTATATACATGTATATACATATACATATATATATATATATATATGTATATACATATATATATATAGATTCATATAAACTTTGTGTAACTGTTGAAACCACACAGTGTTCTATTGGTTTTTGTTTA
>JANZLD010000009.1:972711-997404 GCA_026413575.1 Erythroxylum carthagenense | reverse complement strand
TTCGTGTCGCCTTTAGTTCGATTTTGTTATTCGCATCCTGATTTGTATTCAAATTGCTTCCGCTTCCGCTTTGTTCGACTTTATGCATTCGTGTCATTTTCGCCTCCGCTCTCCTTTTCGGCAACTTTCGTTTCGTTTTTTAGTTGGGATCCGGTTTCCAGATCGGGTCCCAACAATTTCTCCTTCTTGACTGGGGGCGAAGCAGAAGAATGCGGCATTTGGCCCATGGCTTGAGCAAATGCCTGAAATATCCTCTGATCTAATAGAGCAGACACTTGCTCCTACGGAAGAGAAGACTCCCGCGTCTGTGATCGAACTGGCTCACTACCTTGCCCTACAGAAGCCTCATCATTTCTTAGGGGCTACAGACTCATCAATACTCTCCTTTCTTGGCAGAGAGTCAGGTGCAATCGATCCTTGCAAAACTCCTCGTGTCCTTCTATGAGGTGGCATCTTACTCCTTCAATTGAAACACTAACGATTAGCTTACATTTCATTTTAAGATCCTAATCCCTACATGTATACATGACATGCATGTCATTTAATGCAATTCAATCAATTCACAATGCAACAAGTAATCACATAGCATAGCAATTCATCCTACTATGCATTTTAATCCTAGGAAAAACCTAAGCTCTGATACCAAACAATATTGGACCCTGCTTCTGGAGCCCAACATTTGGAGTCATAGAACGTGAGCAAACACATTTCTTCAACTTCGGGATGAATTTTGGGAAACCTCAACAAAAATTACAATTTTACTTCTTCAAAACATTTTTCCCCATTGTCTTAAGCTTCTAATGACACCAAAATCATTCAATTTGGTTCAGAAATCTGAAAGTTAAAGCCCAAACATTTTCAGACTATTATTAAATTGAAACAGTACACTATACCCAACTTCCATCTAGAAATTGAAAGTCTTAAAGACTGAATTAAAATTTGATTCCTTTAGATGATTTGTATCTCTATGCCTCTAGTTTATTTAGAAACAATAATAATCTCATTTGGACTTTGGATGATGTAGTTCTGGCTTAAAAAATCAAACATGGTTTTGTCCTCAATTATATTGAACCTATTTTAGAATGATTAGCATAACTTTCACTAATGATATTGGATTAAGGTCTTCTTAAGATGGTTTCGAAGAGGACTTCTAGATCTACAACTTTCATAAAGACACAAAAGAGAAATTTTGTCATCTAGAGGGCCAAAATTGAATCAAACAAAGGTTAGACTAAATTAGATGAAGGGGTTGAGTCTAAGATGATTCAGTCTAAGACTAACCAGATGAAGGGATTCAGTCTAAGACTGACCAAACGAAGGGATTTCTACTTGCTCTTCCTCATAACACCAAAAGTTATAAATCATTGACTACACTCTCCAAAGCATCTCCACTTATAATGATCATATCTCTCAAGTCCGATATCCAAAATTTACATACTTTTTACCATTGGAAAGCTAAGAGAATGAGCTACAACTTCCAAGAAGACAACTTTGTCTAATTCAGCCTAGATTAATCCAATTGTTCCCCTAAATTCAATACATAATTTTACCCCTATAGAAGACTTGAAATATGAAATGTACATCTACAAGAGAAATATGCACATACACATTGGAAACTTCTTCAATTCTCAATTCATTTCTAAATCAAAATGAAGTTCATGCATAGCTTTAATTACATATCAACATTATAATCAAAGGCTTAACAAAAAATAAAAAATAAATTGGATGCTCAATGTTTGATATGCTTATAAAGCTATCTACAAGTATAGTCACTAACTTAGTTACAAAAATATCTAACCATCTTGGAGTTTGTCCCGATGCCTTCCAAGGATTGCTAACCTTCCTGTTTTGCACCTGAGGAGTGAAAAAATATTAGGTTGAGCTACACAACTTAGTGGCTAATTTATTTATAGCCTTTGGCAGTTGACCACAATTCAAGCATATGTATGAATATATATATATATATATATATATAGTAATTTAAGTATTCTTTATTTGTTTTAGCGATTCAAGCATTAATCAATTTAGCTTAAAACTCATAACACATAACATAGACTTTAGCCATTAACATAACACTCAAATGCATCATACTTGACATTTTAAAGATGCAATGCACAATAAATGGCTTGAGGGTTCCATGGAAACAAAATAGAGAAATCGAAATTTATACCATGAACAAAATAAGTCTATTTTTGGAGCTCATATGTCACAGGCGAGCAACTGGTAGAAGACTCTTATCAACATGCATGTGACTAATAGAATGATTCCACTCTTGCCTAAACAAAAGCACATATTCGTTTTCTCATATGCTCATACTTTCATGCTTTGTCTTCTTTTCATTTAATTCAAAATGTCATAACCTCTTTCGAGGTATCACATAGTCATGATTTATCATTCATTTTCGACATTTACAAACAAGTCAATTTCAAACAATCAAATCCAATCAATCCAACATATACACATAGGAAAGAATTTTCCTAATTACACAATAACCATAAATACATTACCCACCTAATTAGCTTGCGAAAATCCAAGTCAAGCTTGCTTTTCCCCTTGCTCTTGAGTAGAATTCTCTTGGTTTCCTAAAACAATCAAGGTTCCATTCAAAACATCATTCTAATAAAATTCATAAACTTCAAAAATCAAAAAAATTGCCATAAACACAAATTAAGCTCAAACCTAACATACCCATAGTCCATCTAGGTTAGAAAAACTAAGACCTAGTTTAGAAACCCTAAAATCAATTGGGTTCTCTTAATTCATCTTCTTCAAACACAAACTTGTCATTCTCTACACAATCCCCTTTCTCTCTCTAACTCCTTCATCCTCAACACAACCCATCTCTTAATTCATCTTCTTCAAACACAAACTTGTCATTCTTTCTTCCCATTTTTCCCGTCTTTAAACTAGGTTTTCCATATTTACCCCTCCTTCTTTCATTTAACATAAGCCTACTAACTACTTAGCCTATTATACACCATATTAATTCTAACTAATTCTAATCTTTCCATCTAATTCTAATATCTATTCATGCTTACTAAATTTAATGAGTCGATTCAAAAAATAATGAAACTAATAAATCAATAATAATTAAAAAAATTTCAGGGTCCAACAATGCAGATCAATTTCCACAAGTTACTTGCGAGCATACTCAACCCCTTTGTAGTCCAATACCCTAAGGGGATATTGTGAATATTCATCCATAGGGAAATGTTCTTCATTTTAATTTTTTCAAGCTCCATACCCAGATGCCAATTTTGGAGAAATAGAGGAAGTTGAGTGATATGTCATTGGCCCTCTTGTAGAACCTTTTGAGCTTCCGATTTGGAAGAAAAGATAAAAATTATGTTGTCTTCTTCGGTTAGCATTACCTCCATAATCCCTCTTCCTTTCGAATTCCTCATAGCCCATGCTTGTATAAATAGAAGTGTAGGCCTTTTTTCCATAAAGAAACCTATAAGAGTAGCTTCCAATGTCTTAGCTCCTTATTGTAAAACTTCTAAACTAGGAGCCACCATTAGTTTACCATCCATCTCTACAGGAGGGATGAAAACCAAAGAGGAACCTAAGTGATCTCCAACCACCTGTTTTCATGTTTTCCTAGTTCCTTTAGCATTGTCTAGGGTTAGTTCCTTTAGAATAAGATGCAACCATTACAAGGGTAGGGGTAGTTGTAGAAAAGGACGGGGAAGAGGGGGAAGGAACTGTGGTTTTAAGAGGGGAAGAAAGAGTAGATTTTGAATTAGGGTTTGGTGAGATGTTTTGTTGTATGGTTAAAAGCAGGGTTAGAAATTTTGTGTCCATGTTTGGAGACTAAATTTTTTGGTTGTTTGTAGGTTTGCAGGCAAGATCAAGAAATCTAGAGAAGAGATAGCAACTTATTGCAATTGTTATGCAGTGTGAGAGATATGGAAATGGCTGGGGGAAGGAAGGTGGAAGTGAAGGAAGCGTTGTCAAGGTTTAAGAGGCAGAAGTCCTGGTCGATTCAAATAATGACCATTCTTTTGAATTAAAAAGGGAGTAGCCGAAAGAAGAGCTAAGAAGGAGAGTAAATGGTGAAAGGTTGTCAAGCCCAGTTCGTTATATTGGAGTACAATTAATGTTGCAAGGCACACCAGTGGAAGTGTATTTTTTTTCTTATTGGCTTTAGAAGGTTGTGATGTTGTGTTAGGTGCATAATGGTTACAAACATTTGGACATATCTTATAGGACTTTGGAAAAAAGTAGAAACAATTTAATGTGAAGGGAGAAAGGTGCAATTACAATGGTCAACTATCTTAGAACTCAAAGCTCTTCAAGGAGAAGTGACTCCTAGAACCCTCAGGCAAAGTCAAGATCAAGGAATGCTCCTATAACTTTATGCAATTCATTCAGATCCAACGAGGGACACAACACTTGAGTTAACACACAATGATGCATTAGGCTCCTTACTTACTTAATTTAGTGACTTGTTTGAAGCACCCACACCACCATGCTCCTGTGGCTGTTGAATGCAAAAACGGACTACTTGTTTTACTCTAAAAACTGCAAGTATATGGGTCATTACTTGTAGTAAAAAAAAATGGATATCATCTTACAGAAATTATGCTAAGACGCCACAAAATTCAAGTTATGCTTTGTTTAAGACTTAAATTCAAATAATAAAAATTGAAAAATAAACTAAATCAAACAAACTAACAATGAACAAATAATTTAACAAAAGTGCAGAAACTTTGATTTCAAGATTAAAAATTATAGATCACTTTTTCCTATCTTGTCTCCCTCCTATCTTATTGATTGAATTATGCCTCACCTAAAATGTCCTAATGCTTCAATCACCCTCTCTCAAAGTTAATCAGATGTCTGTATCCAAATTAAATGGAATTGACTATGCAATCTCTCAATCTACAAAATCAATCCACCAATTTAACTAGTGATGAAACTATCCTATGGGTAATCAACTAATTAGTTAAGACTCTCTATAACTAATCAATTAACTTGAAAATTGCAGGTCTATAGGGTGCCAACTCTCATTGTACACCCGTATACAATTTACCCAACTCAATTTCCCAATATATAGTAAGGTTTAAGCCCAATATTTATCAAAAACATTCATTCATTAAAAATAAAAATGTAGAAGTTCAACGAGTAGTTTAAAAGTAATCTCTATAATAAATTCAACCACTCATAATAAAAAAAAGTTCAACCACATCCATACTTTCCATAATACAAAACATACTAAAAACAAAAAGAAAACAAATACAATCGTAGCTTTCTTCCCTTTTTGTATCTGAAAATCTAGAAAATGGAAGCTTGATGGAAGCTCTTGATTATCAGTCCCAATTCCCACTTTTTGCCCTAGAAGCTTGTGTCTTTCTATGAATAGTCGAGAGAAAATTTATATGGTGGCTATTACATTTCTAAAAATGTGTAAAGAAGGTTTAGGTTTTTTTCCATTTAGGGTAACCTAAGGTCTTTTTAGGGTTCAAAAAGACCGAAAAGTCCCTTAAAACTTGAGTCTAGAAGTGTCACAACGTGTGTCCTAATGCTAGCCACGATTATGGCCTATATGACACGATTGTGGCCCTTAAGTAAGCTCTCTGTCACAATCATGGCATGCAAACCACAATCGTGGACCAATCCTGATTCTTTTGTCACAATCGTGGCTTGTATCCTATCACAATTGTGGTCCTGTGTTATGGCCCGAGTTTACTCTAAAACTCCTATGTTCTTCGATATTGGCCTTGAAGAAGTGGCAAACTCATCCAAGCACCTCAAATACACAACATTGAAGCTAAAAAACATGCTCTAACCTATAAAACATGTAAAAACACAAATATTTAATAAACTAACACAATTCTAAACTAAACACATACTAAGTAATCAAATTAACAGCTAAACACACATTAAACTACCCACTAAAATATGATACAATCTACAACTATCAAAATCCCCACACTTAAACTTTTGCTTGTCCTCAAGCAAAAATCAGATACAACCAATAAAATTCTATCACTTCATTTTCACAAAGATTAAAGAATGTAATCACTCAAATTTTGGCTAACTCAACACATTATGAATAATTTTCATTGGTACATATAAGCAAACTTAACTTATGAAACCATCACTCAAAGATAAGTATAAACTCAAAATGGACCTTCCTTATGGATTTCACTCATTTCTCTCAAATGTTTGATAGTTAGTGTTTTGCTCACACTTCCTATAGGAAACCACATTATCATAGGCTTGCTAATACACCAATACTCTTCTATAATGATTACATGCTAAGATAGATCCAAAGGACTTTGTTTCGGGTTGAAATCTGTTTAGGGTTAAGGTAGGTCAAAATAAAGCACTAAGTGAACAAAGGGATGACAAAGATAAACTTCTGAGATATGCAAATAGATATGACTACTACCTTGCACTTATTATACTAAAATCTACTCAAAGCATCTTAGAAAGAAAAAAATGGTAGCCAAAAAGAATCCCAAACTAAAGTATCACTTAGCACTCTATTAACTTGTGATTAGGCAAGCTAATGGGCTTTGTGGGTTTTAAAATGGGTTGATTTCAAGAGACAAAAGGTTAAAGGCTCAACGGGGCTAGCAAGGGATAATAAAAATGTAGGTCATTTAAGCCAATGGTTAAAATAAAAATGACCTTAATCATTTTTATCTAGCATGCAAAAAATGCAAACACAAATGCAAAGACTACCTCCCCACACTTGAGCAACACATTGTCCTCAATGTGAAAAGGAAAACACCTAAAGACAACAAACAACACAATGAAAAACAAAACACAAAACATCAGAAGAATAATATAAGAGATTAAAGGTAAGATGGGCTCATGGTGGTGGGGGTGATAGAGGTGGTACATTTTTCCTCTCGTCCTTTGATCCTCCAATAAGCTATGATGCACAACAAACCTTTAAGTAACCTTCAAACACATCATTGAGCACCTAAAAAAACAAGATATGGAAGGGAGAAACAAGTTTAAACCTAATCAAAACCAAACTAAATACTATCAAATCAAAGCAAAACCACACTAAAACAAAGACAAGTAAATGAAAGACAAACATTCTAAGTTAAAGTCATTAGTTTGACCATTCCATACGCAATCATGAAAGAGTGAGTGAAAGGAAAGAAAGTACTTCACTTTCTTATAAGAATGGGCCTCCAAAGTATAGCTTGCACCTATTCGCATTAACGTTAAAGTTTCACCCTTATCATTTTCGAACTCTAAAGCTCTATGGGGAAACACTTGAATAACCTTGAAGGGGCCATTCCATCTTGACTTGAGATTTCTAGAAAATAATCAAAGTCTTGAATTGAACAAAAGCACTAAGCCCCCATATTCGAATTCCTTCTTCTTGATGTGGGCATTATGCCACTTCTTAACCCTTACCTTGTACAACTTGGCATTTTCATATGCATCATACCTTAACTCCTCCAATTCATCAAGATGTAATAATCTCTTCTTACCTGCTAACTTCCAATCCATGTTCAATTTTCTAATTTCCCAATAGGCTCTATGCTCTAACTTCAATGGTAAATGGCAAGCTTTGCCATACACAAGTCAATATCGTGTTATACCTATAAGAGTTTTGAAAGTCATCCTGTCAGCCCACAATGTAACATCTAGCTTTAAAGCCCGATCTTTTCTTGAAGTGTTCACTACCTTCTCCAAAATCTTTTTTAATTCTCTATTCACCACCTCTAGTTAGTCACTTGTTTACGGGCGGTAAGGGGTTGCCATTCTATAATGAACATTATATCTCCTTATAAGAGCCTCAAAGGGTTTTTTGCAAAAGTGACACCCTCTATCACTTATGATATCTCCAGGCACCCCAAATCTAGTAAAGATCTTCCTGATGAACCGTTGCACCACCTTGCCATCATTTGTTAGAGTAGCTAGTGTTTTAACCTACCTAGACACATAATTAACTCCAGCCAATATTACCTAGGGAAGATGGGAATGGTCCCATGATATCTAAACTGCACACATTAAATATCTTCACCTCCATGATATTTGAAAGTGGCATCTCATCTCTCTTCGAAATATTGCCCACTTTTTGGTATCTATCAAAATGCAATATAAAATCCCGAGCATCCTTAAACAAGTTTAGTCAGTAGAATCCATACTCTAAAATATGAGCAGCTGTCTTGTTGGCCATATAATGTCCTGCATAAACTAAACTATGACACTGAGTCAAAACTTTAGGCATTTCACCTTTAAGGACATACCTGCGAATCAAACTGTCAACACATATTTTATATAACACAGGTTCATCCCAAATATAGCTAGAACACTAAAATAAGAAAGGCTTACTTTATTGACGCGAGAGATTAGGAGGGAAGAATTACCAACTGAGAGATAATTGGGAATATCTATAAACCAAGGAAGAAAAGGATTTTCTACCATCATTAAGGCCTCATCAAGAAAATGCTCTTCAATTTCCTCTTACTCTTCATTCTGTACCCCTTCAAGTCTTAATAGGTGGTCCACTACAACATTTTCTACTTCTTTCTTGTCCTTAATCTCAATGATGAATTTTTGGAGGAAAAGCACCCATCAAATGAGCTTAGCCTTAGCATCCTTCTTCGCAAAGAGAAAACAAAATTTTTCACATGCCAATACCACTGCAATCAACTCCTTCTCAGTGGTAGTGTAGTTCAATTGTGCTCCTATCAAGGTCTTACTGGCGTAGTAAATTGAATGTAGCATCTTCTCCTTCCATTGTCTGAGTACACAACCAATGGCATAGTCGCTTACATCACACATGATCTCGAAGGGAAGTGACCAATGCAATGACGTTAAAATAGGTGATGTTGTAAGTGCCTTCTTTAACTTGTTAAAAGCATCTAAACAATCATCATCAAACATAAAAGACACATCTTTAACTAACAAATGAGCCAAGGGTCTAGCAATAAAAGAAAAGTCCTTAATGAACCGTTTGTAGAACCCTATAGGATTAAGGAATGCTTAGATGCCCTTGATGTTGGTAGGAGGTAAGAGTTTTTCAATCACTTCAATCTTAGCTTGATCTACCTCAATCCCCCTGCATGAGATCTTATGGCCCAAAATAACTCCCTTTTAGACCATGAAATGACACTAATCCCAATTTAAGACTAAATAAGACTCCTCTCATCTTTGAAACACTCTATCGAAATTAAACAAGTAATGATCAAAAGAGTTCCCAAAAATAGAGAAGTTATCCATAAATACCCCCGTGAAGTCTTCATTCATATTCGTAAAGATGGCCATCATGCACCTTTGGAATGTGGCTGGTGCATTGCATTAACCACAAGGCATCCTCTTATAAGCAAAAGTCCTATAAAGACAAGTGAAAGTAGTCTTCTCTTGGTCTTGTGAGTATATGAGCACCTAATTGTACCTTAAATATCCATCAAGAAAATAATAAAAAGCATAACTAGCCAACCTCTCAATCATTTGGTCCATAAAAGGAATGGAAAATGGTCTGTCTTGGTGGCCAAATTAAGTTTCCTATAGTCAATGCACACTCTCAAACCTGTGATGGTCTTAGTGGAAAATTTTTCATATTTTTCATTTTCCATCACTGTCATGCCTCCCTTTTTAGGCACACATTGCACCGAACTCACCCACTCGCTATCTGAAACTAGGTATATAATAGCCGCATCTAAAAGCTTCACCACTTCCTTCTTTAGAACCTCTTGCATTTTTGGATTTAACCTTCTTTCCCTCTCTCTCTCACTGTCTTGCATCCTCCTTTAAGGTTAATCCTATGCATCACCACAATGGAGCTAATCCCCCTAATATCATAAATTTTCCACCCCATGGCACTCATCCTTTTCATAATGGTCTTTACCACGGTCTCTTCTTGCTCAAAATCTAATTGGTTGGAAATGATGATAGGTAGGTTATGGTCTTTACCTAGAAATGTGTATCTTAGGTAGGAACGTAAGGGTTTTAGTTCTATAGTGGGCGGCTTTATAATGGAGGGTGGTGTGGGTATGTCCGTTCTCTCTAACTTCTTTTACCACCCTCCTCACACAATTCCTCTTCACTCATACTCTCATCCCTATGCACTTTAACAACTTCCTCTTTAACTTCCTTCACACAATCATCCATAACATCAATCTTCATACATGCACTTCCATCCAACGGTTTCTTCAAAGATTGTCATATTGAATTCAACCTGCTCATCAACAATTCTGAAAACCAATTTTTCTTCATGCACATCAACTAATGCCCTACCATTATTCGTAAAGAGCCTACCCAAAAGTAATGGACAATTCCTATCTTCTTCAAAATCCAACACAAAAAAATCATTAACAATTATAAATTTATCTACTTTTACGAGAACATCTTCTACTACCCTAAATGGCTTCTTCATGGATTGATCCACAAGTTGGATAAGCATGGTTATTAGCTTAATGTCTCGTAGCCCCAGTTTCTTAAAAATAGACAAAGGCGTCCAATTAATACTTGCTCCTAAATCATATAAGTATTTCAAAATTTCAAAATCACCAACAACACATGAAATAGTAAAAATCCTTAGATCTTGTATTTTTTAAGGCATTATAATTATGATGGTCGAACTGCAGTTCTCTATCAAGGTCACCATTTAATTTTCCTCCCAAGTGCGTTTGAGCTTCAATATTTTCTTAAGAAACTTCACATACTTAGGCATACACTCCAATGCCTCCACCAATGAAAAATTAATCTGAAGCTTATTCATCTTCTCCAAGAATTTGGAGAATTGAGTGTTTATTTAATGTTGTCTCACCCTTTGCGGATATGGAATCTTAAGCTTATAGGGTGGTGGTGGCACATATAGCTTCTCTTCTTCTTTCTCTTCTAGCTTCTCTTCTTCTATCTCTTTGCCTTTACCTTTCTCCTTTTGCTGGATATCCTTTTGCACATTTGGCTCCTCTAATTGCTTGCCACTCTTAAGTGTGATCTCCTTGAGTTATTCCTTTGGATTAGCCTCGGTGTTGCTTACTAAGCTTCCTGCACTACTAGAAGAGAAAGCATTAGCAAGTTGACCTACCTGTACCTCAAAGTTATGGATGGATGAAGCGTGGTTCTTTTCAATTTGGTCAAACTTTGCCTCCATTGTATTCTAACTGTCTTCTTTGACCTTCCTCTTGGCTTGAGAATTTTGAACCCAATACATCTATTAACTTATCCATTTTTTCTCTAAAGACCCAAGTCAGTCTTGCTGAAATCCAGGAGGTCCTTGTGCTCTCATTTGGCCACCTGCATTGTTAGCATTCCATTAAAATTTTGGGTGGTTTTTCACCCAGGATTGTAAATGTTAGAGTATAGATTGTTATCTCTTTGCAGCTATCCTAAGTAATTTACTTGTTTTGTACCACTGGCTCCCAGAAAGAAGCATTTAGTTGTGTCATGGTTGTCCTGCCCACAAAACTCACACTGTAATTGCATAGCCTTGATTGTGGATGAAGAAGCTCCTTACATATTGGTTAACTGCTTAGTAAGGGTGGTAATCTGTGCTTGCAAGGCTGTCACCGAGTCAATTGGAATCATACATTTTTGCTCCTTAAACCATTGTCTAATCCTTTCATTTGACCACATGTAGCTGTTACTCGCCATCTTTTCCAAAAGATCATGAGTTGCATCAATAGTTTTCCTCATCAAATACCTTTCTATAGCTGCATCTATCGTTCCCCTTGTGCTCTAATTCACACCATTGTAGAATGCTTGGAAAAGGAACTCCCTCGAAACATTGTGGTTGGGGCAGTTCCTTTGTATTTCCTTAAATCTCTCTCAAGCTTAATACAATGATTCCCCATCACTTTGTTGAAAGTTTGTGATCTACTTGATGATTCTTGTTGTTTTAGTCAAGGGGAAGTACTTAGCTGGGAAAGCTTAGGCTAGCTACTCCCAAGCAGTGATTTACCTTGAACTAAGTGAGTTATACTATGCCTTTGCCCGATCCCTCAAGGAAAAAGGAAAGAATCTTAACCTCTTAGCATCATCAGGCATCCTATTAAACCTGAAGGTGTCATAGATCTCCAAGAAGTTAGCAAAATGAGTGTTGGTATCTTCATTTGACAACTCATAAAACTACACACTATTCTAAAGTATGTTGAGGAGTGTCAGCTTGATCTTAAAGTTCTTATCTTGAACCGCAGGCCTTGCAACTCCTTAAGGATTGAAACCTGACCTTATAAAGTCCATCAATGTCCTCTCACCTCCTCCTTGCTCTCCTTCTTCTGCCATATTCCTTTGTACTCTATCTTGATGTCTACCTCTTCTTAACTAATGTCTAAAAACTCTTCATGGCTAAGCGCGTTATACCTTCTCATGCTCTTTGTGTTCATGGACTTGCAAATACGCAAGGAATAGTATCAAACACTCTTAAATCAAAGTCACCCAAACTAAACAAAATAATCCCCGATAACAGTGCCAAAAACTTGTTGAATGTAAAAACAAACTACTTGTTTTAAGCTAAAAATTGTAAGTATATGGGTTATTACTTATAGTATAAAGCAAATATCGACCTACAAAGATTATGCTTAGGCACCACTTAATTCAAGTTGTGCTTTGATTAAGACTCAAATTCAAACAATGAAAATTGAAAAATAAACTAAATCAATCAAACTAGCAATGAACAAATAATGTAACAAAAGTGCATATACTTTGATTTCAAAATTAAAGATTAGAGATTATTTTTTTGCTATCTTGTCTCCCTCCTACCTTCTTGATTGAATTATGCCTCACATAAGATGTCCTAATGTTTCAATCACCCTCTCTTAAGGTATAATCAAATGTCCCTAGCCAAATCAAATGGAATTAACTATGCAATCTCTCAATCTACAAAATCAATCCACCAATTTAACTTGTTATGAAGCTATCTTATAGGTAATCAACTAATTAGTCAAGATCTCTCTCTAATTAATCAATTAACTTGATATATGCAGGTCTATATGGTGTCAACTTTCATTGTACATCTTTACATAATTTACCCAACTTAATTTCTCAATATATTGTAAGGTTTAAGCACAACATTTATCAAAAGCATCCATTCATTAAAAACAACAAATTAGGAGTTCAACAAGTAGTTTAAAAGTAATCTCTATAATAAATTCAGCCACTCATAATAGAAACAAGTTCAACCATATCCATATTCTCCATAATACAAAATATACTGAAAACAAAACAAAAATAAAACAAATACAATGGTAGCTTTCTTCCCTTTTTGTATCTGAAAATCTGGAAAATAGAAGTTTGATGGAAGCTCTTGATTATCAATCCTAATTCTCACCTTTTTCCATAGAAGCTTGTGACTTTCTATGAATAGTAGAGAGAAAAATTTGTATGATGGTTGCTGCCTTTCTAAAAATGTGTAAGCAAAACCTAGGGTTTTTTCAATTTAGAGTAACGTAAGGTCTTTTTGAGGTCCAAAAAGACCGAAAAGTCCCTAGAAAACTTGATTATGGAAGTATCCCCGCTCCATACTCAATTTTTCAAATGACTTTTCGGTCTTTTCAAACCCCAAAAAGACCATAGGTTGCCCTAAATAGAAAATTTTTCAATGCAAGCCACAGTCATAGGCCAATACTAGTGCTTATGTCACGATTGTGACTAGCCTGCCACGATTGTGGGCCTGTGTTATAGCCCGGGTTTCCTCTGAAACCACTTTATTCTTCGATATTGACCCTGAACATTGGCAAACTAATCAAGACACCTCATATACACAACATTGAAGCTCAAAAACATGCTCTAATCCATAAAACACGTAAAACGCAAATATTTAATAAAGTAACACCATTCTAACCTAAGCATATACTAAATAATCAACTTAACAACTAAATACACACCAAACTACCTACAAATATGATGCAATCTACAACTATCAATAACCACCAAATTCCTCTCCAACCAGGAGATTATCCCATATGTGCCTAACCTTACCGTTGTCCACATTTTCAAAAGGATGAGATTGAACGGTTAGTGGAGGAGATGTTAATGTAAGGGATAATTCGTCCAAGTTAAAGTCCATTTTCTTCTTTAGTTCTGTTAGTGAGAAAACATAATGGAACTTAGAAATTTTGCATGGACTATAGGGCACAAAATCGTTTGACAATAAAAGATAAATTCCTAATACTAGTCATTGATGAATTATTGGATAAGCTGCAGGGCGCCAAATTCTTCACAAAGTTAAACCCCAAGTCAAGCAATTTTTAGATCATGATGAGCATAAAGGACATGCACAAAACATCCTTTCGAACTTATCATAGGCACTTTGAATTTTTGGTAATGCCCTTCGGACTCTCTAATGCTTCCTCTACTCTTCAGTCCCTTATTAATGAGATTTTTAAGGCTCATTTACAATAATTCAATTTGGTATCTTTTGATGACATTCTGATCTACAGTCAAACTTAGGTTAAGCATGAGAAGCATGTTAGGATTGTATTTTCTACTCTGAGAGCTCGCCATCTTACAATTAAAAAAGAGAAATGCCAATTAGGCCAAACCGAAGTCCAATACTTGGGACATATCATCTTTTAAGAAGGCATAAAGATGGACCCAGAGAAAATTGAAGCAACAGTGGATTGACCAAAACATGCTACTATGAAGGCCTTGTGATTTTTTTTAGACTAGCTGGCTATTATCGTAAGTTTTTTTCAGGTTATGGGAAATCGCAACACCACTGAAAACCATGTTACAAAAAAACTTTTTTTGGACTCTAGATGTGGATAAAGCATTTGAGGCACTGAAGCAAACCAAGACCTGGGCCCCAGTTTCAACATTGCCTAGCTTTGACCTTTCATTCATAGTAGAATGTGATGCATTTGGAAATGGGTTTGGTGCTTTCCTCATGTAAGAGCAGCAACCAATTGCATTTTTTAGCATCGCCTTGAAGGGAAAGAACCTTTTGGTATCTATCTATGAGAAGGAGCTGAATGCATAAGTTTTGGCAATTAAAAAATAATTATCATATTTAATGGGTCATCACTTTGTGGTGCGAACAGATCAACGAAGCCTCAAATTTCTTTGGGAGCAATGAATAACAACTAAACCATAACAAAAATGACTGATAAAGTTATTATGGTATGATTTTTCCATTGAGTACAAGAAGGGGAAGAATAATGTCGCAACAAATGCATTATGACTAAAGGAGGAAATAAATACCAATCACACCTGGAGTTGCAACAAGTTCAACAGCTGCATGAGCAAGGAGAGGCTATCAGACTATGGGATAATGGATATGGTATTATGTTCTTTAAGGGACAAATTTTTCTTCTATCAAATTCAGAGTTAATTCCTATCATTCTCCAAGAAATACATGGCAGTGGGCATAAAGGATTTTATAAGACTTTCCACAGAGTAAGGGAAGTTTTTTATTAGAAGCAAATAAAGAAGACACCAACAAAGTACATCAAGCAGTGTAATGTTTGCCAGCATCACAAAGTCAACCACCAGTTGTCAGTGGACCTTCTTTACTCATTACCTATTCCTACACAAGTATGGACTGGCATCTATATGGATTTGGTTGATGGACTACCCCCATCTTAGGGAAAACAGTTATCTTTGTAGTGGTGGACCAGCTGTCTAAGTATGCACACTTTATTCCATTAGCACATCCTTACACTGCACCAAAAATAGCACAAGCATTTTTTGCAAATGTATTCAAACTCCATGGTATGCTAGGATCTATTGTATACGATCGTGATTCCACTTTTTAAATTGTTTTTCGAAAGGAGGTTTTTAATATACAGGGGAATAGTTTCAACTACAGTTCATCCTATCACCCACAAATAGATGGTCAAACCGAAGTCGTGAGGTGAACTTTAGAGATGCACCTGCATTATTCACTAGTTCTAGGCCTCATGAACGGGTGCAATGGCTTCTTTGGGCTGAATTTTACTATAACACAAGCCTACATGCTTCTACTTACAAAATCCCTTTCAAGGTGGTATATGGCAAGTCATCCCCCCCATTGTACTTACTTATGTACTACATACGGCGAAAGTTGGCATTGTAGATCACACATTGCAAGCAAGAGATCAAATAATTTGAGACTTAAGGTTTCAACTCCAATAAACTCAAGCTAGAATGAAATCTACATACTATCGAGGCAGAATGGAAAGGGTATTCGAGCGAATTAGAGCAGGTGTTTATCACTTAGATGCCACCAGAAACAAGAATTAATCCTGTGTTTCATATCTCCCTTCTCAAGAAACAACCGAGTACTCATAATAAGGTTGACTTAAGCCTACCTATCGTGTGGATTAATATAACCCTAACCAGTGGCAATTTTGGACAATTGCAAGAAAAGTCGTAATTATGAATTACTTATCCATTGGCAATGTCTCCCACCAACATAAGCTACATGGAAAGACGAAGACTCATTCAAGGAAAATTTTCAAGATATTTTACTAGTTCTTAAGGACAAGGATTCTTTCATCAGGGATGGAATGTCACGTGCCTATATTATGGTTCTTTAGATTTTCATACGTATCCATATTGTCTCTTTAGGTTTCATTGTTGTTTTATTCACTTAAGTCAGTGAAAGTAGTGCAATAGTGAGTTGTTAAGTTGTTCTTTAGTTACCTACTTTTAGCTATTTATTTGCTACTTTTTAGTGTAAGTGGTTATGTGATCTTATGCATGTGTTTACGATTATAAGTCTATGGAATAAATTCCATAGATCATGAGTAATATAGGATCACAAAAAATTCCAAAAACTTAACTCTTTGAGTTATACTGTATTTTTTCCATTCTGTTAGTATTTGATTAGCAATATAGCTCAGGAAAGGGGGAGAGATCAAGGAAGAGATCGGGGTCATAACACATGCTTATCGGTGCAGTCGCGGGTAGACGCTTATATAATAACAAGAACAATGAAAAATAGTTATATTTCATAGAGTATAATGGTGTCAAAAGATGGATCTGGTAAAGAAAATTGTATACCTTATGTTAACGTAGTGTTTTACAAACAACTATATGAAAACAACACTTGTTAACAACTGGCCCCGGAGTATCAATTTCTCTTGTGTAAAAGGAAAAAGGGTTTTAACATATAGGACTTTTTGCTAAGGCAAGGAATTATATTGAACATTTTGCTAATTCTGCGGATTTAGAAGGCCCAAGAAATGCTTTGCCATAGGCAATAGGCAGTGACAATAATTTCTTAGCCTTGTCAACATAAGCTCGTTTTGTAAAATTATCATAATCATTAGCTTCAATGGCATCTAGTATCTGCCGATAGAGCAGCAGAGATGCCCATACTGGCCATCGGCTAGCACCATTCAGCTCTGTAACGCCCTTCTCAGCTGCATCAAAGAACATTCGTGCACGCTTTATTTGTCCCTTCATGAAACTTCGCCACTTGTTGGTCACTTTCCCGTTGAATATGTCATCATCAGAAAGACCAGCTTGTGCTAGCTCGTCCAGCGGAAGATATATTCTCCCCCTTCTAGCACTGAGAAACAAGAAACCAACTAATCTGAGTATTTATCCAGTTGAGGAATCAGGAAACAATTGATGAACTCAAATATAGATAACTAATCATTGTCTCTTAGGAAATGCTTTCAACCCCATTGCTGCATCGCATTATAAGAATGCTCTTTTTCTCTTTAAGGATCCAGCGTGATTTGCCCGGGAAGTTTGGATAAGAAACTTACTCCTCTCCGACATCTCTGAGTATGTTGGTGAGCTGATTGGCTATTCCAAGTGCTAATGCAGCATTGTAAACACTTTCTGTTGTAGCCTTAGATTGAGGTGCTATCCCCATTAAAGGAACAGTCATCAGCCCCACTGTCCCGGCAACATAATAACAATAAAGGTAAAGCTCATCAAAGTTCTGATATCTTGATTTTATCAAGTCCATTCTCATTCCTTCTACCATGTCTTTGAAGGGCTGCCATATATTCAGACAACCAGTTCGCTCAGGAAGTTCTCAACACTAAACACAAGTAGGAAAGCAAGTCTTTTTAGCCCCATGTTTTATGTTTACCTGTATATCAACAGGGTATTTTGAGACTGTATCTGATAGAGCAGCGTCATACATATCATATGGGCGACCTTCGAAAACGTCATTCAATCTTTGCTCCCATCTGTCAAGGGCTTTGGGTGTAATATGACACGCATTGGGGCCATCTACAAGCTCATCAGTCCTCCTGCACCAAACTGTGGAACAGTATAAAAAACCAGCGACTTCAAAGCTTTAGACAACTTTCTCGAGGAGACAGACACTTCAAAAGATGAAGACTTCTCTTGCAACATGTGGCTTTAGTCAAGTCAGATGCAGCAATTTATCAAATGAATGAGATGGAATCCAGAGAAAGCAAGCTATCCAAGGTAAGTTAGGATAACTTTCAAGTTTCAGGGTGCACCTGTTATAGTACAAAATAAAAATATTGTCTCCCAAAACTTCTGCAAACGAGCCATGAATTATGCATCTTTAACATATCAAATGGTGAAGACGATCTATTTTAGGAGTAATGAAGTTGTCGTACAATAGATTCAATTCGCTGTCTCACCACAGAAGCTTAAATGATTTTCATAGATATCAAAAGCTTCTTCACTTTAAAATCACGCAATCAAGCAAAATCCACATTCACATGATATCCAGACGATGGAAATGCCATTTGAAATGTTACGTGATCATCACAAATTCTATTGAAAACCAGAATATGCTTTACTCAACGCCCATATACAGAAAAAAAAAGAATCCTAAAATATACATACCATAAATAGACCAGACAGCTCTCCTCCGTTCTGGAGTCATAAGCAATGTCCCTAGAATTGAAAATAACTGGTAAGAAAATTAATATTGGAATATCCATTTTGCAAGACTAATTCTTCCAGAATTTCCAAAAGTATGCAATGTGTCCCAGCAGAAATAGGAAACTT
Organism: Erythroxylum carthagenense; assembly: GCA_026413575.1. Taxonomy (NCBI): domain Eukaryota; kingdom Viridiplantae; phylum Streptophyta; class Magnoliopsida; order Malpighiales; family Erythroxylaceae; genus Erythroxylum; species Erythroxylum carthagenense. The sequence goes on along the minus strand of JANZLD010000009.1, from coordinate 978,555 downwards.
TGCGAATCGTACGTTGCTTGAGAACAGGTCAAATATTTTTCACCTTGCACCAATGGAGTCCAACCCACATCAGATTTCAGGAATATTTTGCGATTTTTAATATCAAGATTATGCCCATGTGAAACATAGAAAATGTTAACAGATTCGAGCACATAAATTGAAATTAAAGATACTAGAAAATCCCAATCTTCACTTCACTTCACCAGTAAGTGTTGAAAGTACTAGTAGTACAGCTGCGATGCTCTGATAATTGATCCCTATGTTCCGGGTTTTGAACTAGCAGCCGAAGGATCATTAACCCCAAGAAAGAGTTTGTAATAAGTAAATGAAAAGTTTATGGACACACCAATTAATTAAAAGAAATTCAGTAAGCTTTTGACTCGATGCCCATGTGCAAGTGGTGCCCTTTTGAAAAAGTTTTTAACGTTTTCAGATTCTTGTTTACTGCAAAAATGATTTCTTTTATGCTTGAAAAGGTTAAACACAAGAATAAGAACAAGAATGTTGGTCGCATATCGTAAACCAAGAACAAGGGAGAGACAGAGGATAAAAGAGCATGTACCCAAGTAAAAAGTCTTGGCATACTCCGCACAGACCTCACCACATCTATCATAAGCCTCTTTTAACAGATCCCAGTTGGACATTCCTTCCAGTTCCACATCTAATAAACTTCTCTCCCCTTTTTGTTCTTTCACTAGAGCAGCTTGCTTCAACACAGCCTCATAAACCTTATCCTCTGAAGATCTGACTGGGTTTGCCATTGCACCGGAAAAGGCAGAGACCCCAGAACAAAATCTCAGTGTTGATGAGCAAAGTTTAGACCTTCCCAATTGTTTCCCACCTTTCGGTGTCAAACCAAAAAGACTAGTTCCAACGGCATTCTCTTTGGGACTAATCACCCAAAGAAGTACACCAGCCATATATCTCACACAAAAAAAAGAGCCGTAATTTACGATCCCTTTTCAGAACGACCCTGGTTTTTGTTCAAAAGGTATTGTTTTTCTCTGTGAAAAACAGTCCTAGCTTTGAGGAGAGCAATGGAAGGCCAAAGTAAAGTTGTGGCGGTTGTGGAGTGTAAGAAATCTGGTTTCTTTGCTGTCTCCTACCTTTGCTTTTATTGCTCCTTGCCTGGGGGTTGGCTAGTACGAATTCTCCAGTAGCCAATAGCCTTCGTTTGTTGCATTACATGTAATCCAAGTTACACGTTTTATAGCTAAGGTTGATGATAAGAGGGATTCGTACAAGAGGATAAACTTCTTAGTTCCTTAAAAATAATACTCTCAACTTAAAACATGTAACACTCAGCCAAAATATATTATTTTCATTTTCTAACTAGGATTATTGCTAATATTTTATAAATAGATTTAAAATAAGGAAAATTTTCAAAAGAATTTATTTTAATATAAAATTAAAGCACCACTCCTAACCTTAACCACTTATTAAAATCGCAAAAGTCAGTCTCAGGGATGTATCCCATAGTTGGGATTAGATCATTTATTCATATTATTCTCTTCCAACTTTATTCTATAAAAATCTATTCATCAAATAAGTAGAACCTATAAAAATTAGACTACTAGGATCTTGTCAAAAAAAAAGAGCACACTCCAAAGTTAGTAATAGAACATCTTGCCTTACCACAGCCATTCCTTTCTCATCTCATCCTAAAGGACCCTCTGCCTCTTGCTTTTTCCCCGTCCAACTCCACACCACAGTATAAATTACTTGATTTTCATAAATAAAGGTACCGTTCTTCTTGGCATGGAGGACTACTATTTATGCTGGAATGAAGAATTCAACCATATTACAATGATTGCCAAATAAAATGCAAGTCATATTTGCAAAATAGTTATATTACCATAGTAAAAAGTACTCATAATCGCGGTTTCTTGTAGTTGCTAATTAATTTTTCTATGGGCATAAGTGCATACAAGTCCAGGTGATTTAAGTTACAGGTTTCACCTAATTCTTATCGTTGTTGACAATTCCTGATTTGCTTCTTTGACTACTGAGAGCCAACAGAAAAAGCAATTTACAAATTCATAAAGTTTTATGTTAAATTATACAATTAAGTTCTGAAATAAGACATGATCGTCTTCAACTATCTATGCTTTGTTTGACGGATGAATACTACGGGAAAATGCATTTGACAAAGAAATCATCTTACTCTGCAATAATATAACCATTTAAATGTAAAGAGAATCTTTCGTTATTCAGACTAACCACATCATAACCATAGGCTTTTTCAAAGAAAAAGAAAAGGTTTAAGGTTTTCGAATCGTTTTGAAGTTCAAACTTTTCCCTTTCCATTGACAAGTACTAATAAACAAAAGAAAAGAACACTGAAGGACGGAATAGTCAATTGCAACTTATTCGTTATCATCTTGAAGAAGTATATACGACAGGACAGGACAGGTGGGGACTGAAAAAGAGTAGGTTCTTGATCCTTCTTGTGCATTTGGCCGATGCGGCCGATTTCCGGTGTCAAATTCAATCTGTGAACTATGGCCACTGCGTCACTTTCATTTCGTTACTTTTTTTCTTGGATTACTATATATATTGCACTTTGTGATAAAAGAAAGAAGAATGCGTGTGTCATTGTTTTGTCCAACGCAGTGAGGACTTTTCTTCAAAACATTACTTGTGCGGACGTGATGAAGATTAGTGGTCGTAGAATATCGAAAGAACTGGAACTGCAGAAATTGAAAGAGGGCAGCGTATCTCACGTGCGTGATCACAACACCACAGAAAGAGGCAAGTTGAATAAAAAGTGTTGTTCCTTTAATTTTCTCCACTTGTTCTTTTCTTGGCTTGTATTTTTACGTTTATGCATTTCCTCTCGCCAACCATTTTCCGTACTTTTCTTTTTCAACAACAGTGCCGTGTTCTAATTTTCTAATGAAGTCGCCACGAATCAGAAACACGTTGTTCAACACAGTAAGTCATCACTTGAACAAACGCAAATGTATTCCTTCTTTTGGCATGAGACTTGGAAGGTTTAACTAAGAATATGTGATGTATTATCCTTTTCCAATTTCCACCAGTCGATCTAAAGTAGCAAAAGGAACATGGAACCCGACTACTAGATTAATACAGTATAGTAGTTGCGATTGATAGCTACTCTACAGTGCTTATGCGTGTGCACTACGGATGGCCGTTAGCTTTATAATCTGCTGGACACAAAATAAGAAAGGCGCATGTGCAAGAAGTTACCACTTTCCGCAACACATATGCAATATAATTGATCATTCATATCAACAAGAAAAATATTTTTGAGACAAATATGTTCATTATGATTTAAAAAAGAAGATATTTTCTTCGTTAATCATTATTGATTACAGATAAAAGTACCCTCAACTACTAAAAATGAGACCCTAATTCAATATAAACTATATTAGTACTCAATTTAATATCAAGTCTAGGTACTAAAATACCATTATTGATTACTGATAAGTAACACCTATTTTAAATGAGAATATAGTCATTGACTGAAAGAATGTCATACATTAATACAAACTATACTAACACTCAGTATATTCAATACCATAGCTATAAGCAGAAGTTACTAAGACACGTTTAAAATAAGTAACAACTTTTGTGAAAAATAGGAATACTATATCTTAAAACAAACTATACCCTTTTACTAGTAGTCTATTTATTCAATATGACACTTTCTTACAAACGATCCTATCATTTATTGTAGATAAGCAAGACATACTTTTTTAAATAGAAAATTGTTAATTGAATAAAAAATAATATGGCTCAATATAAACTATATTTGTTCGCCCTTGGATTTTTTTCTCTATTCAAGCATGACTTGAATGAATTATGAGGTCTTTATGGGATTATTTTGTAGATTTAATTATTATATTAATGTTACTAGGATTTATTACATAGGTTAAGTGAATTAAAGTATTAAGGTAGTAAGAATGTTCAAGGGTATTTTTGGAAGATCACTTAAGCATATAAGCCTATAAAGCATTAAAGGAAGGGACAAAATAGACAATTTACATTCATTAAGGACATAATTGGAAAGAAAAGTGTTGTCTTGCTTTTGGAAGAATAAGAAAACGTGAGTGAGAGGAAAAGAAGAGAGAAAAATATGATGAGAAGAAAAGAAAAGAGAGAAAAGAAGGGAAAAGCTAGGGCTTGTGAAGATCTTGAAGAGTTTGAAGATTTTAAATCTTCAATAAGTAAGTTGTGCTTTAAATTTCATGGGTATGGTTAAATGAAACTCAAATGAAGTTGATTATGTGTGGAAATTTGTTGATGAATGATAAAGGCAAATGTTTTCTTTTAGGGATAATGATCAAGGATAGAGTATGATATATTTGTAAATGATATTGGGTTGAAATGAGGTTAAAAATGAAATAGAAAAGATGGTTTAGGGTTAAGATGTGTTATATGTGAAAGGTGGGAAATAAAAAGATAAAAAATGTCGTAAAACATGTTTTCGGAGTGAATTTTTGGAGAAATTCGCCGCGGTGAATTTCTGGGTTTCGCTGCGGCGAGCTCAACTTTCTAGCACAAAACATACTTTAGTATTTTAGGGATAATTTTTTGTGTTGTTATCCAAATGAAGTGATTTTTGATTTGGAGTAAACTAGAGACATAGGGCTACAAGTTGTCTGATGAAATAGAGTTCTAATTCAGTCTCTGAGGTTTGAATGGAAGTTGAACATAGAAAGCTGTTTTAGAATAAATAGCCCAAAAATAATAACTTTTAGAGTACTAAACCAAATTGAATGATTTTGGTGTTATTAGAGACTAGTGTCATTAGAAACTTAAGACAATGCGGAACATTTTTCTAGAAGAAAGTATTATCAAATTTCATCATTTACTTGATTAGAATGATCATGAAAAATTGACCCAAAGGTTTGGATTTATGGACACGATTTTTGATCATGAAACTTAGGAAATGCATGGGTTTAAGTACTCTAAAATCATTTTAGTGAATGTATTTTCTTAGGGTTCTCAAATTAGAATTCCTATTGAATTAGGATTTTGTTATTGTTAAAGGAAATCAACAAGGGGATCTAGAGAGACAAGAGGAGCAAGAGGTAAGACATCGTTGAGCCAATTTCTTAAGCAAGGAATTCAAGGTGAGTACATGTTTATAATATATTTATAAGCCACTCATTGTTTTCTTTGAATCAAGGAAGCTTAATGGTTTCAATTGCATCATGAATGTTACATCTATTTGCTTCTTGATTGGATTTTGAAATTGTTATATGTTTGCTATATGAATTGTGTTGATGATTTATGAAAAGACTTCAAAAATGCTTCTTTTTGAAAAGATACATGTTTATGAAATCAGGTTTTCAAAAATGGTTTTCGAAATATCTCATGTATATGAAAAACAAGTTCTCAAAATGTGTCATATAGGCAAACTATTTTTAATTCATGAATTACATGTTACGCGGGTTTGGTGTAATCCAATCAATAATGTCACGTACATATTGACTAAGCAAAGGCTTCTCCCGCCTGCCCGTAAGTGGCATGGAGCTCCTTCATAGACTCCCTCATGTTTACATCAACGCAAGACCACTATATGGGATTGCGATAGTATGTCAAGTTTTACTACTACACAAGACCATTATGTGAAAATATGTAGTTCGTCATGTTCATGGATCTACCCAAATCATTTTGATGTGCTTATGTGTTTAGAAAGTGTTAACAAGTTTGATGCATACATGATTTATAATTACTCATGATGTAACATCCCGTTATCGGTGTAACGGGTATACTGGTAATTTTGGATCGGGTTAGGATTGGGTACAGGCAAATGTTGCATTGTCCATGCATTATCGTTTCTATAGACATCGGTAATTGATTATTGACTGCACA
>JANZLD010000009.1:941771-964779 GCA_026413575.1 Erythroxylum carthagenense | reverse complement strand
ACATGCTAATTAATGTCAAGTTAATTATGCTAACTTAACTTACTTGATTAAGCTAATCATGCTTAATTTAAAAAAAAATTTGGGGCTAACAAATACTTGTTTCTAATCTATTTCATGCAATGTTTTCTATCATGATCACATCATGATACAATTCTGAAACACTCTCTCATATCTCGAATCACCATTTAAGACAATTTTACTCATCCTTCAGATCTCCTATGTGTGTGACCCATTAGGTTCCTGGTTATATTGACGACTTGAATTAACACTTAATTCAAATAAGTCAAGAGCAATATCTAGTAATACGTCATGACCCCCAATTGACTAAAAAGTCAGTGGTTTGACTACGAATCCTTCCATATGCAATGTTGTCATGTAATTCATCCTTTCACCGTCTAACCCCACTTAGTTCAGAGTAAGGTCAAAGTGTCAACTCCCACTAGACTGAATATGTCACATCTAGTCTAAGTGATATTAGATCTTATCTTGAGGATCTCATTACTCTATGTATCATTGAAGACTCGCTTTATGACATATATCTACTCTAGCCAGAGACTCCCAAATAATGACCTCGACAAGAGGTCATGAGTATCATATCCTTCTATCAAGAGTGGTGAATCCTTTATTAAATACTCAATTATCTCCAAATACCTCAAGTTATACCCAATCATCACCTTATAACTAACCCTAAAAGGCACCGATGAATAGAGTCAAAGCACGAGATTAGTATTCGAGATATCCTTAAGTACCTCAAGGATATTTGCACCGTGCTATGATGAGACTATCATTGACACTAGAATAGAATATCCATATGATTATCTCATAGTAGGTCAATCCAATGTACTTACTGCCCTTAGTAAACATCCACATGTTAACTCTAAACAAATCATGTCTATAGCTTATGAGATCTACTGCTTGATCCAATCAATGAGTATAACATGTGCTAGTCTATCAGGATTAATGATATCCCATCTCATGAATCCTATAACTAGGGAAAGTTTAGATACCAACATAATTACACATGATAAAAATCTCATTATCATGATCTCATCATGATTTCCTTCATGCTATGTTTTGTATCAAGGACTTTATTAAATCGATTTAAGATCAACATTAAATCCATAAATGTATGAACATTGAAATAATGAAAAACGCCTTTATTAATCACTAAATGATTTGTACAATAAGTGTTAAAAGTGATTGCCTGTAGCACTTCTCTAACACAGGTAAGATATAATTGCTTTAAAACTTTTCTTAGTTTCTTATGCAATTTGATAGAAGAAAAATAACAAAATTTTCAAGAACAAATAAAAACCAATCCTAGATCTATCTTCATACAGTCAAATTAGATTAGAGAGATTATTATAATCACAAAAGGAATTTCCAAACACATTAGTTAAGCAACATTTTGAGATGGAATCTTGAAAGTTGACGTTAGATGGCTTATGTCTATAACATCTTTTTTTTCTTTTGACTATTAATAGTCACAGGATATTTGTTTCTTTAAAATCTTCCTATTGTAACTGAATATTATAATCCCATTCTCTTTTTTTAAAGTTAGTTAAATTAGTTCACTTTAATTTTGATTTAAAAATAAATTAAGTAGAAACTCGTAAGAAGAAGTTGTTCAATATTAACCTAAAATTGTTTAATGCTTAGGGTGTGGCAAGACAACTATACTGAGATATTTTCTTCACAATTGCTAAGATTGTACAGTTATTCGTACGATCCTAATTTAGAGCCAACTAGATCCCTAATTTCTACTTGAAAATTATAAGTTAATTAGTTTACATTCTCATTATACTATATAAATGTGTGTGTGTGTGCGCGCACGTGTTCCTCTTTAAATATATAACATAATAGAATATTTCAATTAGTATCATAAACATAAGGTATACATAGTGAACCAATACTTCGTACTTATATATTAGAACTTACTCAAGACATTGACCATTAAACCAAAGGCTAGTGAGCTTGAACAAAGGTTACAAGAAGTTTTTTCTCCCTAGTACTGTGAGTATAGAGTGCTGTCAAGTTTAATCTTAAAAACCTTTGCTAATCACCGCTCCATAATCCCACTGTTGTTCCCATTTCTCCTTAGAAATTGTAAATAGTTCTAAAGAATGAGTGAAAAATATTGAATAATATGGATAAAGGTCAGTTCCTATTATTGTTCAATCTAAAGGAATTTCTAATACATGAGTTATTTTTACTAAATCAAATTATGATGCTTGGTCATAACTAATGGAGATGCATATTGCTAAAAGAAACAAACTTTCTTACATTCATAGTAAAACAAAACCACCTACAGAACCAAAATATGGGTATAAAAAGTGGTATGTCAAAAATAAAATAAAATAAAAATTAAAAAGGTGGTTGTTGATGCCTATGAAACAAAAGTGATAAGTTATACTATCCATGAAATTTGGAGTTCACTGTTCAAAGCTTTTTACAGTAGCAGTGATAAGTTACAACTCTTTAGCTTAAACAAGAAAGCTTTCACTACTAAACAAAATGGAAAACCTCTTTATAAATATTATGGAAAATTGACTAAAGGTTTTTCAAAAATTGGACACTTAAGATAAAGAGGTCATGAATAATCTCAATGATGTTACAATATAAAGAAACTTTATTGAAAAACTAATGGTGCATATATTTCTTACTAAACTAGATTTTTTAATAAGTTCATAAGGATGTTCTATGTAGGGAATTAATTCCACATCTAAAATGATGATATGCCTTAATCTGACGAGAGGTTTTTGAATTTGCATTTATGATAAATCAAACCAAATCAAAGACAACTAATAGTGTTGAGGAAAACTCCTACAAATGTACCCATCGCCACCAGCTAGGTCCTACTATAGATTGTTGCTATGAAACTGTATGGTATCTAGACTAGTGGGTTATAATTGAGCATCCCAAAGAAGAGATTCCAAGAAAAACCCAATTGTTAATGTTATTGAAACAAACATAAAGGATGATGATACTGAGATAACATCAAAATTAGTAGCAACTACAGATAATGGTGGCAAGAGTTCTAACGCTTCCACACCTAGCTATAATAATACATGGATAATTAATTCTAATGCTACATATCATATGATATTTGTTTTTATACAAATTACAAAATTTGAACAATATTTGTAGAAAATTGTTTCTACTAACAATACTAATGAGACCCCAAAGGATCTTTAACTCTTAGTAATACCTTGAATTTGGATTATGTTTTATTTTCCCATCTTTAGATTATAATCTCTTGTATTTTTATCAAATAACAAAATAATCATTTTGCATTACAATTTTTTATCCTAAATTTTGTCTTTTAAAAGATATCTAAACAAAACAAACAATTGGTTGTGGTATTAGAAGAGGAACTTATATCATTTAGACTTGTAGTTAAATAGTTCGAATAAGTTACATCAAGTTTTGTCAATGGATGATTCTAAGGTGCAGAAGAATGAAGTTGAATTCTATTTGCAACACCGATTATAGGCATGCATCTTTTAGGTATCTAAAAAATTATTTCCTAGTTTGTTTGTAAAGATTGGTATCTTTACTCTCTATTGTGTTGTTTGTGAATTGGGAAAATGTCATCATATTCATTTCCATTAAGCTCAAGAAAAATTAATTTACCATTTATGGTTATTCGTTATAATGCATAGGATCCATCTAAAATTTCAATTTTAAGGTGATCTTATTGGTATGTTAGCTTTATTAATGATTACCAAGATGACTTGGTTATGGTTAATGAAGTCCAAAACAAAATGAATTTGTTATTCCAAAAACTCCACAAATTCACGAAGACTTAATACAATGCATATATTCAAGTCTTCATAGAGATAATGGTGGAGAATATCATAATTTTGAGTTGAAGCATTATTTACAACACATAAGATTATTAATCAAACTATACATATTGATAAACCCTAATAAAATAGGTTGGTCAAGATAAAGTGTTAACATTTATTGAAAGTTGTTCGTGCCTCATTAATTTAATATTATATGCAATTGTCATATTAGGGAGAAGCCTCTACAGTATAATTTATAAATCAAAATCGCTTATACTCTATTGACTTCAAACATCACTCTAAGGTTTTAACAAGGCTTTAGCCATTCCACTTATACCTATTTTGCCTCCTTATATATTTAGATGTGTACATATCCATAAACATAACTAGCATAATTTAACTTTATAAGCCTTACAATATGTGTTTTATAGATATGCTACAAATCAAAAGGGTACAGGTGTTATCATCCTCTATCCTAACATATTTTCATAATAATATATGTATTTTCCCATAAAGATTTAATGTATTTCTCTTTTAAGTATAAACTTAAAGGGGAGAACCAAAAGACGTTTTAGACTTTAGACTATCAATTATAGAGGGAGCCTCAATTCTTTAATCATAGTGTTGGTGATTTGAATATAAGTAACAAAACTTTAAATTATAATGTTAATGGTCAATTGTACAGTGAAATCTTAGTTGAACTAGAAGATTAGTTTGAGCATGAAAAAATGGTTGAACGAGAAGTAAGTTCATTAGCTACAGATCCTTAACTAATATACCATACTAATTGTTTCTTAAGGATGTTCATATTATAGAACCTAAACCACCTAGAAAACGCTTACCAGAATGTCTCACTAAAGGTATTCCTAAGCTTATTTATAAACCTAAAATTTTGAGTGGAGCTAAACACCCCAAGATTCATTTTATATCAAATCACAACCTGTAAGAAAAAAGTCATTAGTGAATCAATTATCTACTGTAGCTATTCCTAATAATGTGTAGGAAGTGTTAGCTAATCTAAAGTGCAGAATTTCAATGAATAAGGAAATGAACTCCTCGTAAAAGAATAGAATGTGGGAGTTTATTAATTGTCTACCAAGACAAAGGCTAGTGGGATGTTGATGGATTTACATTATAAAGTATAAAGTAGATGGCACAATTAAAAAATTCAAAGCAAGATTGGTGGAAAAAGGGTACACCTAAATTTATAGGATTAATTATACATAAACATCTACCTTTATAGATAAAATCAATATTGTTATAGTATTGTTTTCCCTATCTGTAAATTTAGATTGGCCATTATATAATTTGATGTAAAACAATTTCCTTTTTATATGTTGAATTGTCTTAAGAAATCTATATGAAGCTCTCACCAGGACGTATGGCAACAGTAAGGTAAAATGGAAAAGTTTATAGATTGAAGAAATCATTATATAGGCTAAAACAATCTCCAAAAGTATGGCTTAGAAGATTTGCAAAGTATATAATAGCTTTTAGATACCATCAAAGCTATTCATACTACACTTTATTTTTAAAAAGGGGGTAAGGTAAAATTACTACTTTTATTATATACGTGGATGACATGATAGTCATAAGGAAAGATTTTGAAGAAAGGAAGGCATTGTAGGAGTATATTTTTAAAGAGTTTGAAAAAAATCTTGTTTGCTTGAAATATTTCCTTGGGATTGAAGTTCCTAAATCACCCAAAGAAAAAATGCATTAGACTTATTACAAAAAACTGGTATGACAAAATATCAACGATTTGATATATCAGTTAAGGAATAGTTGAAGTTACGTGGTTAAGCAAACCAAGTACTTATTGATAAAGGAATATATCAAAGACTTGTAGGGAAGTTGATGTACTGGGCTCACACAAGACTTGATCTTACTTATGTATTAAACATTATTAGCCAATTTATCCATAATCCTAGAGAACAACGTATGAATGCAATTATTTCAATTTTGAGATACTTGAAATATGCTCCTAAATAGAATTTTTGTTTACTAAAAATACAAATTGGAAAATTTTAGATGTTTTTACAAATGATGATTAGACTAGAGTAATAGATGATATTTTATGAACTTTTGGTTACTTCTCATTTATAGATGGCAATCTTATCACATTGAAAAGCTGAACTTAGAGGTATAACACTTGAACTCCATGAAGCTTTATAGCTAAGGGTGCTTTACAAGAGTTGGGTTACCCACTAATGCAATGTGGGTTACCCACCAATGCAATCATTCATGTCTAAGATGATCAAGAAAGCATGTTAAAGTCGATAAAATCTTCATTAAAGAGAAGCTAGATGATATGGGTAAAGGATTATACATCCCAAATTAAATGGGAGGGTTAAAGGGATCAATTGTGACTATGAAGTTTACGAAAGGAAAGAGACAATGTAAGGCTATACACACATCACATCATAACAGTTTGATAATTCTCATTGTCCTTTCGCGTGAGTTGGTTACAAATATATATATAGCAACTGGAGTGCAACGCTAATAATACGAATCTGTTATAGACTTGCAGGACTACCCACCTTTGCCATGCTGGCAATTCGTTAACTATTATTGCTATTAATATTAATCCTAATGGGACCAAGCCTATACCACTGACCTGCCCACTTAAGCCAACAAGAAGCCCAAGATTTAAAATAACTTTCCGACCCCATTTGATAAATAAAATCCCAAATTGAATGCTGCTAATCCCTAACTCCCAATTCACGCATCAATACCTTCTCCTTCGAAAACATCCTTGTCCTCATGGATGAAACCTGGATACCTTACCTTCATGTCATCAAGCCATTCCCAAGGACCATCACTGGGAGATCCACCGTCCCACTAAATCAAAACTTGTACTGCCGCCCTGTTGCACTTACGATTTATGCTTCTACCAATTATGCATTTTGGAGTCCAAGGGAGTTTAGGCATGCTCAAAGGAAGATCAATAGGCGTAGTTGGAACTCCCACAAATTTCTTGAGCTTGGAAACATGGAAAACTAGATGGATTGAAGCACCAGCAGGCAGTTTTAAACGGTAAGCCAATTTTCCCACTCATTCCATTACCTGGTACGGTCTAAAAAATCTTGTCGGGTAGTCTTGGTGGCCAAAAATTTATGTTTAAATGGTTGTAGTTTAAGTAGCACCCAATCTCCCACTTCAAATTCTCTTTCGGTCGTCTTCTTATCCCCAACCTATTTCATACGGTTCTGAGCTTGCATAAGGTTCTGCTTTAATTCTTCAATTTTAGCTTCCCCGGTAGTCAACAGATCATCTACTGCATGTACATTAGAATCATTAGGGATATAGGGAATATGGAGAGGGGGAGGGTACCCATATAAGGCTTCAAATGGAGTGACTTTAATAGAACTGTGATAGGTAGTGTTATACCACCATTCTTCCAATGGCAGCCACTTCACCCAATTCTTAGGGGCCTCACCTATCATACACCGAAGATACATTTCCAAGCAACGATTACCACCTCAGTTTGACCATCCGATTGCAAATGATAGGTTGTAGAATAGTGCAACGCAACTCTTTGTAATGAGAACAACTCCCTCCAAAAATTACTTTGAAAAGTAGGGTCCTTGTCACTGATAATAGTTGCAGGCATATCCTGCAGCTTAAAGACATTGTCTAAGTACACCTGAGCCACTTCTTTGGCTGTATAAGGATGGGATAAAGCCAAAAAATGAGCATACTTGCTCAATCTGTCAACTACAACTAGTATAACTTCCTTGCCTCTAGACTTGGGCAATCCCTCCATAAAGTCCAGAGTAATGTCAATGAACATTGACTCAGGAATAGGATTCGGTTGTAAGAGTCCAACTTCTGCAACATTTTTTGGTTTATTCTTCTGGCACACTTCACACTCCCTAATGAACTGTCTAAGCATTTTTTTCTGCTACCCTTTCTAGTAAAATAATGATTTCAGCCTTTTAGCAGTGGCTTGCATGCCCGAATGCCCTCCAATAGATGAATTATAATATAAGCCCATAATCTAGTTTTGTAGCGTCTTATCCAACCCTACCACCAATTTACCCTTCCTAGTTAACAGGCTATCCTTCCACTAGAAGGAGGGGTGAGATAGAGTATCTTTTTCTAATTGAGAAATCAATTGTTGAATATGTTCATCATTAGCCCAAGAAGCCTTAATGCACTCCAATAAATCAGTAAAAGCAACAGAAATAGTCATAGACAATAACCTAGAGCCAGATACTCTTGATAGAGCATCAGCAGCAATGTTCTCCTTTCCTTTCCTATAGACGGTCTCATAATCCAAGCCCAATAACTTGGCCAGCCATATCTGTTGACTTTCCGATGACAGATTCTAGTCAAGTAGGCATTTGAGACTGCTATGATTAGTCTTAATTTTAAAGTGCCTCCTTTCCAAGTAATGCCTCCACTTTCTAACCGCGTGCAAAATTGCTAGCATCTCTTTTTCATACACCGATAAACATTGGTGCTTAGGACCCAAAGCTTTACTCATATAGGCTATAGGATGACCAGCCTGCATTAATACTGCACCAATTCCTGTACTAGAAACATCAGTTTCTATCAAAAATTCCTGTAATAAGTCAGGTAGTGCCAAAACAGGAGAAGTAGTTAGAGCTTCCTTCAGTTGCTGAAAAGCCCTATTTGCTTCAGTGCCCCAAGAAAATCCCTCTTTCTTAAATAGATTAGTCAATGGTTTGTTAATGCTGTCATAATTTTTAACAAACTGTCTGTAATAACCTGCGAACCCCAGAAATCCCTTTAGCAGCTTCACGTTAGAGGGTACTGGCTAATCCCTCACTGCTTGAATCTTTTTCGAGTCTATGGACACACCTCCAGCAGAGATGTAGTGCCCTAAATACTCTACACTAGTACCAAACACACATTTACTCTTCTTGGAAAACAGTCAGTGTTGTTTTAGAATTTCAAACACTAATCTCAAGTGTTTCACATGCTCCTTAATGCACTTCCTGTAGACTAAAATATCATCAAAGAACACCAAGACGAATTTCCTCAAAATAAGCTTGAACACCTCATTCATTAATCCATGGAAGGTGGCAGGGACATTAGTAAGCCCGAACGGCATTACTAGAAACTCATAATGCCTATTATGAGTTCTAAATGATGTTTTATAAACATCAAGTGCATGCATTTTAATTTGGCGATAACCAGCCCGCAAGTCAATCTTAGAAAATACCTTAGCTCCATGTAATTCCTCTAACAACTCATCAACAAGAGGAATAGAAATTTTTTTTAAATAGTCAATTGATTCAAGGCTCTGTAATCTACACATAACCTCCATGAATTGTCTTTTTTTTAACTAATATTATCGGGTTGGAAAAAGGGCTAGAACTAGGTTATACTATTCCAGTAGTGAACATTTCATCAACTAACTTTTCTACAACATCTTTCTATAACCCTGAGCACCTGTATGGTCTTTTGTTGATAGGTTGAGACCCTTCTTTCAGTGAAATTTGATTATTGTGAGATTTTTCTAGAGGTAGCCATTTCGGTTCATAGAATAAGTCTCGAAATTCTCTAAGCAAGGCTGCAATAGCTGGCACACTACCAAGTTCCTGGCTACTAGGGGCCACTATGGTAAGAAGCTCAATCTCTGTTGTATCTTTCAACCTGAGACTGCATAATTGCATAGAAGCAATCTGAGTAGGCTTTCCCATTATCTTAGCTAGCTGCTCAATACCAATCTGTTTAATTGCCTTTTCATCCCTCCCCTTGACAGTAACTAGCTGATCATCCCAATAAAAAGACATCCAAAGTTCAACATAGTTAGAAATAATGTTGCCCAAAGTTGATAGCCATTAGATTCCCAGAACCATATCACAACTAGGCAATGGTAACATTAAAAAATCTACGCAAAACCTAGCTCCCTGTAGGGACTAGTTTAGCCCTTTGCAAATTGCTTTACACTCCATAATACCCCCATTAGCCACCTCCACTGTCAAAGGTTTAATGGCAGTCAGCTAAAACCCTAATCTTTTTGCAAAATCCTCACTTATGAAATTGTGAGTATTTCCTGAATCAATTAACACTTGCATGGCTTTTTGACTAACAACCCTGACAACCCTCATTGTGTGGAACCCTATTTTAGCTTCAAGAGCATTCACAGATATGTGTGGATTAATGTCCCCTGGCAATTCTTCCACACTGAAACTTCCTTCCTCATCAATCTCCTACCACCATATCATCTTCTATACTGATTGAGAACACTTGTCTGTGCTTGCAAATATGACCTGGTGTAAACTTTTCAAGGCACCAGAAACATAACCCTTGAGCTCTCCTTTCATCAAAATCCTTACTCTAGATTCTTTTGTTTGTGTAAGGTAGATTGTTAGGTTTTTTTCTGGCCTGGGTTGTTGCTGTTGTTGTTTGATGGTATGTATAGGGTGTTGACTTTTTGTTGAGTAGAGGAATTTTGGGTGCTAGGGATGTATTTGGTGAGGGTGGTAGATTTGGTATAGGTATGTGAGGATACTTTAGGTGTGGAAGCTGGTGTTTCCACCATAAGGACAAGTTCGCTTTGGAGCTGAGCTAAGACATAGGCATCACGCAAATCCTTTGGCCTAAACATCTTCACCAATTCATGTTTTAAACACCAATAAAGAAAATTAAAATCTGCCTCTCTTCGATATCTGATCTATTCCAAAGTGTGTCAAATTGGCTAATATATGTCTCCAAATCCCCTGTTTGGCTAACATCCTTCAGCTGCTCTAATGGGTGTTTAGCTCCCCTAAGCCTGAATCCAATAGCCTCCTCATAGTCTTCCCACGTATTAATTCCTAATCCTCTTGCGTGGGCTTGATGCCAAGAGAGAGCGTCCTCATTCAAGTAGTAGGCAGCCAACTTAATCTTATCTGCGGCTGCTACCTCCTTAACTTCAAAATATTGCCTACACTTGAAGATCCAAGCATTCACATCCCCTTACCCAGTAAACTCTGGGAAATCTCTCTTGGGTTTCTTGAATCTGCAACATCTATGCCCACTCTCACTCTGTTGACGGGTCTCTACTGTGGTTGCAGGTATGGTGGAGTTTTTGTCACCTTCTCCTTCGTCACCCACTGATTTTCCCTTGGAAGAAATCGTGCCTTCTTGGGTTTGTTGAAGCTGCTCCAAAAGCCCAGATTGCTGGAGGGTGAGTCCCCTAATCAAGCTTTTCAGTTGTACAACTGCCCCTCATTTTTCTGCTAAGATTTCTCCAGGCGTTGGTCATTATCTCATAAACCTTGAGCAAGTAATGAATACTTGTTGTGGGTTTCCTGCATCAGGCTAGACATGGCATCCTCAAGATTCTTAAGATCGTATGATCTCGTACCAGTGGCCATTGGCATAGTCCAAGGATGAACAGCTCTGATATCAGATGATATGGGTGAGAGATTATAAGTCCCAAATTGAATGGGAGGGTTGAAGGGATCAATTGTGACTATGAAGTTTACGAAAGGAAAGAGACAATGGAAGGCTATACACACATCACATTATAACATTATGATAATTCTCATTGTCCTTTCACGTGAGTTGGTTACAAATATATATATAGCAACTGGAGTGCAACGCTAATAATACGAATCTATTACAGACTTGCAGGACCACCCACCCTTGCCATACTGGCAATTCATTAACTATTATTGCTATTAATATTAATCCTAATGGGACCAAGCCTATACCGCTGACCTGCCCACGTAAACCAACAAGAAGCTCAAGATTTAAAATAACTCTCCAATAACATTTGACAAATAAAATCCCAAATTGAATGCTGCCAATCCCTAACTCCCAATTCACGCATCGCTAAATAACGAAATTACGAAATTGCTTAGGATTTATTATAATGATAAATTGATTGATATTTTGACCAAAGTAGTCTCAAATCAAGTGTTTTCAAAATGTCTTGATAAGTTGGAACATGTATGACATTTACACACTTAAGAGTATTGAGAGATTTTCTCCAAAATTATTGGAATTATACAATATATTATTAATTATTAATTTAGGGCTAATTAAATATCTAGAATTAATACATTTTATTCTTATTATAATATAAAGAAATAAGAGAGTCTTTAGTAACCGCGGATAAAATTTTGGCATTATGCCAAACTCCAAGCCCATGTTGAATACGCCTTGCAACAGGTCTCAATATCCCCATACAGTGAAAGGTCCCGCACGCCTCAAACAAATCAAAATATTTACTTCCAGCAGTTGAGAATGTTTAATAATGATCCTATCAAATGAAATTTCCTGTGCTTAAATGATATTATTTGCAGCTTTCATGTAAGTATTTGATATATTGCATTTAGGATCTATTTGTTGATTAATAATGTCAATACTCTTCCCCTTAACCAATAGGTATGGATCCAGATTCTTTCACAATCAGTCATGTTAATCCCGCACAGAGCCTCTCCGCCGCTGCTTTCTGATTATTGCCGATCACAGTTTACACAATGTGCTTTTATCATGGCATTTTAACAAAGGAAGGTATCAATCAAACATTTAAGACCAACATGATATAGATCTCTTTCTAGTAGCAAGTAACAGAACCACCAAATCAATATTGTTTATGTTCAAACAAAAAGCAACAACGTCTTCAGCAAGCATTTGATCCTAGTTTACAGTAGAAAAGTAGGCAGACATCACTTCTATCTTCAAGGATATGAATGATTAGCCAAGTCATGCGCTTTTGTATGTCAAAATTGGCAGTCTTTCGTTGTTGGAACAATTAGGATTCTCCCTGCAGTCTATTCTGTCTTGACCAACAATATGAACAGATTACCTAGTTCACAAGAGAATCCTTTTTTAGTCATAAAACAATCACGCACTTTTCAAATTCATAAATTGGAGAAGCCACATGACATTTATAGACACAAATTCAAGACTAGAATGGCCTCAGAAAACACAGAGGAAAAACGCATACACTCTTCCTTTAGTTATTATATAGTACAATTAGAGGCGAACTGCATTCCTCTGAACCCACCAGGACAGTTCTTAGGATGAGTTCCCCATTTAAGTGAAAGAAATGGAGTCTTCTAGACCGTAGAATGTCCATTGCAGCACCATAAATGCAAAAGAAGAAAAATAGCAATTTACAATCTAATGCAAGATCTTGCCCATCCCATTCTTAAACTAATATCCGAGTTTGCACATTCACTTTCCTCATTCATAACTCAAATGCCATTTGTTTTAGGCTTCTCTGGCTGTTACATAAATCTAGTATCATTATGATCAGAGTCTGACTAATAGGAGATTGAAATTAATAAAGCAAAAGATGTACCCCAATAGATGTTCTCAAGGATAATGTTAGTAATGCCTCTATATCTTGCTACAACTTTGCATTTACTCAAATTTTTAATCATTTTTATGCCAGAAATGGCTTCTCTCTAATGTTTTTTAGCAAACGGAATCTAATGTTGTTCACAAGAACCCAACAGTTATTACTAGAATCCTCAGATTAAAGTAACATAAAACTCAAACTACCAAATAAGCCATTCAATGAGAATGATTAACTTACATAATGTGAATGGAAGATGGACCAGCTATAGCAGCAACTCTCTGAGCACGCTGTGTCTCACCTCGGTAGAGTCCCTTCATCTCTTTCTTGATTCGCCGAGCCTCACGCTTTTCCCCCTTTATAGCAGCCTAAATGCACAATATTAATTTTAATAACAAAGTTCAAATGATATATGAAGATAAAAGAATGAACAAAAGAAGAACTAAGGGCCGGCTTTTGGAATGCAAGGTTACCATCAGTAAATTGCTACCAAACACAGAGTATATCAGTCTCAGAAAGCCATAATTAAAGCTGACACCAATAGAAAATGTATATACCTTCCTTTCTTTCTTCTCCTCCTTCGACTCTTGCCGATGCTGCTTCCCTTTCTGTGGCTCAGTTTTCAACTCTGGCAAAGGCACACCCTTCACCTTTTCTGTTGCAGGTTTTCTAGAACGAGGCAAAAAGTCTACAGGCAGCTTCTCTTTTCCTCGAAGGGCTATCATATGACTGGAGGAATTTGAGACTGCATTAGCAGTTTCACTCCACTTCTTTCTGCCATTTTGTGGAGCTTCAATTTTAGCAGGGTGGTTATCAAGAGTTGAATATGTTGAAACTATAGTCTCACAATCCCACTTTTCGGACTCGTCACTACTTTCTTGTATCATAACAACTTCATCTTCTTCCCCATTTCCATATTTCTCGGCATATTCTGCACAGCGACGAATGATATCTGCCGCTGAGTCTATTAACTCTTTACTTTTTGGCTTCTGATTTCCATGCAAGACATCCGCAGGACCTTCGTATTTGTCACCAACTTCAACATTGTCTATGGAACTACCATGAAGGGAATTTTTAAGTCTTTCCGCAAGATATTCGTCTTCCTCAGCTACATAACTATAATCTTCTTCATCAGTGCCATATTCTTGACGTTCAAGCTGTAGTAGACAACCTTTTCTTGTCATGAAAATACATGCTTGTAAAGGATAATAATGTGAGCAACAAAAGAAGACACCTTTCCAAAGTGGCAATCTAAACAAGATCAACCCAATATGCTTGAGAAAGAGTGGATGACATGGTTGGCAAATGCTGAAAAACATTCTATATATTTGCAATTACAAACTACATGTATGTAGATGTTAGAGTGCATAAAACGAAGATTCACAGCACAGAGTCATGGCATTTCAAAGAAAATAGCATGATCTTATTCTAGATTCCTTGCCTCTGTTTTCACAAGTCTGATTAATTAGATTTTCAAAAAGTATGATTAATTAGCTCTTTGCTCTAGTCTGTACGTTGTTCGTCCAAATGATGACATGGAACAAAAGGAAACAAGTATTGTAATGCGTCTAACAGTTTCCACACACATATCTAGCATAGTGGTAAAGTCACCCATAACCTAACTGTCACACCAGGGGAAAAAAAACTGAACAGAGCGGACTTTGACAAGGATAATAGACTCACCACATCAAACTGTTCATCAAGAAGTCGACTAGGCCGTGGCTTTGCACTAAATTCATCTCTTTCTCCCGCTGCAGCATTGCCCATTTTTCCAATGGCATCATACCCCACCATTTTTTCTTGATCAACAGAAGAAACACATGTTTCAGAAAATTCATGAATAAAATTGTATTTGTCAGTCAAATGATATGGTTCTTTAATTTCGAAATCCTCCCCTTCCTCAGGAAGATTGGCACGAACAACAAAATCCTCTTCCAAGTCCTCAACATCAGAACCAAAACGCGACAAGTCACTGTCATCAAGCAACTCAAGTACATCAGGATCAAAAGATTTCTTGGCTTTAAAATCAACAGTCTTCGATGCTACACTAAGAATTGAATCATGATTTGAACCGGCAGCTTGTAGTTCGGGCACTCGAACCCTTGAAGCATCATATGCCTAAGAAAACACAAACTTCAGTGCAGAGTTGTATTGAATAAAAAGAAAAAGGCAGAAAGATGTGTTTGTTATTCGTTACCTTGACGTCACTTGGAAGCTCATCAAGCCTGGGCTTGGGATTATGGTAAAAAGCAGAACCAGCTCCGGTGTTCTTAATCTCTCTCAAGTGGATGAGATAATTATAGCCATCATCTGGAAACCCCAACTCCAAAATCTCCCTCCTAACATGCTCGGGCAAGGATGATGATGAAAACTCATTAAGAACGCTATGATCATGGGGTGCATCAGCAAAAATGGAGTTTGGGTCGTCGTGGTGAATATGATTGTCGACAAAGGTATCTACAAGTAGGGGATTGTCGTCAACCCGGACGAATACTCGGTCACTACCAGGAGTGTTACTGTAATTAGGGTCTGAGGAGTCGCGGGCCAGAAGATGGAAAGTAGCAGCTTTCTTCTTATCAAAGAATTTCTTCTTCCCCATTGCAGAACCAGACGTAACGGCGGTGGAGAAGAATAAGTGTTTCTTGATATACCTAAATAACCAACAGGGTCTGGGATAGTACTTCTTGATTTTTCATGAACTTGAAACGACGTCGCCTCACTCAACTCAAGTTTGCCATCTTCGTGTTTAAAAAAAGAAGCCGCTATAAATAGGAGATAGGATAGAGTTTAATATGCTTAGGGGTTAGGGTTAGGAAGCAAAAGGGAAGACTTGGAGCGGCAGAATTGAAAACAAGAAGCGGAGCAATGGAGTAGATAGATGGAGAGGATGGTGTATGAACATGTGGATAATGAAAGCAAGCGCCTGATGATTTAGTTCTTATGATGTTGCTTTTCTTTTGGTTTTCAATCTGAATCAAATACAACCTCTCTCCTACTACTGCTCACTTCTTCTTCCTTTTTCTTGCTTCTGTTGCTCGTCTTCTTCCTTCCCTTCTCCCCCTGGGACCTTGTGACGATCATCTACTTATCTGAAGGTTCCATTATTACCCTTCCTTCTTTACTTTTCCCATGAACATTCACAGGGGGGTGGCCGGCTGAATCACAATCCAAATAAATATAGAGGATCTCGTGGAAATTCAGTAAGCTTTTTTGTACTAGACCAGTTTAGCAAACAATTTTATTTTTTGGTGATTAAGCATTAAGACTTGGGGCTAGAGGTAGCCTATATGTTCATCGATCATAGTAAGTGACTAAGCCATTATTCTTAATTAAATTTTGGAAAGAGAATTTTAAATTGCAAAGCTTAGTTTAAAAATCTCCACATCCTTATGTGACTCATCAAATTTATGTGACATATCGGATACTTTTGACATGGTGGTAGTACAATACTACTAGCCATATGGCTATCATCTTAGTAACATTTGAGATCTTCTATGAATATCTTATTGACCCCGAATTTTTTTATTTATTTAAGTATGATTTAAATAAATTATAAGGTTTGATAAATTAATTTTGGAGTTAATTAGCAAGTCAATGTTAGTAAGATTTTATGATATAAATTAATTGAATTAAAGTGTTAAGGTAGTAAGATTGTATGAAGGGCATTCTTGGGAGACCACGGAAGGATAAAAGATACAAGGCAAATAAGGAAATGTAAAATAGATCTTTTGGATTCATTAAGGATAAAAAAGGGAAGAAGAGGCTTTGTCTTGCATTTGAAGAAGTCAAAAATGAAAACAGAAGAGAAAAGAGGGAGAGAGTGTCATTGGAGAGAAAAGAAATGTGAGGAAAAAAGCTAAGCTAAGTTTCAATTTTTCTTAGTCTTAAAGAGTGAATTTGAAGTTATTCAAGAAGAAGAAAAAAAAAAAGAGAAAGATTAGAGCTTCTATTAGAGCTAAGAAACTCATTGTTTGGTGAAGATTCAAGGTAAGTTTATGTTTAATCTTTTATATTTTTGAAAGAATTTTGATTCAAAGAGCTTAGGAAATGTATTGGTTTAAGTATTCTATAATCAATTTTATGTATATGCTTCTTTGAGTTTTCCAATTTAAATTCCTATTGAATGAGAATTTTTGCGAATGTTGAAGGAAGGCAAGAGAGGCAAGAAAAGAGACATCCTTGAGCTAGTTTTCAAGCAAGGAAATTAAGATGTGTTTCATTTTTATAATTGAGTAATGAGCCATGATTATATTTTCAAATTTAAAAGCATTAAATAATTTCAGTTGCTTCATAAATATGACATTTATTGCTTTTGAATGATTTAAAAGAATTTGATATATGTTTGGTATATGAAATTGTTTGACGAATTGTGAAATGATGATGCAAATGCATTTGGAATATTGCATGCTTATGAAAATCATGTTTTCAGAAAAGTGTCATTTTGGACAACATATTTACAAGTTGTGAAATGTATGATTATGTGGGTTGTGGTGGTCCCCTAAGTTAAGTTAAATGCACTTTGACAAATGGCTTCTCCTGTCTGCCGCTAATGGCATGGAGCTTCTTCACAGACTCCTCTAAGTTCATGGCTATGTAAGACCATTAAGTGAGATTGCGATAGTACGTTCTGTTCACGGCTACACATGATCATTATGTGAAAATGTGTAGTACGTTCTGATTTTGGATCTACCCAAACCATTTTGTTGTGCTTATGTGTTGACAAAATTGTTGAATGCATGAATTATGTTGCTTATAAATGACTTGATAAATGAGAATTTGGAAGATATGTGTTTTATGATTCAATGTGAATTTTTACAATGGTTTTGCTTGTTACCGATTATAAAATTGTTATCCACTCGCTTTAAGCTGACCCCATTCCATTCCATCTTCAGGTTATGAGCACGAGATCGAGTGATCGAGCATAAAGGCATTACTCCAGATTATGCTTATTTTGTATTTTAAGTTAGTTTTTGTAAAACAAGGTTTCAGTTGTATTTTGAGCAATTCTACTTTGTGTAAATTATATATTGTTGGGCTATAATGTATTGTAGCTTGAAATGCCCATTAAAGCTTTGTAAAACTTTTAACTTTTGATGAAAATGAAATATGATTGTGTTTTGCTCATAACTCTCAAAGTTTGTACATTGCATTTTTAAAGCATTCATAAGAGTAAAATTTTGTATTATGAATTCTGGGGCAAAATTATATTGATTTAGGTTGAATTAGACAAAGTTTTATATTTGAAAGTTATAGATTATCTTTCTAACTTTCCAATGATATAAAGCATAAAATTTTTGGATATTGGAGTGAAAAGATATGATCACTATAAGTGGTGATACTACATAGGATGCATATAGAACAGCTATAATAAAAGGTGAGAATTGGTTGTATGTGATGAATTAAATGAGTTAAGATAGGGGAGTTTAATACAATAAATTTGGTAATTGAATGTTTAAGGAATGATATTGTGTTAGAAGAAGTGAATTTGGGAAGATTATGATTGAATATGATGTTAGAATGGATGTAGGAACCATTAGAAGGGGTTTGGAGGGGTTTGGATGTCACATATGTTGTTAGATGGACTCTAGGTCTATTAAACATACCTTCACGGGTTTAAAATGCTCCTAGCCCAATCCATGTCCGTTAAACGAACCTTTACGGGTCTAGAAAACGCTTTAGACCCCCTATGTGTCCGTTAGGTACAGGTGTATGTCCATTTAACAAACATACATTATACACTTTTAGAAATTTGTGATTTTGACCCTTTATATGGCAAAATCTCTCTTTAGGGTCTCCATAAAAGTTGTAGATCTCGACATCCTGTTCGAAACCATCCTAAAATGATTTTAATCTGATATCTCTATTAAAAGTTATGCTAATTTTTTCCAAAATAGGTACACTATGATTGAGGACATAATCGTGCTTCATTCTTTTGGTCATAACTTCATCATCTGACCTCCAAATGAAGTGATTCTTAAACCAATAGATTTTTAACACATTTTTCTATCTCTCCATTAAAATTGGTATCCATTGGTGTTGATTTGGAAAAGGTTGATGGAGAGAAAGTGATTGGTTGTTTTACTGAACATACTTCGGTATTTTAATTATATCTTGATCTGTAAAGCTCCGAATGAAATGATTAATGTTTCAAAATAAACTAGAGACATGGATCTACAATTATTCTAAAAAATTCAAATGGATATTTAGACATTTCACTATGTGGCTCACTCCCTTGTGGTTTGAGATGTTATGAGAATAAGGATGAACCGATAATGACTAAGGAGATTTCATTGAAATAACCTTATAGAATAATACGTTCACGTCTTATGATGTTCCAAATAGTTGGGCTCCTAAAACGATGTCCAACATATCCCTTAGTAATATACATCCCTTACTTCATTATTAAGACTTTAGAATTTTAATAATATATTAAGCTATAAAAGACTAAGAAGTAGGATTGCTAATGTCAAATTTTCATCTCAAAAGAGCTCAATTAAGGATGAAGCAATAAACAAGTAAGAAAAGGTCAGAAAAAGAATTTGAGAAGGAGAGCATGTGTTTGTTAAGTTGTATTATTATATACAACATTCATTATAAAAAAGGAGTAATAAGAGCTCTGTATTTTAGACCAGCCAAAACTTTAAGGAAAGTAGGACGAGTTGCTTATAAACTCTAGTATAATCTTTAATTCATTGTACGTTTCATGTATTTTAGCTCAAGAATTATATGACAAATTAGACAATAATATCAATTAAATTTCCCATAATACTTAAAATGATAGACTGATATTGAATAACAATATTAGGTAGTTCTTTAAAAGGAGGGTAATGTTATGAGAAACGTAATAAAAGGAAAAATATAGGAATAATACTGATTAATATAAAAATTCATCATAAGAGAAATTGTTAAGAAATTTGAGATATGCATCATTTATTCTAAAAAAATATTGTAACAGACTGATATGAGCCTCATCAATAGGACTAATACAGTCCGGCACCAATACAAATAAGGAAGGATCATTTTATGAAGACAAGTTTAATTTAAAAATATCAAGCTCAAAACAGAAAAAATTATATGTATCACTAGATTCATAAAAAGAAAAAATGACTAATAAGTTTCTAGATTTTGATTGCCACTAACAAGCTAGACCAAATCGCAAGTTATTAAAGAACCTAAAATAAGAGTGTCTCTAGTCAAGAATAAAGAACTATCTCTTCAAAATAGCTTTTAATTAATTAATAATATAATGTTATGTTTCATTACATCCATAAAATAACCTTTTATAGAAATAAAACCTTAGGAACACAAAAACCCTAAGAACTAAAGTCCAAAAAGGAAATAAGCAATTTCAAAACCTTAAACAATGAACAAGAGTTTGATGTTTGTCTATAAAGAACAATGGCATCGATTTTATTCTATAACTTTACGTGTATTTTTTATAGACGAGTCAAGTATCGATTATAAGACTACTCCAATGTTGATT
The DNA here is from genome assembly GCA_026413575.1 of Erythroxylum carthagenense. NCBI lineage: Eukaryota > Viridiplantae > Streptophyta > Magnoliopsida > Malpighiales > Erythroxylaceae > Erythroxylum > Erythroxylum carthagenense. The sequence goes on along the minus strand of JANZLD010000009.1, from coordinate 944,240 downwards.
TTATTATGTTTCTTAAATTGACATTATAGGCTTTATAAAATTATGTCTTTTGAAGTAGTAATGCTTCACTCCTTGCATAAAGGTCCATCATTAGATCATTAAAAGCTTTTTTTTGGCTTTTTTTGCTCTAACTTTTGTTAATGGTTCTCCCATATTCTTCAATAGATCTCTAACAACTTTTGGTGCTTCACTTAAAACCTTCGCAATCTATTTGAACCCCTTTTTATGGCCCCATACATTAAAACTTATACAATTTAAGTAAACACTTGATTCCCATCACAAACTTACATGTGACAAATACTTTTCGAGAGTTTATTATCTATGTTTCCCTTATAATGGTTGAGTAACAAGCTATCGACAAACTATAACATAATTATTTGCTTCTCTTTCATTTTCTCTCTATTACCTCATTCTTCTCTCTTAATTCTTTTTGGAGTCTTCTTCTTCCTTATTAGCATGATTTACAATTAACTGGTCTAATAATTTAATATAACATGATAAAGGCATTGTTTGTAACACTTCATATATGCCTTATAATCCTGGTTTTGTTATTTTTCCTATAGCTTGCCTCATTGAAAAAGATAATGACTCCCTTTACTTATTCGAAGAAGATAGGGCCTTTTATTTCTATTAGGGTGGTGATTGATTTGTCAATTTTTTGTTAAATTACAAAAATATCTTTATTTATTATGGGATATTTAATCTAAAATAAACCAGTAATTGATTTAAAAAAATAAAAACTTCTTCTTAATGATATTAAAAACATTAAAATTAAAAATGAACTTCATTAACAAAAATTAATCATTTTAGTTAAAAATGTGTTTTACTTAATTTATTTTAATTTAGAATCTAGTAAATTTTATATTGGTCTAAAATAATTAAAAGATTAAAGTGAAAATTTTATTTATTCTTATTTTTAAATAAGATAATTATAATTTATTAGCAAGATAATTAAAACTTTTAATCATTCAAATCTTAATCAAATTCTTGTACTTTATATTTTACTAAGTATATTCCATATTTAATGTTATAAATAATATTATGATTTTGTAACATTTAATCATATAGGAAAATAATTAGTGTCATTATGTAACAAAATTAAAAGATTTAAAATTAAATTATACATATTTAACAAATTTACAATCAATTGTCCACAAAAGTGAAGTCTATAACATAATTAAGTTATATACCATTACTAGATGGGAGTAAAAGAAATACAAGTGCATTGTTCATCCTATTTTTATAACTATGCTCTATATTGTCATATCTACTTCATTTTACGTAAGTTTAAATCATTGACTTGGTTTATAAAACATGTAATTTCATTAGAAAATTAATTAAGGAAATAAAAGCATAGATAATTACTCAATTGAAAGAATCAGTTAGACTAAAAAATAAAAGCAAACATATTTAGTTGGTCCTAACAAATAAATTAAACAAGAATTCTCTTTGCCTCTAGCTTCTTTCCTTTCCTTTTTTCTCCCCTATATCAACTATGCTTTAAATTTGTTGTCTTTGGTTTTAGTTAGTTACTAATATGGTGGTTGTTATGCTTTCTGCTCACTTATTGTTCTACATATCACAATTCCTTTTTTTATGTCTTACTTTTCCCTTAATTTTTGAGTCACATTATGATTTTTTGTCCCATCCAAACTCTTCACTTATTTTGTCATATTTAATTCTCCTCCTTTGTCTCATTGCCTTTGAATATTATTTTTAAATCTCGCTTAAAGTTGCTTATGATGTTGGAAAGATTTTTCAAATTTTCAACTAACATTTTTTATTCTTTTCCTTTCTTATCATATCTTCTTCTATCTAGTTGGATTCTAACTAAAGTCCTCTACACATTCATGAATTCTCCTCTCACCCCCACCCCCTTCAAATGAATTTAAAGCCTTGATTTTTTTTTCTTTTCCATCTAAGCAATACCCATTCTTCTATAGCCACATCATCCCCCTTCCCACCTCCTCTTACCTAATTGTCCCTGATACTAACCAGAGTCCTCATCATCTCCCATCCACCTTTTTAAGGCAAGTTAAATCTATTGTAGCTTTATTTAATTCTCTTAAAAGACCTACTTGGTACCGAGTAATTAGAGCCTGCTTTCTGTAAGATAGACTTGGCTATATCTCACATTTAATTAGATGGTAGTATCATAATCTTACCTTTTGGGACCCGATCTCGAGACCGGACCCTAACCGAAACACGAAACAAACGAAAGTGAAATTCAAAGAAAGAAACACAAGGCGGAAGTGAAATCAGATACGAAACAAACATCGGATCAAATTGAAGCGAAACCAATTTCTGACATCCGTGAACAAATATTGAAGAAAAATGTTTGCGTTGGAAACCTTAAGACTATCGGTCTAAACTAATCCAAATCTGTGTACATTTTTTTTCTTCTTTCTTTCATTTTCATTCCATCTCTTACAAGTGGCTTCAATATCCTCAATCCAATTACATTCACAT
>JANZLD010000009.1:927510-937518 GCA_026413575.1 Erythroxylum carthagenense | reverse complement strand
AAGTATACAAGTGTTTAAGATGTTAGGTTGAAGATTTGAAGCTTTGGAGAGACATTGGAGGCTTTGGGGAGCCCCAAACGGACCTTATCGGGTGGAAAGACACCATTTGGCCAGTCTATGTCCGTTAAATGGACTTGTATGTCCGTTTAACGGACATTCTCGGGTCATTTTGGCCTCCTAAGCTCGACTCATGTCCTTTAAACGGACATTCAGGTCCGTTTAATGGACATTCACGAGAAAGATGATGATTTTTGACATAGTTAGAGGCTGAATCTCGTTTTGTGGTCTTCATAATAGTTGTAGGGCTAGATGTCTTCTTTCTAATGGTCTAAAACCGAATGCAATCCGACATTTATATTAAAAGTTATGGAAATCGCGCCAAAAGAGGTTCAATTTGATTTTGGGTGTGAACATAGTCTATTCTTTTGGGCATAACTCTCGCATTTGACCTCCAATTGAGGTGATTCTTAGACCAATAGATTTATAAGACATATATCTTCCATTCCATAAAAATTTGTACCATTTGGAGTTGAATGGAGAAAGTTTGCTTTAAAGTGAGTGAGAGGTCGGTTAGGAGAGCGTGTTACAGGTATGAACTTTTTTAGGCTTTTGAAGCATACCTTGAGTTATATAACTCCGATTGAGGTGATTCTTGCTTCAAAACGAACTTGAGGCTTAAAGCTACAATTTGTATGAATGAGTCAACCTAGGATTTTGGTGGTTGACTAGTGTGCGCTCACCACGATTGTGGAGTGACAGCTAACGACCCTGCAAGGTAATAAGCACAAGGCTTCAGGACTCCGATAGTTGGGTTCTGGAAACGGGGTCCAACATTTCCAATGTTGCTTAATAACAAGAAAGAAAAAAGGATTGGTCATTGGAGCAATCAATGTCTTTCTTTTACAAGAAGGATACGACTAATTATTTCAGTATTTAATCAATGCATTAGAAAAGATGATGAGGAATTTCCCTTAGTCTAGTGAAACTATAAAATAATTATCAGAAACAATCAAGTGTTATGAGGTTTGCACTCCTAAAAATGAAGTAGACACGAGAATCACTTTAATAAAGACAATAAATAAGATGTTAATTACCACTCCTAATTGACAAAGAATCCTTTTGAACATAATGGATTCACACCTAATCCCTGAAAAGTAATATCTTTTGGATAACAAATCCTTTTAAATATACTGGATTCACACCTAATCCCTGAAATGTAATAACTTTTGGATAACAAAATCTATAGCTGGTTCTTTTTGGACCTCTTTATATAGTCAGCAAGTTGAATAATTTGAGGTCTATGCTAAAAAACCAGACTAAGGAATTTAAGGCAACAAATGGTCATACTATAATATGGAGAACTCTATAACACTTAATGATGCTTCGAACTTCAATCCTAATGGAACTATAGAGGACACGGTGTTATGGTGGAGGCACAACTCAGGGGAGTTAACAAATAAGAAATGTCAATTGATATTTAGACCCTTAACTCCTAAAGTCCCTTAGTTCAGGCCAGTCTATTGTAAACATGATCTCCCCAAAGCTTTTTTTACACTATGTTTGGTCATGAGAAACAAATTGAACACAATTAACAAAGTCAAAAGCACAAATATCCTTAGCCTTACCTATTAATTATGCAACCAAGAATCTGAATCTATAAAATATTTGTTCTTTCAATGTCAATTATCAACAAACATATGAAAGAAAATTTAACATTTATGCAATCTTCATTATCATGTATTCAACATTTCTATTCTCTATGTTGACTTACATAGTAGCCGATTCCTCTAGTCTTAATTTCACTTGTAATTGTATTTCTCAATGTTGACCATAAGGTACACTATGTTGCATATTAGTTGATTCCTCTAGTCTTGTTTCATTTGAAATTGTACTAAGACTGGTCTATTAATGCACTATTTTCTTATTTCAAGGAAATAAAAAAAACAATAGACTTGTAATCAACTATGCGTCTGTTCCTAAAAATCTTATAAGAAAATGGTAGTACAGAAAGAAGTAATATCATCGTTACAAAAAGTAGTAATATAAGTTGATAAAGTTCACTGTAGCCCTTGTCAGAGGTAAAATGGTATACGACATCAATGACATTTCAATTATACAGTCAATAAAAGAGAAGATGTACATCAACTAGACAAGTCATCTATCCTCCTTAAATTGACTTCAAACAACTTTTCCATTTCCTACGTTAAATGATGTTGCTGACTACAAATTGTGTAAGAAGGAAATATCACGGTTGATGAAATGTTGTCCCTTGCTCATGATGATTATTTAACCTTTCATTTACTGATGACCTACTTCTACTTTGTATTGCAAGACCTAATTCAAAGAACACATCAAATTCTCTACATATCTTCAATAATCTCTCGAGTCTTTATATCAACAAAGACAACAAACAATCTATTTTTCTCTTTTGGAATTAGTTAGTTAGTAGGTTCACTCTTTAATATGTTAGGTCTACAAATTAAAAAAAACCTCCTCTCACCTATTTAGGAGTACTAATTATCAATAAACAACCATCTTTCAAGGATTGCTAGCATTGCTTGATAACAAGAAAGAAAAAAGGATTAGTCATTGTAGCAATCATTGTCTTTCTTTTACAAGAAGGATACGACTAATTATTTCAGTATTTAATCAATGCATTAGAAAAGATGATGAGGAATTTCCTCTAGTCTAGTGAAACTATAAAATAATTATTAGAAACAATCAAGTGTTATGAGGCTTACACTCCTAAAAATGAAGGAGACGTGAGAATCACTTTAATAAAAACTATAAATAAGATGTTAATTACCACTCCTAATTGACAAAGAATCCTTTTGAATATAATGGATTCACACCTAATCCCTGAAAAGTAATCTCTTTTGAATAAGAAAATCTATAGCCGACTCTTTTTGGACCTCTTCATATGGTTAGCAAGCTGAATAATTTGAGGTCTATGCTACAAAACTAGGCTAAGGAATTTAAGGCAACAAATGGTCATACAATAATATGGAGATCTCTATAACACTTAATGATGCTTCGAACTTCAATCCTATTAGAACTATAAAGGACACAGTGTTATGGTGGGGCACATTTCAAGGGAGTTAACAAATAAGAAATTTCAATCGATATTTAGACCCTTGACTCCTAAATCCCCTAGTTGAGGCTAGTCTAGTGTAAACATGACCTCCCTAAAGCTTTTTTTACACTATGTTTGGTCATGAGAAACAAATTGAACACAATTAACAAAGTCAAAAGCACAAATATCCTTAGCCTTACCTATCAATTATGCAACCAAGAATCTGATTCTATAAAACATTTGTTCTTTCAATGTCAATTATCAGCAAGCATATGAAAGAAAATTTAACAGTTATGCAATCTTCATTATCAAGTATTCAACACGACTATTCTCAATGTTGACCATGAAGTACACCATGTTACATAGTAGCTGATTCCTCTTATAATTGTATCTCAATGTTGACCATGAAGCACACTATGTTGCATATTAAATGATTCCTCTTAGTCTTATTTCATTTGTAATTGTACTAATACAGATCTATTAATGCATTATTTTCTTGTTTCAAGGAAGTAAAAAAAAAAAAAAACAATAGACTTGTAATCAACTGTTCGTCTGTTCCTCAAAGTCCTATAAGAAAATGGTGGCACAGAAAGAAGTAATATCATTATTACAGAAAGTAGTAATATGAGTCGATAAAGTTCACTGTAGCCCTTGTCAGAGGTAAAATGGTATACGACATCAATGACATTTCAATTATACAGTCAACAAAAGAGACGACATACATCAACTACACAAGTCGTCTATCCTCCCCGAATTGACTTCAAACAACTTTTCCATTTCCTACATTAAATAATGTTGGTGACTACAAATTGTGTAAGAAGGAATATCACGGTTGATGAAATGTTGTCCCTGACTCATGATGATTATTTACAGGCGGGCTAACAACTGATATATCCAAGCTGCTTCCTTCAGTCTCAGGGGCTACTTCCCTTACATCAGATATCCTTGACTCATTTGCCTGAATGTCACTCCATTGGGCATGTCCGACAGGCCGAACATTAGTTTGATCCAGTGCCATGTGCACAACACTCTCCCCAGAAACTGAAACTGCTTTAGATACACTAAGACACGCTTTATCCACATTCTCTTCAGACGAGTCTACATGCTTAGTCAAGGGAAGTGTATTGCCACCAGTATCTGAGGTCTCGGTCTTCTCAAAAACTTCCTTTGTATTAATCTGCTGCCTACAAAAAGGAAATAGTGGCAAATAAAAGTTCAACCCACCATGAGAGATGAATTATCAATTCCAACTATTTTCCTCTTTCAATGACCAAAAAAAATAGTGTGTATATACAAGACTTGAAAATAATAAATTTCTAGTCTGCTACAAGGAAAAAGATCTTTTTTTACTAACTGCGATATCACATTCTTGATCTCAAAATGGAAAACATTATTATGGACCCTCAGTATTCTTCCATTAAAATATACATGGGCACCAATATGGCAATCCTCTTTGGTTGTCCCAATTATGTGTTGCCTAGAGTTTACAGAAAATAACTTACTCTCTCACAGTTTATGAATACAGGGTTATTGTCTCTTCAAGTATGCAAGCCTTGCACAAAGTAAAAGTGGAAAGGGGATTGGGGATTGGGGCAGAATGGATTTCAAATGCGCTTGAGAGGATTTTATGCCAAACCTTTGAAGTTGTGCCTGTAGCATATTCACAAATGCTATAAGCTCTTGCTTTTCCTTCACAGCAGCTGTTTCTTTCTCGTTAGCCTCCTTGATTCTAGCTGCAGCATCAGCTTCTGCTACCCTGACCCTTTCCTCTGCTCTAACGACAGCTCCTTCTAATATCACAACACGCTCTCTAGCCTTAGCAATCTCAGTCCGCCACAAATGTGCCTCCTGAAGAGCAGCATCTCTCTGTTTAATTAGTTGATCTCTTTCTTTACTAAGGGCCACGACCTTTTCTTCAGATTCTTTCAGCTATATGCATGCAACAAATGAAAACCCCAATTAGTCTGTTATTACAGTCAAGAGTGCCATCCCTAATTCTGGATGATCCATCGGCAACAACTGCGCTGCAACACTTTTTTTTTCTTTTTCTTTTTTTTTTTGGGTTAAGCGTGAGAGCTAAAAAAGAGTTCAAATAAAAAAAGCTGCGAAAGAGGTAAAACCACCAAAAGGAAAAGAAAACAGATTAAAGTACTGATATCAACCACCAGCATAAATATGGGTATTGTAACACTTCAATCACAATTTTCATTTCAATCTGTCAGCAGAAGCGAAAGGAGGAGATCATCCCAAAAAACAAACTGCTTGATATGCATCTTGAACTAGGATCTAATCAACCACAAAACTGGGAAGACAATAATTGATACCTTCAACATAGATGACTCCAGCTGCTTCTCTGAAGCTTTTGATATACGCTCAATTTCAGCGCAAGCAATTCTTCTCTGTTCATCCATAGTATGTGCAGCAGAAGCTGCTGCCTCAGCAGCTTCAGCAGTCTCTGACAGTTTCTCTGCTATGTCTTTTATAGTTGAATCACGAGCACGAATGTCCCGAGCCAAATTCCGTAGCTCCTCATCCTTGACCTTTAGTGTCTCCTGCATTTTATACTTACTTGTAAAACAAAAACAGTATGAACAGATGATCAAAAAATAAAGCTTTTCTATGGGAACAAGAAGAGAATGGTAGCAAGCCTGGTCAGGTAGAAAACAATAAAGCATTCACTTATGATATGGTGGACTTGTGAATGGAAAGCTAACTTGTACTGATGTACCAAAAGGTAATGATAATGAACAATACTGTGCAAGAAAAATACCCTCCTTCCATGGGCAAAACCATGACCTGAAGGGCCACAGCCCATAAAGCATGAAAAAAGAAGAAAGGGCCAACTCCTACAGATACAAGATTGAGAATACTTAAACAGATCGTGAACAAATGTGTCCACCTGTTTTCCTTATTATCGAACTCAGGAGAACCTAGACCAGTTTACATCACCAAATTGATATTCCATTCAAGTTTAAAGACTTGAATTCCAAATCTAGCATGCTAATTTTTATAATGCCTGTTGATATGGAGTTGACTGGTTCTAGGATATATAATCCCAAAACCTCTCCGGAGTGCTTTCTGTCTAATTTTCTGAAATATAGACACTATAACAGTATCATGTAGTTCTGAGTATATTTTGCATAAATGCAGTCCCCTTTATGTTATCATCTTGTAGTATTCAATATATGTTGGAAGATTGTTGTTTCATACTTTTAAGTCAAAACTTCATATGTCCCTTCAAGGCATTGCATATGTCAGCAGCAATTGGCCCAACAATGTACTGACCGTTAAGATTGGCTAGCAACCAGAATTAAGTATATCAGCACACTAGCAAATTATTAAATACCTTCATGATTGTAAGATCATCCATTGGACCATCAGTTGCCCTATTATTTACCATTCCTAAGGCATTTCTCAGCGATATTTGCATGGCTGCTTCAATTTCTTTAGAGCATTCCAGGGCTGTTGAATTTGCAGCAGCAACTACAGCAGCAACAGTTCCTAATTTCGCTGAACCACTCCCACTTAAGGAATTCACAGCCTCTTTGTGGGCCTTTAGAACCAGTTGTGTTGCACTGATTAATGGGAGGTCAAACAGTATAGCATCAAAAGATCTTTAAACAATATTACAAATATAATGCAACATAGACTCAAGGAAATAAAAAAATTTCTCAGATACGATACTGTAATGACGTGCTTAGGTTTAAAAGTATCTCCACCATCGATGTATTACATCAAGTATGTAAATAGGCTCAATTTCTTTCTCTTAAAAGCTTATGTTGGCTCCCAAACTAGAATGAAATCAACCTACAAAAGGATATTAACTATTTCTTCCTTGCATGTTGGGAAAATATACCAAAAAGAAAATCCAAAAATACAGTTGAGGATGATGCATCTAATTCCTACTTATAATCTGATTGTCCTAATGATGATCAATTGATTAAACCATTAAATTCCAAATCTTTGATTTCCTTCTCCTCTCTATTTTCTCCATTAATCCTCACAAATTCTCCATCCCCTTCTCTAGTTGCCCTTATTACTCTTCTCAACCCTTCTCTATTCTACATCAGTTAGCTTTATCAAACTTGCATAAAGACTAAGGGTGAGCTTTATTAAACTTGCATAAAGACTAAGGGTGAAAAAAGGCATTTCATCTAGACACTTTAACTCTATATAGCATCAATGAACCATTGCATAGTCAAACGAAAGGGAAAAACCAACCATTATCCATGCTCAGTGTATAAAGAAAACTTACTGTAAAGTTGCTACCCAAGCTCTAGCTGCGCCAGGAGTTTCTGCACAAAGGAAGTAGTCCTTCTTCTGTGGGGTACCAATATCTAAAATGCTGTTAAGTATGCATGTCTGCCATTCTGATTGCAATAGATAAAGATAGCATACCACTCAAAAGAGATGCAAACTCAATTTATATATGATCTTAAAAGACATAAATTCGATAAAAATGGATACAGAAGCAGCAGCCATCATACTTTGGAAGTCCACTTTTGCACGTGAAAACAAAGAACATGGTCAACAATTGTTCAAACAAAACGTTAACAAGAGAAGTTAATCTTCAGAGTCCAACAACAGCCATACAGAAAGATAAACAATCTTACTGGAAGTTTACAGGTGAAACTGTAATTGTGCTATTTGCATCAAAGAGAATAGTTCCCTTAACCATTGGCTCATTTCTTCTAGTCCTAAAGCAAGCAAATAAATGGTAAATTTAGTGATTAGTCTCATCCAATGAAATCAAGTAAAGTAGAAAAATAAGAATATGAGCAAATGCACTCACTTGTACTCCATCTTCCCAGTCGTTGGGTCTAGAATCACCCATCGCTCATTCCATTTCCTCAGCTATCAAAGAAAAGGATAAACTAAGCTAAATTTTCCCTTTCTCCAACAGTTAAAGTTGCAATTGCAACAGATGCAATTGAAAAGGAAATGAGAAATATTACCCTAATATGTAGCAGCTCAAGATAGTAGGGTGATTTACTCACCAAAAGCACTCATATGTGAGAACTACATGATTGCGAGCATGTTATCACATGAGCCAAGTCCTATACACTCGCCATATATGTTCATGTATTATTCATATACCTCACACTAACACTAACATTCGGTGGGGATCAGTGGATCAGTTAATTAAGCAATCCCCAACTTCTTGTCAAGGAAAAGCATGATTATCTGGAGCAATTTTTGTATAATCCAAGCATCAAATAACGCATCACATCGGTTAATTCCTAATCTAAGCATCTTGTGATCATATTTGCCCTTGAAATTCCATTTATATGTGAGAAAAAAGAGTTGAAACATAGAATATTTGAGATGCCCATGTAAAAAAAAATCCACCAGCATATCACACATCACAATAAAGAAAACAACTTTCAGAGTCCAAAAACGAAAAGATTTGTAAAGTCCAATTCAAGTTGAAATGAAACATCAAGGACCACAAAATTTGAAGAACATCAAGGCAAAAAGAGAGAGAGAGAGAGAAATGGGTAAAAAGTAAGGATGATGTACAGTTTCAGATCGCTTGAGTAGTGGACCCTGTAACAAATTGCGTCCAGAACCAGAAGCCAAGTGCCGTTTGATCCTCTCCAAACTATTCGCCGGGTCAACTGATCTCTGCTGCTCCGTCTCCAATCGAATCAACACCGAAAATGTCAACAAAACAAAATCATAGGAAAAAAAAAAAAAACAGAGAGAGAGCATGATGAACAACTTACCGTAGAAGCACCATTCGAAGCCATGAAAGCTGTAAGCAAACAACAGATCAAACTTAAGAGCGTTGAAGTGTTATGAGATTTCCTTGAACGAGTATGGAGAGGAGGGCTGTTAGGTTTAGCTTTGTTTCGTAGTCATGGACTTACAGGTAGCTACAATCCCTGCCTGTATCGCTCTATTGTTTTTTCTTTTTTCCTCTTTACTTACGTCACATAATAATAATCGTCTTCTATTTTCTTTATCATCATTTCTTTATTTAAGGTTGTTTTCATATGATCATAATATAATATTAAATGTATTAATCTATCTTATAATTTGATTTAATTTAATGTTAACTTTAATAATTTAAAAAATACTATTCATCTCATTCGATATTGTTTAATTATTATATAATTTTTCATAAAAATATTAAAATTTTTAATTTCAATATAATACTATTTTAAAATTATAAACAAAAAAAATTAAGAGAATATAAAAGTAAAGATATAAATATTTAATTATATATAATAAATTGAGATATTGAAAAGCTTCTTGGAACCTTACTGAAAGTTTGTGATATAAAGATGAAGACAATTTAGAAGATCTATCTTGCTGAGTTCATTAGTTCATTCATTACCTATAAAATATGCTTCACAAAATAAGGGCATAACTTTTAAGGTGTTTAAAGATAAGATAAATGATTAAAAGAAAACCTTCAAAATTGAGAGTTTATGAATACGATATTGGCCATGACCAAAAACATATTCAAAAAGGTTTTTTTAATATGAAAGGCTTTCAAAAGGAAAACTTGAAGAAGTTCTGAAATAGTTTATCTTTAAACTTCAAAAGATAAGCTATGTATTATGTCTTTTTCCTTAAAGAATAAGATAAACTAACATAAGATTCTTTTCATTTTTAACTTTTTTATCGAAAAGTTAAAATAATTGAATCAACTTTATGGAAAGTGTATATTACATTATTATAAAAGGTGAGATATTCCTTACTTATCCTTTTCCCTTGAGTTTGACAAAAAAAACTATACAAGATGGCCTAAAAAAATGCAAGTTTAATTATTCCACTCAGACTACGATGTGTTTTACTAGAGGCAGGGGCGAAGAGACAATGTGGGTACTATGGGCAGCTGCCCACACTACTCAAAAATAAAAAATCAGATGCTATATAGTATATAACTAAATTTAATTTTGCATAGGTTGATATTTGCCTACACTGGG
>JANZLD010000009.1:867116-882957 GCA_026413575.1 Erythroxylum carthagenense | reverse complement strand
AACTGTAAATTCTTCCATAGCTTCAAAATCAGGGCAGAAGAAATTGCAGTAACTAATCGAATTTCGACTGGTATCGATAGAAGACCAACAAGCATATTCAATTACCTTTCAGATCAACTTCATAGTTAGGTTTCAGGTCCTAAATCTGGACGGAATTATAAATACCAAACAGCACACTAAAAAGAGCTTGTAATTTTCGGCACAAAGCTAGGCTTTATGGCCTTCCTCTACTACAATAAACAGTCATATTTAACTTCAACAAAAGCGATTCCCAATTCCGTATGATGGTCGAGTAATCAAAGTAAGTGCATGATATATTGAGGAGATTCCATGAGCATAAAAATCAGTAAAAACCAGTAAATTACCTAATAGACTGATGGTAAGTGATGAAGAGCAAGGAATTTTTCTTCTAGAGTAAGCAATATCAGAATAACAAATCTGCAAGTTTTCTAGCTAGATTGAGAATGGGATTTGGGACTGATTATCTTATATATGCAGTAGGAAGGTCAAGAATAGGATGAAAATGAAAACATAAGAAATTTGTCTATTTATATTCCTCCACTGGACACGCATTCAACAGTACTGAAATTCGCGATTTTCTAAGACGAAAAAGGAAAGATAAATAAACCTACTTCCAAAGTTCTCTCAAGTAGCGGCTAAGCTTCTCAAGTCCTCTCAAGCGGCGTCCAAAAGTAGTTTAACTAAAAATTTTGTTATCATCTCTAATTATTTCAACTGCTGTGATTGTTTAATCCTCGAGTTGTTTGGCAGATCCATGAATCATGCAGTCTGCAGTTTACTTAGTAATTTGAACGGACGGATCCTTGCCACTTTGTTGCAATCCTCCTCCATGTGCTCTAGTGGGCACCGAAAACAAAACCTAGACCTTAAGGCTTTGGTCTTTTTTTTTAATGTATTTTCCCTTCTCATCTTCCAAGGTCAATTCCAGTTCTTCTTCCATCCCACGTCCGTGCCCATGCTCATGGAATGGTCATCGTCAATCAAAACTAGTTTTATTCTTCCGAGGTCAATTCCTTCTTTGTTTTCTCAACATGAATCAGGCCAATTCTGGGTTGAGAATTGAGCTGTTGTTGTGTAATTGATAAACATGATTGATTGCAAGTCATGACACGTCATGAAAACTTATCGCAGCATGCATCAGTTCGCACGTACTGCCACGTGAGCAAGTGGAACTAGCGTTACCCTTTGGAGGACTTCTTTAAATAAGTCTCCATCTATGAACTGGAACTAACCTCAACCTCCAATTATGACTGTAGGCAAGCAACAGGAAACCCACCCGGAGTCCGGGTTCAAGCTCGTCGGGTTCAAAAACTTTGTCCGAACCAACCCCCGCTCCGACCGATTCGAGGTCAAGCGATTCCACCATGTCGAGTTCTGGTGCAGTGACGCTACCAATACGGCACGTCGTTTTTCTTGGGGACTCGGAATGCCCCTCGTCGCTAAATCCGATCTCTCCACCGGCAACGACACCCACGCTTCCTACCTCCTTCGCTCCGGTGACCTCTGCTTCCTCTTCACCGCCCCTTACTCCCCGTCCATCGCCGACACCAACACTCCTACCCCCTCGATTCCCTCCTTCGACCACCGCGCTTGCCGTGACTTCTCCGCCAAACACGGCCTGGCCGTCCGTGCTGTTGGAATCGAAGTCGATGACGCGGAAATCGCCTTCTCCGCCAGCATCAGCCACGGGGCAAAGCCTTCGACGGAGCCCATCGTCCTTGACAACCGTGCCGTCATTGCCGAAGTTCATCTCTATGGGGACGTCGTTCTACGATACGTGAGTTACAAGAATCGGGACGCTAACCCTAGCAGCGATCCCGACATCTGGTTCTTGCCGAAATTCGAGTGCCCAGACGAAGCAACCTCGTTTCCGTTGGACTACGGGATTCGGCGGCTGGACCACGCGGTGGGAAACGTGCCGGAACTAGGTCCGGCGGTGTCGTACGTGAAAGGATTCACGGGTTTCCACGAGTTCGCAGAGTTCACGGCGGACGATGTGGGGACGGCGGAGAGTGGATTGAACTCGGTGGTATTGGCGAACAACGAAGAGACAGTGCTGCTGCCGATGAACGAGCCTGTGTTTGGGACAAAGAGGAAGAGTCAGATACAGACATATCTGGAGCACAATGAGGGGGCTGGTCTTCAACATCTGGCTCTTGTGAGTGAGGATATATTTAGGACACTGAGGGAGATGAGGAAGAGAAGTGGGGTTGGTGGGTTTGAGTTCATGCCGTCTCCTCCACCAACTTATTACAAGAACTTGAAGAACAGGGCTGGTGATGTTTTAAGTGACGATCAGATCAAAGAGTGCGAGGAGTTGGGGATTTTGGTGGATAGGGATGATCAGGGTACTTTGCTTCAGATATTCACTAAGCCAATTGGGGACAGGTAATGAAGTATTGTTATTTAAAGGAGTTGTTGTCTTGTTCTTATCGTCATGTTATGTAGTAAAATGTAAATAAATGATGGTCGTGTTGCAGGCCAACAATATTCATAGAGATAATACAGAGAGTGGGTTGCATGCTTAAGGACGAGACAGGAAGAGAGTATCAGAAAGGTGGGTGTGGAGGATTTGGGAAGGGCAACTTTTCGGAGCTGTTCAGGTCGATTGAAGAGTACGAAAAGACACTTGAAGCCAAAAGGGCAGCAGAGACCGCATGATCATAAGAAGCAACTCGTCCTTGTTTGGCGCTAAATAATTGAATAACGTTACTTATTCCACATGGAAACTACTATGTTATGTTTGTCGTTGGATCCTATGATTGTTACAATAAGTAATTGTGCCCTCCTAACATCATCATACAAAGGAAAAATTGTCCCTTTCTCTCAGCTTATTCTATCCCTTTTATGGTACCAGAACATTTAAGACTAGTGTCTATGGCTACACTAAATACAAACCTTCTTCTCAATGCCTTTTTTTTTTAAAAAGAAAAGAAAATCAGATTACACACGAGGAAAACAAATTTTCGAAAGATCCTCTACAAGGATCATGTGGCATCTTATAGATGTAGTATCAAAATATGTGACTCTGATGTCAAAATAATCGGCATAATGAGCAAGTTAGTCGGCACTTTATTGCTCTCTCGATAAACATGGCGATAAATAACACTCCAGTTTCTAGTGAACAGTTCGTTAATATTTAGGACTATAGTATTAGGATTCCTCTTCTCATCACTTTTTTTTTTTGGTAAATGAAAATGAATTGAAGAAGAAAAAAGAATATATAACATCAGAGGGGCATATCCCCGTTTAGGACAAAGCCATACAAACGGACCAAAAAGCCTTCTCATAGACCTAACCAAATGAGTCAGGAAATCAAATAAACAACCTAAGTCGACATAGTGAACATAAGGCCCAAAACACAAAAGTATCCAATTAATGGGGACACCATTGGGAGTCAAAGAGTTTCCTAAGGCATTCAACACTAGGGAGCTCGGATGCAAGAGGAAACTGTATTCTAAAAGTCAATGTATTCCACCGGGTAGAGACGATACAAAACCTTGTAAACCTGTGTTTTGATCTGGGCAACGACAGCCAAGTGGGAGAAAGACGCCCCATCCATAACAACAACATTCCGAACTTTCCATACCTGATAAATGGTAACAAGGAACCCAAGTTTAGCAGCCTTACACCGGAGAAGCGATCCACGACGAGTAAGACGAAGCCATCGGATCAAACTGCGTAAAGTAGTCATGGCCCGCTGCATCCCCAACCAAGCGCGGACCAAGCTCCAAACTACACTAATGAAAGAGCAAGAAAAGTAGAGATGGTCCACCGTTTCATCTTCCATAAAGCACAAAGGGCAAAGGCGGGAAATATCCAGGAAAAGCAGGTGATCTCTGGTGGGCAATCTATTGAGCATGCTAAGCTAGGCTATAATAGAGAATTTAGCCAGAACATACGACTGCCAAATGAGGGACATCCACGGCTGGTGATGGCGTTTATCACGAAGAAGCTCATAAAGTTGATGAGAAAAGCTGCAATCACTGTAGTACATACACCGAAGACCCAAAGACACCTCCAGACGGCCACCAAACTTAGCCACCAGCATATCACGAATCAAGCCCAGACGTTTAAGGAGGGGAGAATCGCGAGGGCGAGGTTGCCAGTCCCATAAAGAAGAACCCCGCAGGTGGTATGCATGTAACCACCGACACTAAAGCGACGTAGCTTCGTCCTGAATATTCCACAGGACCGTCGAAAGAAGAGCATTATTCTAGACCTTCAGATTACGAAGCCCCAAGCCACCTTCCCTTTTCGGAGCATAAAGGGAGTCCCAGGAGACACGGTAATGTTTACCACCCTAAAAGAATAAACGACATAGGGAAGTAACACGATCCAAGACAGTTGCGGGAAGGGGAAGGACGTTCATCCAAAAAATTAAAACTCCTTGTAGAACCGACTGAATCAATGTCAACCTCCCCGCGTAGGAGAAACTGGGCCCTTGTCATGCGGTAATGTATGTCTCAACAGCTTCCAGGAGGGAGGAGTATTGAGCAATAGATATCTTAAGAGGGGCTAAAGGAACGTCGAGGTAGCGAATCGGGAATTGCCCCCCCGGGAAGCCAACCAATTGCAAGAGAATATCTTTATCCACCCCCTGCAACCCTCCGACAAAAATGTTAGACTTCAAAGGATTAACATTTAATCCCGCTACTGCACTCAAGGACTGGAGGCTATCCACTAACACTTTAATAGAGGGGACATCTCCTCGTGAAAACAGCATTAAGTCATCCGCAAAAGCCAAGTGAGTTAAACCCAAACGATGGCATTTCAGGTGAAATTTAAACGAAGACTGGGCCGACTTCATTTTCAACTCTTGGGACAAATACTCCAAGTAGAGGAGGAATAACGACGGGGACAAAGGGTCCCCTTGACAGAGACCACGGCGTCCATGGAACATACCGTGAAGGGCACCATTGATAGAAAGCAAAAATGAAGTGGTAGTGACACATTCCATTACCCACTGAATGAACAAAAAGGGAAACCCTAGTCTTTGCAGCATCTCTCAAAGGAAATCCTAAGAAATGGTATCATAAGCCTTGGTTAGATCAATTTTAAGCAGACAACGTGGGGATATCCATTTCCGAGCATAACCCCGAGCCAATTCCTGAGCCAGAAAGACATTATCCCACAACTGTCGTCCCCCCACAAATGCCGATTGAACAGGATCAATGAGAGTAGCCAGGACCACCGACAACCGTGAGGTCAAGATCTTAGAAATCGTTTTATAAATCACATTCAAGCAGGAGATGGGCCGGAAGTCAGCCACACTAGGTCGAGACAACTTCTTTGGAATGAGAGCAATACTAGTGTGGTTAAGTTGCCTGAGAAGGCGATCCGAATGAAAAAATTCATGAATGGCAGCTCGAAAGCACGGTCCAACACAAGGCCATTGTTTCTTGAAAAATTCTGAGGTAAAACCATATGGCCCCGACGTCTTATCCCCCCTATACTGAACAGAGCAATTTGGATCTCCTCATCCGTGATTAGAGCAAGTAGATGAGAAGAATCTTCCAGACCAAGAACAACCCCATGAGCAATCACTAGAGGGTCTGCGCAGGTACCCAAGGGGGAAGAGCCAAGTAAATCCGAGAAATAATTAACGAGGGATGTCGAGACTTCATGCAATGAGGTAGTTTCTGAACCATCAGCAGAGACAAGGCTAGTAATCAATTTAGACCGGCTATGCTTACGGGCCAATGCATGAAAATATTTAGTATTTTTATCAGCCTCAAGGAGATGGGTGCAATTGGCCTTCTGTTTATAGAAGAGGCGTTCCGCGTCCTGCAAAAAGAGCACCCGCTTCCTACAAGAGTTAACTTGCTCCTTGAGCTCATCATTATCCAGACTCCTAGAAAACTCCTGAAATAAGGACTGAAATTCCTGTGCAGCCTCCTGGACACGAGAAGAGATATGGCCAAAAACGTCACGGTTCAGCCGACAAAGAAAAGGTAGCAGTCAGTTTAGAGCAAAGGGCAAACTGAGCATGCCCAGTCACGGGGAGGGCCCAAACTTGGTCAATGAGGGACGAGATGCCCAGGTGCGATAACCACATATTATAGAACTTAAACAGTTTACGCCCCAGATTCTCCACCGGATGAAGAGCAACCACAATAGGGCAGTGGTCAGAGTCTGCTTGCATGGGGAGAAAGTGAGTAGAGCACTGATGACCACCAGATGTCCGACCCAGAATTAAGGAGAACACGGTCCAGGCGAGCCCAACGAAATTGTTTCTGCTAGGTGAAGAAACTACCACTAGCAGGCGCATCTTCTAAACCATGCAGGACACGGAAGTCTTGCAAATCCTTTAGGAGATAAGCCGCAGCTGGAAGGCACCCCCTCCTCTCCGAGGCAGCACAGACACAATTAAAATCTCCTAAAATCATCCAAGGTGCAAGGCGGGCCAGTGCTAGCTCAGACAACTTCTGCCAAAGGCCCTGGCGCTCACAAACCATATATAAACCATAAACTCCAGAAACAAAAAACTCAAATTTCGTAACACTGCACCGCACCTTACAATGGAGATACTGGTCGCCCTTAGCCAGCAGATAGACCTGAAACCGAGATGGATCTCATAGCAATACCATGCGACCACCAGCAATATCATCAAAGTTATGCCAAAAACTCCAACCCAGAAAACGAAACCAGGCAAAACAAGCCAAAATGGGCTTGGTTTCTAAGAGAAGCAGAATACCACAGTTATGTTTCTTCTGCAATGAAGAATCACTGAGTTGTCGCGAGGGTTTATTTAACCCCCGAACGTTCCAGTAAAGCAATGTCATGGTGGGGGTATGAAGGGGCCACCTCCATCACCGAACCGACTTGGGAGAGGTGGTCGAAGAACCTTACATCCACCCTGATAATTATTGAGAGAACCAAACCCCTGCTTGGATACCGAAGACATGACCTCCTTTCCTTTCAAAGGACGCAAACCGGGCGGCAAAAGTTTGTCGGTATCACTCAGGACAGCCTGCCCTGAAGGATCACACGGGAGAGAACACAAGGGACCAGCCTAGGTGACAGGTGTCACTAGGGAAGGAGCATGCATTGGAGTGGCTCCCTGGGAATCCAAGGAAGAAACCATATGCTCATGTACTGCAGGATCCAGAGCAGCCGAAGAAGCCAAAAGAACAGGATCAGCACCAGGTCTGCCCAAAACCATAGAGTCCAGAGCATCACGAGGGGGGAAGCAGTAATAGCTCTGGGGAGGACAGGGGAAACCAGAGGATGAGGCCCAACAACTAGCTGCGAAACTTTAGGAGCGGGCTCCTGTCGAAGCGTCTTCGAAGAGTCCTTGCCCTGCAATTGAACCCCTTTACAGTGGAAAGGGCTATGCCCAAATTTCTAGCAGTGACAACAATAATTGGGGTATGCTTCATAAACAACTCGTTAGATGTAGCGTTGCCCAAATGGTAATAAAACTGAGAAGCTCGACGTAGAACCTTTAGCGACATCAACTTCCACCAGCAGACGGGCAAACCTCAGCCTCAATTTCTGGCGAGTGATCTGATCAGTGCAAAGAGGGGTACCAGGCCGGGAACCAAGCTTGGAGAGACCCTGTTCATGCTAGAACTCCAAGGGAACGTTAGGAAGTTGAACCCACATGGGAACAAGCATAAAGTCAGCATAGTCGAATATGAACCCCGGGGACGACGGTTTCAAAATCAACGATTTCCCAAAGAGAACATAAGGACCTCCGGCCAAAACCTGCATGCGATCAACCTCAGACGAGAAATGAAAAATAAGCCAACCATGGCTGTGGGGAGTAAGTCGAGAGGTAACATTCCATTTATCCATGAGATCATGAAGGGCCTTCATACCCGAAAATTTCCCCGTAAAATAACCCACTAAATAGAATCCCCAATGTTGGTCCAAATCCACGGCATCAGCATCACTCATAACCACTTCATCAGCCATAGGTTGCAGTGACAAACGCATACCCTAGTTTAACTCACGGTTGTGGCGGAAGAGACCAGCAAATGATTTTTTCTGAGGGCCACTAGACTTCGGAGCAGGAGAGCTATGCGGAATAGTATCAGACATGGCAAGCGCAAGTTTACTCCCTAAAGAACCAATATGGGAGGACGATAACTGGTCCCCCTCCTCGTCGGAATACACTATCTCCACAGTATCCTTACTACCTAAATCAATTTCCTCCGCAACCGTGGATGCTACACCATCTCCCAGTTGAGGAGGCCGTAGTCTAGTACTCACAGAGGGATCAGAGCACGTACCTTGAACAGAAGAAACAGTCTCCACCGGAGGAAGAACCAGTTGGGGAACAATGCGTTTAACAAGACGTTCCGAAACAGTCGACCTTGGGACCACCACACGAGAGGAAGAGGCACCAGTCGGGGTAGAGAGGCCCCAACCGCTAGTACGAGGAGTTGCCGACTAGGCGTTACAGGACGCTGGAGTCATAGGCTAGGCCTAACAAGCAGGAGTTCCCATCTGAAAACCCAGGCAGTCAGCAGTGATATTGGTACCTCGACTCCTGTTTCTGCCCATGGAAGGACCAGCCGGGGCCCGGATAGCAGAAAGCAACAAACGCACCAATAAAATCGAATACGAACAGCCTGAAGAATAGGGAAGGGAAGCATCAAGAGCACTCGTTCAACGCAAAGACCACCGAAAGAATCCTCCTCTTCTCACTACCTTTAACACAGTATGAATTACCTTTTTTTTCCCTACATTGTCTATCAAGTTAGAAAGAGAAAAGTACTACTTTATAAAGTAGTAATGTGCAATACGCACTTGGGCTTTTGATTTATATAGCTTTATGACCAAAGTAGTGATGGGATTGATGACCAACTACTACAACTTAGACTAAATTTTGATTACCTTAAGAAATAAGTGAGTTCTTCAAAGGATCAAAAGCACCGTCACCGAATACATTCTTTTTTTTTAGAAATTAAAAATATATTAAAGAATAAAGGGTTTACAATAAAATAGTTTGTCAAAGGACCTTTAAAACACTGATCCACTAATTAATACTATCAACTACCGCATACAAAGCAAGCAACTAAAAGACTTGGGACAAAATGATGATGCAGTGAATCTTGACTATATTGTCGTTCAATTTAGGGTATAACTAATTTCTTCTTTCTCAACACTTTAAGAAATTTCTTGATTGGGAATGGGTGAGATTTGGCGAAATCATCGAACAAATTTTTAGTAGCATTATGCAAGTGTTTTCCGCATGAGTTGCTTGAGTGACTTTTGAAAAAAAATCATTCGAAATCAAAAGCATAAGTGATGCAAATGAGGTAGCACCTTCAATTAATAGAGAAAAGAGTTTTTGTTGATCCTTGAATATACTGAAAAGAAAAGAGCAATGGCAGACATCCTCACTTCTACATTGAACCTAGTGCTTGGGGATAATCTTGTTAATTTCATCCTTTATGGTCTTATCATTTATTTTTCCTCTTTTCATTAGGATTGACATCTAAGCTCGAGGCTTTTTATATAGGTAACTTTATGATCGAAGTCACTCCACCAATCCAAATTCTTAATGGGATTGATGGCTAGCCACCATAACCTAGAACGAATTTTGATTATCTTACCTTAAGAAAGAAGGATAAGTTGCTTCTTTTATGGGTTAGAAGCACCATCACTAAACACATTCTTAGTAACATTATGCAAGTCTTAACCATATGAGATGCTTGGGTGACTCTTTAAAGAATCTTTTAGTTAAAATCAAGAGCGTAAGTTATGCAAATGAGGTAGCGTCTTCAATAAATAGAGAAAGGGTCCTTGTCGACCCTTGAATATATTGAAAAGAAAAATAGCAATGGTAGACGTCCTCGCTTTTAAATTGAACCTAATGTCTAAGGGCGATCTTGTTAATTTCATCCTCTATGGTTTAGGTGATGATTATTCCTCTTTTTATCAGGGTTGGCATATAAGCTTGGGCTTGACTCTGAGTTATTGAGCTTAGCACAATTTGATCGAGCTTCAAGTCAAGCTTGTACTTTTTTGTCAAAATTTTAGGTTTCAAGTTAGACTTGAGCTTAGGCTCGGAATCTCCAGCCTGGCCTAGCCTAGCCCGAAGCTTGATATGTTATCTATTTATTGTCTTATATGACATCGCTTTACTAAGTGTAAAATAATGTCATCTTACTTTATGCCTTCAAAATTATTAAATTACACAATTTTATGCTATAAAAACGTCGTTTAGGCTAGGTGTGTCTTCCTTCTTGACTCTAGAAACACAAACGTAGACACATCACAGATGGCACTCCTCATCCGAAATTTCATCCTTCATCTGATCCAATAATCCACTCCTCCATCTCCATTCCTCTGCCTTGTTGCAAAAAGCTTAATGAATCTCTATTAATGACAAAAAACCCCTTGTAGTGGAAAAGTATGACAATCCCAGTATCCTACCAAATGTAAGCCCTTTTTCTTCTTTTTGTGTTTTTCTATGTATTTCCTAGTTTATATTGCCTCTAGCTTTATATTTAAATTGAATCTTGAGTCAAATTTTGTTTGTCTTCATCCTTTATGCCCTTAATCATTATGTTGGTTGTGTTGCTTCTTAGGTGGGTGAATTTTTGTTTGCTTAAAAGGGAATTTTTATCCTTATATTCTAAGTTATTATTCTTACTTTAATTCATATATTACGGTTGGAATTTGGAAACTTAGATAACCTTTGCTTAGATTATTCATAAAAAGTTAGGTAATTTATAGATGGGATTAAGTTGAGTTCAGTGGATGTTGCCCAAAAATTATGCTTTTACCTCTTATTATTTTTTGTTATCTTTTTCTACCTTCAACTGTAGCAAATACTCATGGTGTAAGATGTTACAATGGAGCAATTGAAAGCTAGAGACTATTACCTAATTATTATTGGATTATTAGATTCCTACCTCAGTAATGAAGATAATGTGATATTTACTTGTTATTAACGCAATGCATGGTGAACCAGTAATAATATCTAGCCAAGAATTGTAGCTAAAAATGGTGATCAAGTTTTATAAATTATTACATTATGATTAGTTAAACTTCATTTATTAAAAAAAATCAGGTTAATTAATAAGACTTTATGTGATTACTTCCTATCCATTTCCATATAACACCCAAAGTCTACATTTATATATATGAATTGCAAAGTTTATAATATAAAAATCATATCTCTAATTTGTATATTACTTCTATTCCAAAGTGGGTAGGAAAATAATAATAAATCACTTCTTCAACAAATTATCTTTAATGAGAAATGATGGGGAGAGAGCTAAACTTATTACATAATTTAGAAGATTATTTAATTCTAAATGCCTTATATTGCAAAAAAAGACTAACGGTGCAAAGTATTCTTTAGATTTTTAGTTGAGTAAGTGTTACAATTGACAATAACATCTCTAAGACATTTCATGATTCTATTTGCTATTCTTTGCACTAAGGACTGGAAGTAGAGGTTAGTAAACTTAGAGGTAATGCTATGTATACTTAGACATTTTATAGAAAGGGAACATAGGGGATAGCTACAAATAAATCTTATTAGCTAAAGTTGTTAGAAATAAAAAACTGAGGATTTGTTTATAATTCACTTGGAGATCTTAAAAGATCCATGATTAATTTCATGTAAGAGTTTGATTATTCTTTCATCGTCATCATCGTTGTTGCCGTAGTCGTCGTCATCATTATCATCATCATCATTTTGATTGATAAATGTTTATCAAAAGTGTACATATACATGTAAATGTACATGAATAACTTATATAATCATATATGTTGATTGTATCAAGTGGATGAGAATATTCCTTAAGTGGAGAGTTAAAATCCGATACTGAAGAGTAAACTAGCAAAGACTTCTAATCCAATACTAAGTGAAGAAACAAGTCATGTTGAAGGAGTATCTTCATTAAGAAACGAAGTTTGGAATCACTTTAATAAAACTAGATCAATGGAAGGAACAGAGAAGGTCAAACAAAAATATTGTCACAAATTATTAGTTGGGAGTTCAAAAGGTGAAACCTCTCATTTAAAAAGACGTGGAATCGTGAAATAACAAGAAGCTCGTATCAAGAGGATAAACATTTTTAACCCTCTAACCTATTAAGAAGGAAGAATGAAATAACTGTTAAAACTTATAACATCCACATATCAAAGCTTTTGCTAGTTAGTATGAACATTTACTCTTTATAGTCGATGGCAATAGATTTAGTATTTTTCTCAACTCACTCTAATTGACCTTCAAGATCCCAACTCAAAATACTTCGAAGAAAGAAAATTTCAAGTTATATGAGGATTAAAAGAAAAAAAATATTTAAAATGTTATCAAGCATTGAAGGATTGGTTGCCATTACATCAGACAAATGGACAGTTGATAACCAAAAGCTAAGTTATAAAATGTGACAACACACTATATTGACAATGACTGAACTCTAAGTAGTTAATTATTTAGGCAAATTATATTATTTAATATTGTCATCATTTATTTTTTTATTATGTTATGATTGATTTTTGTTTATATTTGTAAATAATAAGTTTATTTATATGTAAGCATCACATATAAGTGAAAGGTTAATAACTGTGTTAATTTATTATTTAATGGATTAAAATATTAACTCCAAACTATCCACCATAACAATTGACAATTATATCACAAATGATGTGACGATTGAAAAGTTGAAGAATAAGTTACAAGTTAGAAGCTTGTTAATCGGTGGGAGGTTGTTCCATATGCATTCTTTCGTGCATATTATGATTTTAACTGTGAAGGATAGGTTGGAGGTGACAAAGGAAATGGTAGAGTTGATCCGAGATAGTGTAGTATTGGAGTGCAACACCCAAAAGAGATGAAAAGTTTGAAGAAACTGCACAACACCCAAAAGAGATGAAAATTTTGAAGAAACTACCTGAAAACTATATATTCTGTGTAAGAGAAAGTTGGTAATGGATGTCTTACAAATGGAATATAACCTTCAAGATGTTGGAGTTAGCAACCTAGAATATTTAGGTGTTTATTAAGCTGAGACAAAGAGATTCTCAATATATTTGCTTTTCTATAGAAGAGCAAAGAGAGTTGGCTAAAGTACTTTATGTGAATTTAGAGATGTTTTATACTTCTATTAAGTTGCTCTTAGGATTAAAATATCCAACTTTATACAGTTGCTTTAACAATATGTACAAGATTTTAAAAAAAACCTCATCTAATTGGATATTTGATTCCAATAAGGTGCTCTAGATTATGGTAGAGCAGATGAAGGAGAAGCTCAATTATTGTTGCTATATAGTAGGATATATTATGGAAGTCTTTTCTATGTTAGACTTGAGATACAAGATGAAGGGAGTTAATTTTTAATATGACATATTGTATAGTGATTGAGCTCAAGAGCATATTCATATCATTAGATAATTTTGGAATGATTTGTTTAATGATTATCAACTAAGATTGGAAAACAAATCATGATCACAGTAGTTCAGCTCCAAGTTTAGGCTCAGCTTCTTTTAAGACAAGTGTGAAACCCTCAATTTGTAAAATTCATGAAAGAAAAATGGGTTATGAATTTTTACAGTATGATAGAGTTGGAAAAAATTTTGGTGGCAGATTGTATAACCAAAGTTGAAGGTGTAGAGTCTGATGTATTGCTAAGGTAGAAAAAATATAGAAGTGATTTTTCGATCATGATAGTAATTACACAAAATCTTATAGCAATTACATCTTTTACTATTACTTTAAAGTTAGTTTTTAGTACTAGCAATCCAACAATTAATCTTCACCATGCTCAACTTCATCCTAGTAATATAGAAGTCTAATATATGCTTGAAGTTAGTTAGATGATGAAAATATTAAGGGTAAATTCTATTCCTTATGAAATATCAATTTTGTCTTTATTTTTTATGATATTGTCATTTAATATTAATAAAAATACTAGTACGAAGGAGACCAATCATTTAACTGAATTTTTTTAAAAAAATATTTGATGATAAAGGCATATTTAATTAATGGTTATCATGTGTTTGATATTCATTTATACAATTATTACATTATTAGGCATAATTTACACAATAATGTTTCTACATGTAGACAAAGTGGTGCAAACTATTGAAGACCCTAATTATAATAATTAATCGTTATCTTTAATCTTTATTTCTTGATTTACTTATTTTTTAATATGATTGCTTTGGTTTTTGATAATTAAAGATATGATTATTTACTTGTATATATTTATGCAGGTTCTAAATTGTTGTCTCTTCCAATTTAGTCAACTTCATCAATCTTTACTCTCCATGCTCTAGCTATAATTGATAATTTCATTTAGAATTTTTGCAAATTGTATCTTTTAAAAAATTACATTATATTAGCATGATGATATTCTTTTATTCTAATAATAAAATGATTTCTGCAATATATACAACATTCATCATATGTATTCTTAGATTGTATAATTATAAACAAAAACATTTAAAGTCCAAACTAATATTAAAGCCTAAAATACATATGTTTTCAATCTTTTATATGATTGATATTTATTTAAAAACTAAGAATGTTTTTAGGAATTTAAAGATTCCATTAATTATCTTTTATATTCTAAACAGATTCAATCATGTTTATATGCTCTAAAATTTTAGATACAACAAAAGTATTATCACTAATTTCTATATCATATTAAGCAACTTATATTTAAGTATAACTAATTAGAAGCAATTGTGATAACTACATAAATGTGACATTTCTCATATAACATCTTTTAGTTCACTTTCTTTTAAAATAATTAGTTTGAATTTATTTATTTTAAAATTTTATGTACAGTTAAAATATTTTTTAAAAACCTATTTTTATTAAGCAATTACGTTAATTAAATGAATGTAACATTTTTCACATAACATCTTTTGATTCACTTTCTTTAAAAATAATTTTAATTTGAACTTATTCATTTCAAAATTTATATAAATTTAATATATTTTTTAAAAAATCATTTTTGTTAAACAATTGTGTGAATAAATGAATTTTACATTTCTTATATAACATTTTTATTTTCTTTAAAGATAAATTTAATTTGCACTTATTCTTTTCAAAAATTTATGTACATTTATTGTATACATTAAAAAAAAGCTATTTTAAACAACCCATTAAAAAATAAAACTTTTTAAATTAAAAAATAAGCTAGGCCTAAGCCCAATCGAACTTTAGGTCAGATAGGACTGATTGGGCTAAGATTCCAATTATGCAGGTTCTAAACTGGCTCGACCCACTGCTCGCGCTGCTTTCTATACCTCCGTTAATACTTAGGCCTTATTTGGTTGAAGTGTTAGTAATGGAATGGAATAGAACGTAACACAATTTTATCGTTTGGTTAAGTGTTTCATAATGGAATGAAACAGAATGAGATAGAAGCAGAGGATTTCATGTTACGTTTCATTCCATTCTAAACAGTGGAAATAAAATACTTCCAATTCGGAAGGTTTAGGAAGGAACTTAAATTAATAAAGACATACTACTTAATATATCCTCAATAATTTTTCTCAATACTAATTTTTTATTCTAACCCTAGCTTCCTTTTTTCCAGACTCATTTATTACAGTTCACAAAAATTTTATTTAATTAATAATATTTTTATATTATTTCTTCTTACCCTGATAATAATTTTTTATATTAATAATGATAAATTGTATATAATTAATAATAAAATAAAAAATTTTAATAAAATTTTTGTTAATGAAAATAGAAAAATATTTACAAATTATTCTTTAATTGTTTGTTTATATTTCTATATAAATAAATCATTTTTAAATATAAATCTAAAATCATTTTATTTTCTTGATTTAGGAAAAGCATTAATGGCTCATATCTCTATTATAAACATGTAAC
>JANZLD010000009.1:853594-867016 GCA_026413575.1 Erythroxylum carthagenense | reverse complement strand
TGTATATAATTAATAATAAAATAATAAAACTTTTATTAACATTTTATTATTTTAAAATAGAAAATATATAAAAAATTATTTTTTACGGTTGAGAATTGAACAGTAACTTTTTAATTGGACATAATTTCTGTTTTAAAATCGTTTAGAGTTAAATTTTTTGTAACAATTATTTTAATATCAGAGGTACAATAGTCATTTATTATACATTACATTATATTTTATTCACATTTTTAATAATATTTCACTATATTACATTATGAACCCTCTGTCTCTCCAAAATAACTTTTCACTGTATTACATTCATTTTATTATAAATCGTTACATTTCATATTATATATATATATATATATTATATATATATATATAGATACACACGGACAGACCTTTATGTTTAACCCTTTTTTTTGGGGGTTAGCACTTAGCACTTAACAGGCATGCTACTTGAAGAGGAGGAAAAATGGAACATACAAAAAAGTCCTCATGTCTGCTAACGTTGCGCTAAAATGTCTCATAGAAAACCTCTTCATTTCACGAAGGTTCTTTATGGTAAGAACTCTTCTTATCATAATAAATCCGAAAGGCAGCGTATAGTTGCTTGTTCAAGCACCGAAATCGAGTATCGGGCAATACCTTTGGCCATGACAGAACAAGCTTGGATATAAACACAAGCTTCTTTGTCTGTTTGGCCTCTTCTGCTTAATCTGAAATAAGCATAAGTGGAGAAGCAACCTGTTTATGTTTTATAGCGAGTCTGAGAGTACATGAGAGCTGGTCCAAAATTTAATCTTTTCTCAACTCGAAAGCCTCATCTTCGACAGTCTCGTGTAGCTGCCTCTCAGATTCATAATGCAGCCGGCCAATTGAAACGTTGTTCCAGTTTAAAAGAGCTAGAATCTGTATATGCCACCATGGTCAAGACCAGTTCAAATCAAGATTGCTTCTTCGTGAATCAATTTATTACGGCTTGTATCTCCTTTAGTCGTGTAGATTACTCTATGTTAGCCTATTCCCAGATGGAGAATCCCAATGTATTTGTCTATAATGCAATGATTAGGGGTTTTGTTGAGTTCGATAAGCCAATCCAAGCACTTGAAATTTATGTTAGCATGTTAAGAGCGGAAGTTTTGCCTAGTAGTTATACGTTTTCGTCGTTGGTGAAAGCCTGTAGCTTGTTATCTGAATCGAGGTTTGGAGAAGCTGTCCATTGTCACATTTGGAGAACCGGGTTTCCAGCCCATTTGTTTATTCAAACTTCTCTTGTAGATTTTTATTCAAACATTGGCAGGATGGAAGATTCAAAGACGGTATTCGATGAAATGCCTGAAAGAGATGCTTTTGCCTGGACTACATTGATTTCTGGTTTTGTGCGGAATGGGGATTTGAGTTCTGCAAGGAGGTTGTTCGATGTGATGCCTGAAAGGAACATAGCTACTTGGAATACTTTGATTCATGGCTATGCAAGACTAAGAAACGTGGAATTGGCTGAAGAGTTGTTTTATCAAATGCCTGAGAAAGATGTTATTTCATGGACAACCATGATCAGGTGTTACACTGAGAATGAAAAATTTAAGGAATCATTACAAGCTTTTAATGAGATGACGAAGATGGGAATTACCGCAGATGCAGTGACTTTGGCAACCATGATTTCAGCATGTGCTCATCTTGGGGCTCTTGACCTTGGGAAAGAAATACATTATTATGTAATTTCTAATGCGTTTAAGCTTGATGTATACATAGGGTCTGCATTGATTGATATGTATGCCAAGTGCGGGAGTCTGGACAGGTCCCTTCTGCTGTTCTACAAGTTGCAACAGAAGAACCTCTTCTGTTGGAATGCAGTGATTGATGGTCTTGCAGTTCATGGGTATGCAGAAGCGGCCTTGGCAATGTTCGTAAAGATGGAATGGGAGAAGATTAAGCCGAATGGTGTTACGTTTATTAGTGTTTTGAGAGCCTGCACTCACGCAGGACTTGTTGAAGAAGGCCGTAGAAAGTTTGAGAGTATGATATGTGATTATTCCATCCCTCCTGAAATTGAACACTATGGTTGCATGGTTGATTTATTGGCTAAAGCTGGATTACTTGAAGAAGCACTGGAGTTGATAAAAAATATGAGCTATGAACCAAATGCTGTTATCTGGGGTGCCTTGCTGGGAGGATGCAAACTTCACAGGAACTTAATGATTGCCCAAATCGCTGTCGACAACTTGATGGTTTTGGAACCAGGGAATAGTGGGTATTACAGCCTTCTGGTTAACATGTACGCTGAAGTTAACAGGTGGGGTGAAGCTGCAAAAGTGAGAGTAGCCATGAAGAATCTACGGATAGAAAAGACGTGCCCTGGGGCCAGTTGGATTGAGATGGAAAGAAAAATATATCGGTTTGCAGCATCTGATAAATCTCACCAATCTTCTGATGAGATTTGCTCGATATTGTATGAATTGGATGGTCAGCTAAAGCTAGCAAGCTATGCGCCTGAATTTTCTTCAATGCTGTAGCACAAGTATGAACATGTGCAAAGTACCTTCTCACATTTTTGTTTTTTACTGCAGTCACGAAATGTTCTTGTTTTAGATTCCTTGCAATAACATTGACGACATATGGTGATGTCTGTTGGTGTTGGCCAGCACAAGGTAGGAATACTTACAATTTCAATTTCTGTTAATATTTTGCGTTGAGCAGGCGGTTAAGTTGATGACCATGGCTAGGATGTCTATTCAACGTCCAAGACCAATAGATTGCCTATGACAAGTCATGTCCTATCTTTTTGAGCATATCTTGATCACAAGGTGCTTTGTCAGACTTCTTGATACAAAATATGGATGTGAGACATTACTGACATATTTAATAGTATCCTGTTCATTGTCAGATTAACCTTCAAAACCTGTTCTCGGGTCGGGACCAGGTCACCAGAAATGCATGAAATTCCATATTGGGCTGTTGTAAAGCAGGTAAGTACGTTTGAGCTTTGAGGACTTCAGTCAACAAATTTTGGTGCTTCCACTCACGTTTCTTCCATCCGAAGAAGAAGACAGTCAAAGAGAATGATGGGTGTTATCCAAGCTGGGCAGCTGGGGATGATCCAAATGTCAGAATATCATATGAGGTACTAGATTAAACAATTGTCTCAAGTGGTGACGGAGTTGATTGGATACAAGTGAATAGAAAGTTCCTTCGTGGGGAATAAGAAGAAACTATGATTCTGCTTTCAAGGATGTTATGCATAACTGATTCGAAATGAAGAATTAGGCAGGCTATGTTTGGAGGCAGTCTATTACAAGTACTAATAAGCAAATGTCTATCAATATCTTATGGTTGCAAAGGCAGGCTTCTAATCAATCACCAACTTTTGTTTACAGTTACATCCGAATGATGCTTGTGGAACATAAAAACCGTAATGAATAAGTGACAAACAGCAGCTTCCACTTTCAAGTTATTTGGAAGTCTCTTCTTTTGCGTCAAAAGACAAATATTTTACTTGGAAAGAATTAGAATCGGCGATAGATGAGTTAGAAGAAAGCGTGAGATGCAAAAGGTGAATGTTGTACTTCATAAAAGGAATATTTCTGAAGCCATCTATAACTCAAAAATCTTAATATCTCCGAAGAATCAAATTGTTGTTTCGTGAAACAGAATCATATCAAGTACAGACTTAGACTGAGGGCCAACAAGACTTCCGTGAATCTATTAACGTGCATGCAACTGCTAGCTGGATGAAGAAATAGGCCAAATGCAATCAGTTGACAAACAATTAATTGAATTCATTTTCATGAGTCTAGCACCTGATCCAATGGTCTAACTGTGCCATGCAGAACCAAATAATCTACTTCAGCTGCCTTATCCTACACATATATCATTGCTTGCAAAGTAACCATTCACATTCACATAACTTCATACAACTGTTGTGCAGTTCAAAAATAGCACAACAGACGAAGATTCTTTAACTGGTTATACTTCCAAACATGAATGATCAACTTTGATCTATATATCATCTATATTCAACAAAGACTACAATCCTGTCTCACACTCAATGTGGACCTCAAATGATTAGAAAGAGTCACAATCTGACAGTTTTCAAGATTAACTCTGTAAAAAAAATGTAATTGGGCAGTTCAAATTGTAAACAATATAACATCACCAGTTTATTAACTCTGCACCATTAACCGATTCCTCTGGAGATTCTCTCAGATAAATCTGAAGCAAGTGCATGCATGTTGCTCTCATGACAAGCAGTCATAAACGCTGCCAAAGTCACATGATCTACGTTGCACTCCTTGTCCAATAATTTATGGAAGAACAATACAGCAATGCCAACTTTCTTCTCACTACAAAGCTTCCTAATCAATGTATTAACCGTTCGAATCCAGAACCTTTTGTCTAGCCTCTCTAAGATGATCATTGCTGTAGCAGAATCATCTTGATTACAATACTCATAAGCTAATGTTAGCCTTGTAACTTCGCATGGCACCAGCCCTTGGTCAACCATGGTATCATACAGCTCCCGAGCCTCATTCAACATAGACTCTTTGCACAACCCACTTATTAAAGCTCCATAAGTAAGATTATCTGGCATGCAACCATGAACATTCATCTCATGGAAGAACTTTATAGCTAAATTGACGTTTCCCCCTCGGCAATATCCACAAATCATGGATGTAAACGTTTCTTTAGTTGGAACTAATCCAAGTCCAACTAATTCCTCAAAAAGTTTCTCACATTCGCCCATTCTCTTTTTCCTACAGAAGAAAGCAATCAGAGTATTGTAAGTATAAATATCAGGTGGCAAGCCAGATTTGAACATCTTAGTTAACAAAGCAAGAGCTTGTTTATCATCAGCTCGCCTACAATGCTCAGATATGAGAATTGTATATGTTACTGTATCAACTTTCAATCCACGTTCCATTCCCCTTATCAGCAGTTTATATGCCTCTTGAATCCTTTGTTTTTTACAGAGTCCATCAACAAGTGCGTTGTACGTGACAATTGTTGGATTGAAGCTTTCTTTTCCCATTAGATCCATCAACTCATATGCTCTACCAAAATTACCTGCCTTGCTGTGGCCTTCAATAAGACAAGTGTAAGTCTTGGTGTTCGGAACTAATCCTTGTTCTTTCATTCTGCTAAATAACATCTCTGCTCTATTCAGCTTTTCTTCTTTGCAATACCCAGAGATCATTGACGTATAGGTATGTACATTTGGCTTGTAATGATCACTTCTAACAAGCTTAAGAAAGAGCCTAAATGCTTTTTCAGTCCACCCCTTCTTGCATAGTCCATCAATTAGAGATGTATGAGTGTACACATTTGGTTTCCATCCTTTCCTAACCATATCCTCCAACATCTCAAATGCTTGCTTAATCCTACCCATTTTGCACAATCCATTAATCAAAGAGGAATAATTGATCAGATTTGGTTTTAAGCCCATTTTAACCCATTTATCAAAATACCATAACACTCTGTTCACAAAACCTTTCTCAGAAAATGTGCTCATAATCAAAGTACAAGTAGCATTATCAACAGTTAAACCACTCTCAACCATATCCTTCAACCACCTATCTGCATCTGAAACTCTACCCATTCTACAGTAACAAATAACCATCAACTTGTAAGAGTTAGAATCAGAAAACAACCCATTCTGACACATATCAGTGAAAACATTCTCCGCATAGTCAACTAAGCCCATCTCACAGGCAACTCCAATGGCACAATTAAGCGTCCTAGCACTCAATCGCAAGCCATGTTTTTGCATCTCGAGAACCATACAAACAGCCTCCTTTAACATTCCAACCTCAGCAAAATTTCTCATCAAGTGATGCATCACTTCGTTGGCTCTCTCCAAATTGCCATTAGCAATAAAAGAAGTTGCACAGACTATGTATAACCTCATAAAGTGCCTAAATTTAGGAAACCTGACGGCCCAATTGAAGAAACTCAAAGCCACCATCGAACCCGCTTCGTTTGCAAGGGAAGCAACAATTGTAATAGCATGTTCATGAGTCAAAGAATCAGGGTCAACCTCAAGATGGAGATGCCTTTGCTGGAAATAGGATTCACAAATCAGTGAACAAATGGACCTAACCGTAGACGTGGGTGCTTGTGGTGACGGAGGCCATAGTGAAGATGGGGTCTGATCATTGTGATTGGAGCTATGGTAATAGCATGTGGGATTAAGAGAGAGGAAACACAGAAGGGGGTTGTAGCAGAAAGCATTGGGAAAGAAGAGTTTGTTTCTCAGTGCAAAACTGAGAAGAGAGACCATGAAGGTTCCAACTTTCTGTTGTGTTTTTTTGGAGAAAACTAAAACCAGCAAAAGCCATTAAGAAAACCATCTCCATATAACAAAGTTAACAAAGCAGCCATTAACAAACAAACTCTTAACTCCAGAGTCCAAAGTGAAGCAAACCTCACCAGTTTCAATGAATAGCCTTCCTTTGTTTTCGCGTGACATCGTTTCAGTGATGAATCTCTTTCCTTCTTTCTTGATACGCTACACAGAGATGCCGTTTTGCTCACCTTGCCTTTTTCTTTTTACGCTTTCTTCTCCCAGATGTCGCGTTTCAGTTATGCCTTTTCACAAAACAGTCCCCTCAATTATATTATTTTCCAAACTAGATCTTTCTTTTCACTTATGACGCTTCTTTTTATATATATATATTCGTTTTCAGGTCCTAATGTATTTCTAAATCCCAAATTAGGCAGTGGGTTTCCTTTCAATTTCAATCATTTTAACTTTTCTGGTTACCCAATTAAGGATCAAATCAAACTAATTTCATAATTGATCCGCAATAGGTTAAAATAATCCTTTCACAAGTACGTCTTCCAATTTGCCGTTAATCCTAATTCCCCTCAAATTTACTCCCTTCACAATTAACTTTTAATTCAAACCAGGAACAAAATTAACATGTTTATTGTGACATAACCTAAATTGATGCTGAAATATGATTGGATGCAATTGAATATTCCTAAATTTAATTAAATTTTTAGGAGTTATTTAATTCTACTTTCATTTTCTTATTGTAATTTTTAGTTTTTGTGTTTTTAGTTTTCTAATTTTGAGCATCATGTTCCCATCAAAAGTTAAGCTTAAACTCTATCCTTTTTATATCATCACATTTTGCACTAGGTCAATACAAGTTAAATAAAATTGCCAATTGCCAACAACAATTTCATTACAAACAAAATCATAGAAATGAAAGCTTAAAACATGCTTGGACGCTAGGAATTAAGGCAACAGTGATATCAATCAAAATGGGCAACCTTGCCTTTGTCTAGTCAAATATGAATACTTAACCAATACCATTATCATATTTATTTCTAGTACAGTACGATACCATTTTAAGTAATTTTTAAAAATTACAAATTAATTCATGAATTTCTTAAAATCACAAAATAATTCTACAATATATTGCGCTATATAACATTTAATTTTATATCACCATGTCCCCATAATTATAATAATATAAGTTTGAAATAATAATTATCTATTTATTTATATTAATATTATTTTTATATATAAATAATAACCATAATTAATATAAGAAAAAGATCGTTTAATCATCATATATATATATATATATATATATAATTAATTAAGGAGAATGCAAAGTACTTAAAATGTTATAGTTTCATCATATAATAAAGAATAATTACATTAAAACTTCAAATAAGTATTACAACAAGAGTTTGTACCTAGGAATACAACCAAATAGAAGCAAAACTTGAAACAAAAATATTTACAAATAAAAGTTTATATTTATATTACATATACAAAATTTAACATATGCATCAAATACAAATGAAATTAAAAGAATAGAAGATATGAAAAACCTGAAACTTCATTTAATTGAATATCCGCTCAAATCGTATTGATATCAATTCTCATTTGGTACAAAATTTTCGTCATTAAGAGGAATCTCATCATCACCATTATTTAAATTCATTGTACCAAATGACACGTTAATACTTTTTCATCCAAGATTATCTTCCAAGTCACCCTCTTATATAAAAACTAGTTCCTTAGAAGCCCAAATTGCTAAAAGATCAATATGACCAAGGAAAATTAGATTTATAGAACTACTTGTTATATTAAGAGATAAAATTAAATTAAAAGAAATTAAAATTAATTAGATTCAACCTAATAATGACAATAACTTACCTTTTTGAAGCTTTAAATTGTATCGAAAAAAACCAAGTCATTCAATCTTTTGTGTTTCAATCTATTCCTTTTTCTTGTAATGGATGATTGAGAAGAGAATTGAGAAGAGAATCCGGAGGGCTGCTTCTGTATCAGTGAATCAATTTGGATTTATGCCTGGTAGGTCCACGACAGAAGCGATACATCTACTTCGTAGACTCATGAAATGTTACAGAGAACGAAAACGAGATTTACATATAGTTTTTATTGATTTGGAGAAGGCCTATGATAGGGTGCCTCGAGACCTCTTATGGAGGTGTTTGGAGGCTAAGGGCATTCCTATCGCCTATATTAAAGTAATCAAGGATATGTATGAAGGAGCATTGACTAGCGTACGGACAGTAGGAGGGGACACAGAAACGTTTTCTATCAAGATTGGTCTCCACCAAGGATCTGCGTTAAGCCCTTTGCTGTTCACTTTAGTGTTAGATGAGATTACCAATCATATTCAAGGAGAGGTACCTTGGTGTGTGTTATTTGCAGATGATATTGTCCTAGTGGATGAGACCAAGGGGGGATCAATGCCAAGTTAGACTGCTGGAGAGATGTGTTAGAGTCAAAAGGTTTTAAAATGAGCAGATCAAAGACAGAATATTTAGAATGCAGCTTCTCTAGAAACCAAGGGACACATGACATGGCGGTTGCAATTGACACCGACGTCATACCTCAGCGGACGAATTTTAAGTATCTTGGGTCTGTCATTCAGAGTGACGGGAATATCGATGCCGATATTGTACATCGCATTAGATCAGGCTGGGCCAAGTGGAGAAGCGCATCAGGGATTTTATGTGACAGGAAGATTCCTTTAAAACTCTAGGGAAAGTTTTATAAAACTGTGATTCGTCCAACCATGTTATATGGGGCAAAATTTTGGCCTACCAAACCTAGACACATACGACAGTTATTGGTAGCAGAAATGCGTATGCTTAGGTGGATGTGTGGCATTACTAGGAGAGATAAGGTTCGAAATCAGGTGGTAAGAGATAGACTCTGGGTGGCCAGCTTTGCCGACAAGTTGAGAGAGACTAGGCTTAGGTGGTATGGACATGTGCAGCGGAGGCCCTCCGATGCTCCGGTTCGAAGTTGTGAGAGTATAACACTTAGCGGATCTAAGAGAAGGAGAGGGAGGCCTTACAAGAATTGGCAGGAAGTGATCAAGGAGGATATGTCAGAGTTGGCCCTTAATGAGGTAATCGCTAGAAATAGAAAAGTTTGGCACGAGCGGATCAGGGTAAAGGACTTACCGTTCTAGTTACCCATATTAGTAGGGGACTTTTTGCTCGGGTTTATGAGGGAAGTCCCCCTACCTACTGCATGACAAGGAGGGATGGACTTTATAGCATACTAGACTCTCGTCGTTTTTTTTAATGATGAGTATTTGATTATTTTATTTATTTATTTTTAATGAAGTGTTTCTGTCCCTTGCATCATACTTATCTTGTCTCATTTACATGTGGGTTCACCGGAAACAGCCTCTCTACTATGTAAGGGTAAGGCTGCGTACTATTGGACCTCCCCAGACCCTGCTTCATTGCGGGATTTCAGACTGGGTGATGATGATGATGATGATGATGATGGATGAATTCAAATGTGCTCTAATTCCTTTCACACCCTATTACACTCATACATTGACTTATAATTCAAATTGTAAACCTTTGCAATTTTGAAATACCATTTTCGAATTGTATAAAGAATACCTATGTTTCAGATGTACCTTAATTACTTCCTTCGCCCTTCCTATGGCGTCATAAAACTAAGTAATAAAACTAATTCATTGTTGCCTACTTATCACTATCCAAATGAAGTATTCTTACTAAAGGATAATAAACTTAAAAGACAAACTGACATCGACACTAAAATTAATGATCTTAAATTAATAAGAAATTAGTTATAAATCTTGTAATAATAGGACAATACAAATTCCTACTATTGGTGAAATTCTTTCTAGTCAAGTTTAGGAACCATGTATGATTATAGATGAACTTGATCATTATTTTTTTACTTTCTAGATAATTTCATCAATGATAGGAAAGAATTATACCTGTTTTGCAATCTTTTTCCAATTGTTTTATAAGCATAATCATTGTCAATAATGAAGTTAATAATATTTTTCAGTAATCAAGTTAATGATATTTTTTAGCCCAACTTCATTCACAACTTCTTTAAATATTTAAAACAAAGTATCAACATTTCTAACAAGGTTATATACATTAATAAACTTAAAAAACATTGCCCTTTATTAGAGTAAACCAAAAAATTGCTAATCGGCTCATGTCTTCTATTTGTCCAACTATCATACATGATTGAATACCTATAAGTTGCCCAAGTCATTCTTCGTTCATCCAAATAACTATTTTATAAATTGAGGTGCTTAGAAGTTTGCCTCTGTAGTTATTAATTGAAGGAGCTTTATATCCTAAATAGTAAAACACAACAACATCCAACATAGGCTAGTAATAATAAAACTGGACAACATTGAATGATATATCTGAATTATATCATCATTTAGCTATTGCCATGTCCACATTTGGAGTCACTTCTTTAGATTCTAAGGCCGTAAAAATTGATGACTTTACTTCAGGAGTTGCTTGTGATGTAAAAAAGTTAGATATCTATTTTTTTTTCTTTTCCTCACATTAGGAGCAACATTCCCTTCTTTTTAGGTAAGACAACCATCTTCAATATCCCCACTATTATCACGACCACCAGAAAAAGAACTTCTACTACTAATTTCGTAATTTAGTATTTACCTTTTATATTTCTCATACTATTACTCTTTAAGAAAAATTGTTATTTTTCATTTGACGTCATGACTCACTTTTTTACAAGGCTCAACATCACCATTAATCCTAGCTAAATGCTTATTTAATCTTGTGATTCTCCCACCTTTCAAATTCTTGTTACAATATAAACAAATGGTATAGTTCTTCATTCTAGGAACCAATCTAGCACGAGTTCAAGCTAGATTATCAAATCTTCCTGAAGTGGATGAATTATAAGCACTTAAACTTCCCTTTATATATTTATAAAAATAAATGAAGACATATATCAAAATTAACTTAATAACTTCATATAAAAAATTGTATAAAATAATAAGAAGAATGTAACACCCCACTCTCGCATGACCCAAACCCGACATCGATGGTGATATCCGAGTCCGTGCCCCGCGAGGGTGACGTGCTACATCACTCAATCAAAAACTCAGTATAATTTTTTTTTCAAACACACACACACTATGAGGATGACAATTATCAAATAAGTTAACAATAATTTCTATGACCACTTGGGCCCTCTCATAAATACAAATCAATTAGTCATTTATACAAAATTCGGAATACACAATTTTATACAGAAATAAGAAGACACTAATGCAAACACGAACTGATCTCGACCTCTTCTTTCATTCACATGCAATTGCTATACGTCCGTTGCCTAACGTGGTATTCTTCTAAGTCCTGAAAAATAATTGCAAATTTTGGGTGAGTTTTGCGAACTCAGTGAGTGACCATCATCGATGGTTCACCTAGTCACACAGCACAATATTCACACCTTTCACTTTATTTCACAGTACACATTCACAGTATTGCACATTCACACATTTTCAGTATTGCACATTCACATTATTCATATTCGTTACACTTAATTATTCATATCATGCATATGCATTGCATATGAGACTCAGTTTTCATTTATTATTTTGTTGTAACCGAGTGCCTAAACTATCCCATGTAGGGCTCATTAATAACTGTCCCTTATCCGTTTGGAGGATACAAGGCTCATTAAATGTTGAGCCTGAGGCTCTGAATCACTTTTGAGCTCGAAGCTCATTTTCACTCGTTAAGCTTAAAACTCTGATCGGTGGCTGCTCCGGTCACAACAGCCATTATCTGTCATACACTTAGGCAATGAAATGCATCAATCATATGGTGCACATTCAGAATACATTTATTTCATATAAACATAAGGCATTTTGCCTTTCACTCAAACTTATTTCATCAAATGTATATGAAATACTCATGTAACACTTCTCCAATTATTACGGTATTGTGACCGAGCGCCTGAACTGTCCCATATAGGGCTCATTAAACATTGAGCCTGAGGCTCTAGATACTGTTGAGCTCGAGGCTCAAATACACTCGTTGAGATTAAAGCTCTAATCGGTGGCTGCTCCGGTTACAATTGTCATTATCTGATTATGCATTCATGTACGAAACGCATATGCCACAATCAATCAGTATATATATCACAATCCACACATATGTCACAGGTAATCACATCATAGGCACGTAGGTCTCAAATTCACATACAAGTAGCACTTCTATAACACAACTCAGTATCACAATCATCGGACCTCATGTCCGGAACCTAATATAATCAATCACATCCAGCAATCAATTTATACAAAATGAAATAAAAAAGAACAAAGGGTGAAATGAGACCATCTCGGTCTACTCACAGTATGCTCCAGATTAACAATTGCTTCCAAATTCTGGAAACGCCTGATTGCAGACTTTTAACCTGCACAACCCATTTATTCAATACGTTGCACACACATTAATAATTTTGCACAATTATAATCATTGATGCACATATATGTACGATGCATATTCATGACTATCTCGGTATCAATCCATAAATTTTATCTCAAAAATCATTCCTATATCACAACTCAAGTATGCCTAGGGTTTAGCCGCACTAAAATCCTTAAGCTCGCAATTTAAGCTTATTTCCATTTTTCTAAAACTATACTTTTGGGTCTACTACTCCCGATCGATAAGTCAGTCCACATAAGGTCACCTAGGCAACCTCTCCTTAATAACAAAGTTCCCCTATATCTTATGAATCCATAGGCATCAAAATTACTCAATTAGGATCTCTATAAGTCCAGATATTGCCAAAACGCTGAAGTATGTCCAGAAGAAAGAACCAAGTCATATGCTTTTAAATAAGTCCTATCACTTTGATTCAATCCATCACTTTAAATTAAATCTCAAAATTCACAAATTCTCATGGAGAGGTAGATCATTGTCTTATGAATCTGACACCTTGAGAATCAGGTCGATCGGAGGTCGGATGGACAAGATATAAGCAAAAGAGTGGAGGAAGGGAGGGTGAGTCAGACGACTCGTGATCCTGAGACAACTCCCGTCTTGTAACACCCAAATACCCCCTGGGAGGATACATGGATGCCACCCAAGACAGGACAAACAAATCAAAACGTTTCACAC
>JANZLD010000009.1:829381-840100 GCA_026413575.1 Erythroxylum carthagenense | reverse complement strand
AATAAGTAGAAAAGTCTCCCTCTAAAAGAAATCTAATGCCCCGGAGATTGCAATGTGTATTATTTTAGCGAGATTAAAATGCAAAGTATTGCAAATGATATAAATTAATATTAAAATAATAAAAATTTACTTATAATTTATATAAAATGTTAAGTTGAAAATTATAAAAATGGGGAAAGAAATATGCCCTTAATTTTATGATTTGTGTTATGATAAATAATAACTAAACCTAATTGATCAATTTAACTGTGAAAACTTTGCACTAACTAATTTTTTAATCTAATTTTTAACTTTCTAGTTTGAGTTATTTTAATAATCATTATTATTAAAAATTGACCAATTTATTAATTAATCAATCGATTTTTGTTAGGGATGACAATTTTTAACCCATAAATCTAAATTTAGTTGTTTTTAATGGGCCGACCTAAGCCTATATTGACCCGATATCCAATTATTCTAAACAAAACAATACTCCCTCTGTTTCATAATAAAAGTCGTTTTAGAAACATTTTAATTATTCAAAATAAGTGTTATTGTTGACTTTGTATGTATGTTTATAACTTTTCTTCCAAAACTAACCTTTCATTTCTTTCTCATCTTAATTATACAATCACAATTTCAAAACAATTTCTCTCACATGCTAATTATTGCAAATTACCGAGGTACATATTTAATAAGGATATATCTATAATTTTATTAGTTTTCTTAATAGGCGTGTATTTTTCTAAAACAACTTTTATTATGAAACGAAGGGAGTATTATTTTACTTAAAAGAGTTAGGCATTAGGTAAGCTTGAGCCTGGACAGATCAAACCCAGACCTAATTAAGAAAATTACGTTGTTTTATATTTTTAATTTTAAAAAAATTATTTTAAAAGAATTAGGGGGCTATCCCATGAGTCAATCCTAATTTTCAAAAGCTAATCAATTTTTATATGTCAAAGAAATTAATTAATTTTTATTTAATATTCTTCTTTTAATTAAATTTTAAATTAAAAATAACCTTCTTTAATTATATTTTAAAATTTACTTAAT
The DNA here is from genome assembly GCA_026413575.1 of Erythroxylum carthagenense. Lineage (NCBI taxonomy): Eukaryota > Viridiplantae > Streptophyta > Magnoliopsida > Malpighiales > Erythroxylaceae > Erythroxylum > Erythroxylum carthagenense. The sequence continues at coordinate 839,065 of JANZLD010000009.1, read as the reverse complement.
TTTTAATATAATTGATTTAATGGCGGTTGAAATTTTTAAACTTTTAAATTCTTTTCTTACAATTTTAATTTTCAGTCCGACTTTCTAAAGATTGCGTCTCATTGAAACATGTTAATCAACCAAACAGCAGGCGCCCTGTCACTTGTTCGGTTCCCTCCCAACAAAACGCTTTCTCTTGTCTGTCTCTGCTTTTGCGAAAACCAAAATGCTTAAACTGAATGCGCTTCGACCCCGGCTTTCCCGATCCTTAAGCCTAACTCTTAACAGTCACTCCGTTTCGCCGCATAGGAATTATGCTACTTCGATGAGCAACAAGAAGCTCTTATTCCGTCAGCTTTTCGAGAAGGAATCTTCTACTTATACCTATTTGCTCGCCGACGTTTCTCACTGTGATAGGCCTGCTCTTGTTAGAAACCATCGCTCTTTCTATGCAATATTCTACTTACTTCTTAAGTTTAGATTGATTCTTTACTTGAAAAGATGACATTTTTTTCTGTAGTTGATTGATCCAGTTGACAAGACGGCGGATAGGGACCTGACCCTTGCGAAAGAATTGGGATTGAAGCTTATCTATGCTATTAACACCCACGTCCATGCAGACCATGTCACTGGCACTGGCTTGATAAAGGTCTCGGTTCAGTTTATTCCTTGATTGTGATGTGAGTTTATGGTGATCCATTTTTTTTATATGATTGCAGACTAAAGTTCCCGGTGTCAAATCTGTTATCTCTAAAGCGAGTGACGCAAAAGCTGACCTTCAAATTGATGCCGGAGATAGAATTTATTTTGGTGATTTGTTCTTGGAGGTATGTATCATCCATCTAAGTTTCAGCCAGATTCTTGTCTATAACTGAATTGTTTAGAATTTGGATTAAGAGTTATCGTGTCTGACGGTTAGGGTATCAAAGAGACAAGTTTCAACGAGGAAAGGCGGTTTATGCTATCATTTTAACCAAGTTTTTTGGGTTTACTTGTTTGCTACTATTATTAAATTACGTTGCAACATTACCAAATTTCTAGAAAGGACAACATATATAAAGGAGAAATTAAACCCATAATATTGCTATGTAACTGTTAGTAGAGCTTTCGATGGAGTTGTTTCAAGTCCTGTTAGTTTAATTGAACAACTACTTTTTACTTTGAAGTTTAAGGTCTTGTTTGGTAATCAGTAATGAAGAGGTGAAAATGGAAATGCAAGCTGCATTTCTAACTTTCCTAGAATAGATAAAATAGAGAATGACAAAATTGGAATGAATCTTAAATAATCCCAGACTTTTCCTGCTAAGGAAGTGTATGTATGTGCAGGAATGAAAAATCGAAAATAATAGATAAATATATTATTAGAATATTATCAAGTTGTTATCAAAATATTATCAAGATATTGATTCTTATCATAATATTATCATCAAAATTATCTTTTATATTAATGTCTTTCGTAATTATTTAAAAATTAATAATTTATTTAATCATTGAAAATAATTTTAATTATTTGTTTATTAAATAAAAAATTTAAAATTAATAATAATATAAAATATTTAATTAATTATTTAGAAAATTAATCACATAATAATTAAACATAAGTAAAAAAATTTCATTACCATTCTTAATATTTGATATCAAACACTAATATAACTATTAACTTCTATAATCTCATTCTTGGTGCATGCATGCTAAACACTCATAATCAGTAATTCTATTCCTTTTTCAATTCCCACTTTTCATTCCCATTCTCATTTTTCATTCTGATTCCTTTATTACTGGTCATCAAACGAGACCTAAGAGTAGTGAAGCCTTTGGTTTAGAAGTTAACGGTATATGTTTAGGTATTGGTTAAAGCATTTAGTAACAGTGTCATTCTAATAAGAGATTATCTTCTAGTGTTTTCTTAAATAAACGAGACCAATTAGTCATCTAAAAGGTTATGCATACGAATGATCTAAAAGCAAAACTGGTACTTTTGATAAGACTTCCAATAAAAATGCAATGGGTTATTACTTATACTATCATGGTTGTTGATACAAAGATCACCTTGGTACTTAAACTTTTACTGAAGTTGATTGCCAACACCTTTTACACGGCAGTCTCACTTAGGTCTGCTTAAGCAAGACTTCAGCCTTTAATGACCCTTGAAGTGTTTACGTCACACTGATGTCATTAGAGGTCTTCGTCCTCCATCACAGCTTGACATAAACCACCATGTACATTGTTGTGATTGACACCTTTTCTGAGTTTGCTACCTTTGCCACTGCAAAGTACTATTCCATGTCCTACAGAAAATTTTTGAGCTCTTTGGCCCTCCACTTGCCATCAAAAACTTGTGGCTCTCACACCTTTACCATAGTGCTTTCCACTCGGACACCCATCTAGTGCCTTGCTATTGCATGCTTGATCACCAACAGATCATAGCTCATCTCCTCACGAGCTGTAATCTGTTCCTCGAGCGCTCTCATAGTTGCTTGAAGCCCCCTCTCCAAGGCTACAATACAGTCTAACAAAGGAACTATTTCCCTCATCCATCGGGCCTGGAGACTCAAGAATCACCTCTATTCTGGTAACCCTTTCCGTGAGATTACTTCCACCAACCATCGCTCTAGATTGACTCTGATACTAGTTGCTACAAATGTCACTTTGGGACTCAAACTTTCACCGAAGTTGATCGCCAACACCCTTTGTATGACAGTCATATTTAGGTCCGCTTAAGCAAGACTTTAGCCTTCAACGACCTTCGAAGTGTTTACCTTGCATACTCGAAGAAACAATGCTACGGAAGTAATAAGAAAATAAAGACAACAAAGAAACAAGAAAGATACGGTAAAACCAACCCTTATTTTACTTTCCTTCGAAAGAATAAAAGGAATACTCTCTCTAACTGAATGAGGAGAGCAAAACTCGAATGGGCTATATATAGATACTTTAACTTGGAAGTCAAGTTACATTCATAATCTCAATTAAATTGAACTGCCTAAGATTGTGCTAAGATCGCGTCTATCTATATCAAATTACATCACGTGGATCAATTGAATGACATTTCCATTCAAATAGGACTCTAATTGATAAGATAGAATTTTCAAGATAACATAAAGATAGAGTTTAGATTCAAATAGGAAACTAGTATCCTCATCCTCGAAGATTTCCACTATCTTCAGATGTTGAGTTCACTGTAACTCTAACTCCTAGTTGTCATCACATCATTTATGATCTCCCCACGATCTCTATCCGCTGATGATATAATGTGATTTTGCCGAAGCCCACATAATACACTGGCCCGATCTAATGTTTTCCACAACAAGTTTGCTAGTTGTGGTTCATTTATCCGAGCATGGGCCAAGTCCTTAGCATGGGTCGAGTTAATCTCCACAAGGTCCGAGACTCTACTAAAATTTGCACCAAGTTTAATCTCACTCGCCCATGTTTGCCTTAATATTTTTGCATGCTTCCCTCATGCGTGTAATCCAGCTAACCTTCCTCCTAAGGCACATTGTAAAAGTCACTGAGAAGTGCTTTGAAATTTTGGATCTAACAGTTGCCTTCATTATTTGGTGTTGAAGTGAGATATTTCTTTAAAAATTTAATGCTTCTCACATTTCTCATGAGTTGTGAATATTACTTACATTTTGCTAGTTAATGTCCATCATGTTGGGCAAAAGCAGCGATTGTCATTTTTCATGTTGGTGTCAATCTGGTGATTTCACAATTTCCAAAACATAATATTTGGAGTGCACTCCTTTCAGTATGACAATTGCTTCCAACTTTTTATTTATCCACCTATTTATCTTGCTTTTTTTCTAGTATCCTTTTAAATGTTTTTAAGATTTGGATTGCCAGGTACGAGCCACACCTGGCCATACACAAGGTTGTGTAACCTATGTTACAGGAGATGGGCTTGATCAACCGCAACCACGGATGGCTTTTACTGGTGATGCACTGCTGATCCGTGGATGTGGAAGAACAGATTTCCAGGTTTTAGTTCTTACATTTTAATTCATTCTGCAAGATTTTTCATTCTCTGCTCAACTCTGGCATTTTAGGACCCACTCCTTTTTATACAATTACTTCAATTTATTTGTAGGGAGGAAGTTCAGATCAACTATACCAGTCAGTCCATTCGCAGGTAAGGAAAAATATATATTGTCTTTTCAGATACTCTCTCTTTGTTAGTAGTTAAACCGCTTTACATATCTAAATACCAACTGTCGACGTTGTCAGATCTTCACATTGCCCAAGGACACTTTGATCTATCCGGCTCATGATTACCGGGGGTTCACTGTATGATACTCTATCTTAGCTCGCTCTTCAGTTATCTGAGCATATTAGTGGAGGTGTTTACTCTGAAACATCGTGTGAGTTGCAGGTGAGCTCTGTTGAGGAAGAAATGCTTTATAATCCAAGACTCACAAAGGATGAGGTTCATCTTTTGCGTTCTTTTGTCTGCCTGCTTTTTTTTTTTTTTTTGTGAATTGTTCTTGTATCTAATTGGTTCAACTGTTTTAATGCCTTTTGCCAGGAAACATTCAAGAGTATCATGGCAAGTAAGTAGCACCATCTCATCAGCATTTGTTTAAGGCTGATATTAGTGAATTTAATACAAAATTTTCATTCACAGATTTGAACCTTCAGTATCCGAAGATGATTGATATAGCTGTTCCTGCAAACATGGTTTGTGGATTGCAAGATGTGTCTGCAAAGCCTGCTGAAGCCTTTTCCAGCTAAACATACTCTGGTACAGTTTGCACGCTGTTATTGGATCCAAAGGGTGCAAATCTATGTTTACAAAATAATAGTGCTTCTGGTTGGTTAAAATTTTAATTCAATCACTAACATGTAAAACGCATAATAATAATAGTAATAAGTGTAAACATATATTATGCTATCCAAGTTAAAGTTTGTGCCATGCTTTTTTCGTATCCTGCAATCTTGGATTTGCTGTTTGTGGATCTTATAATACAGTCATTTTAAGTTCACTGAATATGTATCCTGCTGCCAGCAAATGTAAAATGGTCATTCTTGCTATTGCATCTAAATGGTGCTTATCTTCTACTTGGTATTCCTATATTTTCAGTTGACCGAAGTATTGAGCCAGACAAATATTAATAGCTGCGTAACTACATGGAAGATGCAAAGTGGATAGAGGTGACAAACAGATGTCTGTTACATGACATGAACCTAACAATTGACTACACGTTGAAAGTCATATCTGGAAGAAACCGACAAGTGGAAGTGCTTGTATTTTACACGCAGCTATTGGAAAGTGATGCGATTGATAGAGCATTATATTATTGCATTTTCATTCTTTTACTAACCAATATCACATGTTTATATCTTAACTTGTAATTGCTACATCTCAAGACTCAATAAGAAGATCTAAAATTATTTTAGCAACAAAATCCCTTTGACATTGAGATTTCGACAAGTTCACTAAAATCAAAAAGCATTTGCGCATATCTGGTGTTGAAATTCTCTATACATTTCAAAACGATCAATCACCTATCTACATAGAGATATTAATGCATTTTGTATAATTTATTTTCAGTGTAAAATTTAAGATTTAACATATATAAAATTTTTGGATTGAACAACTTTTTAAAACATTAATTTTTTTTCTATTTTGTCATGGAGCTAGATGGTATAGTGGGAAGTAAATTTCAAAGTCCCAAGTCCAATAAAAAGTGAAAGAATTAAGAATTTTTCTATATTTGAAATTTGAAAATATGTTCCAAAGACCAAAGTTCAGTAAAAAGTGTAAAAATTAAGAATTTTCCTATATTAAGTTGAAAATTAGTTTCTCACACACTCACAAAATATTATAAAAATAATCACTATTTTTAATAATGAGGTCACTTGTTATTTATTGGCTTTATGTCAATAAAATATTATATATTTTCTCCTTAATTCTTGTGGACTTGATCATCAAAATCAAATGTTAAAAGTTATTTGGACACTTGATTTTGCAACACTTTCAAAAGGAGCTCCTAAAGAGAAACGTATAGTAATCTTAGCGTTAGATTTTTAAACCCAAACTTAAACTTGAAGATAACTCATACACATCCTTTGATGCCCACCACTTTGTTATAAATAATTGATTTTAATAAGTATATTATTGGTTTTGAAATGACACACAAGAAAGAGGGTACATTATAGCACCCCACTCTTGTAGGACACATACCTAACATCCTGAATGATATCTGAGTACGCACCCCACAAGGGTGACATGTTAGAACGATCATTCACTCAAAATTTATTACAAAACTTTTGTTTCTTTAAACAATATACACGTATGCGGAAATCATTAATCAAATCGAGCTCACTGTATTTAAAAAAACGTTTTCATTCACAAGTGTCATTTCAGATACAAAAGAAAACTTACAATCGTAATGTCATTTTGTTACCAATTCAATCATATACACTTAATACAATTTTTTTTCGGAACATAATTCGAAAATAAAATTGCTAAAGACATATGCAGGTGAAACTGATCCCGACCCCTAACTCATGCTCATTTGCAGTGGCTAAACTCCAATTGGTCTAATTGGATAACTCCTCTGAACCTGAAAAGCCACGTTGCAATTTTTTATGAGTTTTGCAAGCTCAATGAGTGAATCATCATTGATGATTTCACCGGATTCGTAAAAACAAATCACATATTTCACAACTAATCATGCAGAATATGTATATTCCATAAACTCACACTGTCATGGCAAATCATTTAATTATTGCGAATCAGAACATATATAAACAAATACAGATGCATATGAGACTCCACATTCGTTATTATTTATGACCGAGTGCCTATCACATATCACATATACAAATACTGGCCCATTGGGCTCAGTCAAAAACATATATCACGGAGCATAGCTCTATATGCGGAATCATATACCACGGAGCAAAGCTCTACGTGAAAGTGCTTGATACTGGCTACTCTGGTCACAACGCCTTTATTTGAGCATGCATTTTATGAAATGCATCAATTCAGAATTTACATATGTCACAATCTTTTATAAAGCACAGTCAAAATTTCATAATCATCGAGCCTAAGTCTGGCATTCAACTTTCAATGAGAATTCACATTTCATACAGAATTATCAAACAAACTAGAGCACTTCCAATACAGTCCTAAATATTTACTACTCGGACTTTAAGTCTGGAATTCAGAAACAACTCGCAACAGTTTAATAATTGGAAGCTTAACTAATCAAATCAAATCAATCCTAGGAAGTTCATCTAGGTTGACTCACAATACGCCCCAAGAAGCTATTGCCTGGATGGTTCGGCAATGTTCGACTGGCATCCAATGTGCTCCTCTATAACATTCACAACACATTCATAAATATCACATTTTTTTGCACAAATGTATAAGTATTCTTTTATGCACATTAATGTATAGAAAGTATGTACAATGCATATTCAATGAAAATTCCAGGTATCTTATTGTAATTCTCATCATCAAATCAATCAGATATCAAAGCCCTCATTAAAATCATTTGTACTTATAATTTGGATCAAAATAAAACAATGTGAAATCAATTTCATAACCTAATTGACCACTTCAGATTTTCTACCCACATGATTTCGGGTCAACTTTGTATAATTAATCTGATAAGGTAAATGACAAAATTAGATAACACTTCCTTTCGGAAAGTTTTTCTCCAATGTCTTACGTTTCTAATGACTCCAAGATCATGCAATTTGATTCAGTATTTTATAAGTTATGTTCACAATACCACATACTGTGAATATTTGAACTTTTGGCTAGTACATGATCATACCGTCTAATTATACAACCCATATCTTTCAGCTCAGATATCTAAAAATTACAAACTCTATACCAATATAAAGCTAAGATAATAAGCTACAACTTATGTGAAGACATCTTTGTCTGATTCTACCTATATCAATACAGTTTATTCAATAACAATAGGACCTGATTTTTGTCCCTGGTAGTGCTACTGCCTAAGCCAAGACTTACTTTCAAACTCAATTTCAAGACTCTTAAGGACATAATTCAAATTCAATTGCTTCTTATCATTTGTAGCCAAATGTCTCTATTTCAATTTAAAACAAGAATCATTTCATTTGTAAATCTATATATCAAAATATAGACAAAATACCTAAGCATGTTCAGTAAAAAAATTCCAGTTATCAAATTCCAGCACACCTAAGCATTTTCATCCTAACACCCCCTTTCGGGATAACTTTGCATGATCTTTATGACAAGAAAAATGGTGTATTTCAGTAACACTTTCTTCTAGACAATTGTTCCACTATGTTTCCAGTTTCTAATAACACCAAAATTGTACAATTTGATTCAGTATACTGAAAGTTATATCCAAGAGAGTTCAGATTGTTTTTAAACTGTAACAGAATTCCTAACTCTACTTCCAGCTAGATTTTGAAATGCTTAAAAATATAATTAACATTCTGCTTCTTGAGAAAAGTTGTAGATTTATGTCTCTATTTTAATATGAATCAAGAATCAACTCATTCAGAAATACACAAATCAAGTTATAATCCGAATACCAAGACATGTTCAGTGAAAGTTTTCCAGCTCATAATATTCCAGTACACTTCCACATCAACATATTATGCAATCTTCCCTAATTCAATCATCATAAATTCTCTATCATAACATGCTATAAACAATAATCATTTACTTGTTTAGTTCAAATCCCATCTCAAAAGTCACTCTAAATTAGTACTCCAAACATGCAGAATCATCACACATTCAAGATGGAAACTTGAAAGATTTCAGCTAGGACAAGGCAACTATATTATGATTTTTTGCTTAACTTTGTGAGGCTAAAACATGGATTATGTTGGACCCCGTCACCGAGGCCCAACATTCGGAAACACACAAGCATAGAAGACCCAAAATCGACAACATACCAACCTCATTTTGGTGGATATGCAATAGGAATTTCGGATCGGCTTCTTAAGGACATTTGTTCCTCATAATCTAACGACTCTAACGCCACTGAAAACGCTCAATTTGGATTAGAAACGAAGAAGTTATGACCAAAATACTGTCTTAAAGAAAATAGACCAAAAATGCTATATCTAACTTCATGTCAGAAATTGAAAATCTTAGAGGTAAAATTTCAGCTCGGCTCCTCATATAACTTGTAGATCTAGGTCACTAGTTTAATTTAAAATAAGAATCGCCTCAATCGGAGCTCTATAGCTCAAGAGATTTCAAAATTACTGAAGCATATTCAGACTTTATTGACCGACCATCACACTTTGTTTCAATCCACTTTTTACAATTTAAAAGTAATATTGATCAATCAGGCATAAAAAGATAGAAAATTTTCTTAGGAGTCTAACGCTTCAAAAATCAGCTCAATCGGAGGTCGGACTAAAAAGTTATGGCCAAAAGAAGGAAGAGGGGTCGGTCAGCCAAGAACCGACCCCAAACGCGCGAGCTCGCCCAAGGGCGAGCGCCTGGGCGCTCGCGGGCCGAGCGACCCGCCAGCGATCAGACCTATCAGATTTCAAACCCTCATAACTTTTGACTTCGAGCTCCAAAATTAGACGCAGTTTGTTTCGTTGGAAAGCTAAAAGACAACTCTACAATTTTCAAGAAGGACCTAGGAGCAAGCTCGGATATTACAGGAATCAAAAGTTTACTCCAAGACCGATCGACTAGCTCCTCCTAAACAGTACTGAAACTTGCAAACACCATAACTT
>JANZLD010000009.1:751462-797108 GCA_026413575.1 Erythroxylum carthagenense | reverse complement strand
GTTTGGTTTTTAAAAAGTCGCAAATTACTATTAATGTTTTATTATTGTGATGCCATGTGGAGTTTAGAGTTGTTTGTCTGTAGTTCTCTCTTTTCGTAGGATATGGACCGGAATGACCTACGGGTGTTCCGGTAGGTACTCTACGATAATGGGGTGCTACACAACCATTATAACAAAGAAATTAACTATGAACATATACAAACAAAACTTTTTCAAATCATCATTTCATTTCTAAAGCAAAAGAATTTGAAAAACTTTATTTACATAACAAAGGCCACACTATTGGCTTTTTATAGAATACAAAATGCACATGATACGATTGAATGCGTATGCTTAATATGATTCTAAATACCCAAAAGTTTCTGAACTAACTTAATTACAAAAGTCTCTATCCTTGGAGTTTGCCAAACTTTGCAAGGATTAATGCTGATATGCTTTTTTTGCACCTGCAGAGTGGAAGGGAATAGGGTGAGCTACGAAGCTCAATGACTTATACGTTTATAGCCATTGGCAATGAGCCACACAATTAAACATGCATATACTTCATATAATCATATATGTTTATATCTCATTGGGCTAGCAATTCAATCATTCACAATTCAATTTCACAACTCATAGATCAACACCTCATCACATGGAACATGTCAAGTGTAATTAATCATCAAAGCATAACACTCAATCTTCCATCATAACTTGAAAAATCAAAATGCAAATGCACAAACAAATAGCTAGAGAGTTCCGTGGAACAAAATGGATAAACTGAAGTTTATACTGTGAATAAAACGAGTTCGATTTCTCAAGATCTCGTGGCCTCAAGCGGGTAGCCGGGAGAAGGCTATAGGTCAATGTGCACGTGACTAACGAAACGAGTTCCTCTCTTGCCCAATCACAAAAAAAAATTATGCTCAATTTAGTCAATCACAAATTCATACTCTCATGCTTCTTTTATTTAATTATATTCTCATATTTTCATGCTATTTCTTCTTTTCATTCAATTCAAAATGTCATAACCTTTTTCAAGGTATAACATGGTCATAATTCATCATGCATTTTCAAATCTTCACAACACTTCAATTTCACGCAATTTAAGCATAAACACACAAGTAGGGCATTTACCTATCACACAACAACTATAAAAATATTACCCATTTATTTACTTGCAAAAATCCAAGTCAAGCTTGCCTTTCCTCTTGCTCTTGGATTTTCATCCCTTGGTCCCCTTCAAACAACCAAGTTCTCATTCAACACAACATTCCCATAGAAATTCATAAAACTTCAAAAATCACAAAATGAAATAAATGCTAAGTTGGGCTTAGACTTAACCTACCTATAGTCTATCTAGGTTGGAAAAATCAAAACCTAGTTTAGAAATCCATAAAAATACATCTAGGGTTTCTCCTCTTTCTTCCTACGCAAACTCATTCTCTTCTTTAACCCCTTTCTGTTTTTCTACTAAGCAAGAAGAAAGATGATACTTTCCTTAGGTTTAGCCCAAATCTTCTTCTTTCTCCTTCTTTCTCCTTTTTCCCTAGCTTCCATGCACTCTTCTTTCTTTTCTCCTCTCTTCTCACAACTTTCTCTTCTCTTTTCTAATTCCCAAGATTTTCCTCTTCTCATTTTAAATAATACCACATTATGCTTGCTCTTCCCTTTTTACCCTTTATTTAATTAGTTCTCCCAGTTTTGCCCCTTTTTGTCCATCAACTACTAACATCTAACTCCTTATTTTGATAAGGTAAATAAAGAAATCTAATAACACTTCCTTCTAGAAAAATGTTCCCCATGTTCTTAAGTTTCTAATGACACTAAAATCATTCAATTTGGTTTAGAAATTTGAAAGTTATACCCTAAACATTTTTGAACTGTTCTTATGCTGAACCAACACTCTATGCTCAATGTCCATCCAAAAATTGAAACTCTTATAGACTGAATTAAAACTCTATTTCTCCATACACTTTGTATCCCTATATCTCTACCTTAGTCCAAACTAAAAATCATCTCATTCAGATCACTACAGAAAAAGTTATGCCCAAAATACTGAAACATATTCAGTAAAACAACACCAGTTCATTCCATTTCAACTGATTCTCTCACTTTCGTTCAATCAATCTTTTTCAAATCAATTCAAAATGCTACCAATTTTTTTGGAGAAGTAGAAAAATGCCTTATGAATCCAATGGTTCAAGAATCAAGTCATTTGGATGTCTAAAGGATAATTTATGATCAAAAGAAGCAAGAATGTTCAGTAAAAGACAAAATCCCAAATGCATGATCGTGCATTTGCACGACAGTGCAAATTTTCCTTCACCTCCAAAGTGACCGTCGTGCTTTTGTATGATGATGCTTTTTGGCCAAGACAATGCTTTTGGCCTAAAATCTTAAAGCACGACGGTGCTTTTCCACTTCTTCTTCTTCACCGACATCTCAACTTTAAAATTCCATAACTTTTGATCCAGAACTTCAAATTTTGCAAACTTTATATCAATGGAAAGCTAAAAGAAAGATCTACAACTTATATGAAGACAAATTTTCAAAATCTGACTAAATCGACACATAAAATTCATGAAAGTTCATATCAAAAATTCAACTCTCTCCTACTATTCATTCCCAGAATTTTCAGACTTCCAATTTTCAAAAACCAACATTTCAAATTTTTATTTCTAGTTTTTCTACTCCATTTCAATCAACTCATTCACCATAAATTCATACTACTCCAAAATATACAAGTTTAGTACAAAATCATTAAAAACCAAGAATTCATAATCAACCTATTCATGCTCTGTTACTTTTCTACATTTTCAACTTTCATGCTCAATCACTATTCTTCCTCTCAACTTCTATTTAAACTCAATATCATCTATAAACAAGTTATAGTATGAACACTAATAACAGAATATATACACATATACCCACTCATCATCAACTTACCACATTCATTACCTTAATCTTGTATATCATTTCAAATTCAAGACTTCTCCTTTTTCTTTACTCATAACTAATCACTAGCAATTTCTCATTTAATAGTTCTAACTTTCAAGAAAAGTTCGGGGTCCAACAAGATGAGTACTTACAAAGCCGTTTATTCCTGTGGAAGGGCTGAGGAAAAGAGGGTTTGTGCGTGATTATCAGTATTTTATTCTAGTATCTTCTGCCTTACTAATTTTCTTAAGAAAGATTTTGAGTCCTTTCCACATGAAAAGCATCTAGCTACGTTTACCATGAATAAACTACAAATGTTATAAAAATTCCCATGAATTACTTGAACTGCATTTAGTAATTAGGATAAGAGTAACGTCTCATGAACTTTTATGGCAGTGATCTTATATTAAAACTCAAGAACAAGAGTTTCAAGTTCTCATCTTTATAGAACTAGAAGAAAAATTGAAGGGTAAGATCTCAAAGTTATGATCTTTCTAGACCAAAAGAAAGGAAATTGAAAGTTTGGTATTCAGATGTAGTAAGACTTGATGAAACGTGATACCTGTTGCCTGATAAGATGGTGAAAAACAAAGCATTCGATAAGCGTATGTTCATGACATGATATTAACAACAACAACCAACCAACCAACAATACATAATCTCAAGATAGATTCACATAATTTGATAATAACAAACACAAAATAAATCGTTCTATGATGTTTCTATTGCTTGTTGATGAACTCAACAATTCCATCAAAAAGGGCAGTGGTTTGTGATGTAGTTTATGGATCCATGTCCACTGCAATTTTGTTGAGATAGAAATTGTGTCCCATTCCAGGATTAGTGAGTAGTGTCACATCCTTGTTAGTCCTTTTCATGGCTTTATAGTACTCCATCTCAGCATCTCTAACCTTATCATTCTTCCTCACACAAAGCAGGAATGACGACAGATTCAAAGTGTCCAATAGCAGAGCTGCTAGTCCTATTAGGAAAGTAAGTGGGTGGTCCTTGTTACATCCCACAGACAATGCAAACCCTAAGAAATTGTCAACTATGTCAAGTGTTAAAAGAGCTGACTGCAGTTGCTCCAACTCCGACTTGCTCCTCTCTCACCTGACGAACCCTGGATGGATTAGAATCCCTTCGGTGAGTCTCACCAGACTTAAATCTTCACGACCAACTCGTGTAGCAACTTCATAGACCAAGTTACCTCTGAAACTATCTCTAAGAAAAACACACTTAAAAGCAACATGATCACTAAGCCAAGACTTGTGTGATTTTCATTGAGCAAGTGAACATAGCTAAAGAAGAGCAGCCAACCCATCATCACACGTAGCTGACAGACGATGCTCGGGGCCTCATCAAAGATAACAGAGACAACCCCTTAATAGGTGGTGATGATGCGGACAATCCATTTTGCTAAGTTTCTCAAAGAGAGATGATGAATTTAGGGATTAAAAATAAATTTAGGTTATGGAAATGATTTTCGTTTTGAAAATCCATGTACACCACATATGTTCTTTACATGGAAAATTAAATCCACCTGGCCTCTCCAAACAAGCGTTTTATATATAGAAACAGGTTGTGTATGACGATATCAAAATTTTGTCCAAAATATCTTAATATTGAGCAGAATTGATAACGTTTAGACTTTCATTAAGCAGATTAAAAACCCAAAAAAATGGCCCAAATTTGAGCATTTAGCAATCAAAAAATGAAAGATCCTTGTCAAGGTAATATAGTGTAGGGAAATTAAGAGGAGATCTAATTCTGATCGTGGCGGAATAATTACAAAACTTTTTCATATTTTAATTTCCTGAAAACTAAGATCATTTTAATTCTATAAAATGATTAACACATAAGCATGAATCATATTTAGTGTCTTATTACGAAGCTTGATCTTTTCTTATAGTATCCCTTGAACCGTTTTTGAAACTAATCCATCTCAACATCATAGCTGCACAACCGTCCAGCTTCTAACAATATCCACATAACAGGTTGAAAAAACTTTGTAACTCTTATAGAGAGAGTTAAGCTAGAAGTGGTAGCTCTATTAGAACTTAAGTATATTTATGGTAAGCTTTGGACATTTTAGTATTTTAATTGAAATTAGATAGTTAGAATTATAAATAATTCTGATTAATCATAAAGTTTCTAAAAGTTTACAATCAAATTCAATTTAATTAAATTAACTTTGCTCTCTGCAACTCGTTTTTTATGTGAGACCCATTAGGTTCCCAAATATATTGGCAATGATTATAAATTATAAAATATAATTCTTAATTATAATTAGATAAATTAAAATCCTTGTAATTTATCTTTAATTCTCCAATTAAACAATTTATAGCCATAGATCAGATTGACATCTCACAACACATCATGACTATCTAAATATTTAGAAATGTTAAAGTGAATTGACAAACTTTTCATGCATAATTTTTTTGTATAATTCAATCCTTTCATCGTAAAATGTTTCAATTGGACAGAGCATGAAATTAATGTCTACTTTTTTGTAGTTTAATTATATTAGTTTCTAGTTATTAGCTATTTATTCAATTAATGACATCTGGAAACTATTTCCAAAGTGTCATTCCACTTTAGCCAAAGATTTCCTAAATTAATGCTAATCGAGAACAATGAAACATTTTCTCTAATTACTTTAGGGTGATGAATCATATATTGATCACTCAACTACCTCTATATGATTTATGCTACATCGAATGACTATCAATTAAATGATCATGATAAGTAGTATTAAAATATAGCAATCCTTAAACAAGATAACTTTGAAGTCTTCAAGTCAAATGATCACTTACACAATCATCACAATGAGAATTCCATTGACATACAAGTAATGTTCCAAATGGATTTCTCATGTCAGGTTTGTTTAATGAACTTGTTCTCTAATAATCACCTACATGTTTGTTTAAGCATCTTCATACTTTGGTCCATGAGATCGACTTCTTCCTTCATAAGGAAAAACATATCGTATGTAAGTCTTTTTACGTTCTATTAATGTCCAATATAAATAGAAGAATGACTAGGAATATTTATGGATAATACATAAATGCAATATGAATGTCCTAATCATAATCTAATTATAATTTCATTTGTAATATAATTATCCCATAGAATTTAATTATCATATACACATAAACATATACAAGATAAAAATGCCTTTCAATTATTTTGTCACTTAGCAACATCCGATCAATTAGTTGTAGAGCATTAACTAATAATATCCTACTTGGACTAAGACAATTGCTTAAGTATCTTATACCATATCATAATATGATGATTATACTTCTGTTGGAACAGTGGCTTAATAAGACAATTATACAAGTTTCTCTATAGTGAGCACTTGCTTAAATTTTACAACTTCCATCTTAATTATCATCATAATTAAGAAAAATTGCCTAAATACATTCTTGTATCTTTAATGATACCCTATCTCCTTAAGCATGCCCAATGGCTCTAATGTTCTAAACACATTACTTTCTTGAACAATGTAATAAAGTAGATTAACTTCTTTAAAGAACTTATTGATCTAATTAATCATTTCTACTAAATGAAAATGTCTTATCACTTAATTAGCGACCATTGTTATATTAGAACCTTTCCAATATTAAGTAATATTGTTTTAAGCAAATAAAACTTAATTAGGATTTACTTCTAAAGTTTATCCTTATCATCTTGAACTCAAATATTAACTCATACATAGAATAATAGATATCTTCAATACTTCAGAAGTATCAAATATCTCAAATACTAAACATCTTTAATACATTATCTTTGTACTTGGAGTAATAATAGGTAAAAACTTCCAATTTATTTCTATAGACCTAATTCTTACAATTAATTTGTTACCTTTTCTTATCCAACAAAAGCAATATGTCTTTATATACTCCCACTAAAGAGGACAACTATACTTCCACTAACCTTCTTGTAGACATGATACATTCATAATCATCTCCAAGCACAAACTCATTGATTTCATCATGAAAGTGAATCTTTTAAAATTTCATAACCTTTCAACTATACTTCAAATGTATTAACGAAGGTACTAGTTCTAATTGGATGTATTGTCATGACATTTGAACCTTTCAAATTTTATCCTACTCTTGCTATTTATCTTGAGAACCATTCTTCTATAAATATATATATTGAATCAAATAATTTGTTCAATGGATCTGTAAGATTATAGCCAACCTTTTAGATATCTTATAACATTTTGTTATCCAATTTAGTTTTAAACGTAATGGATAAAATATGCTTTAACTAAGCATTACATTTTAAAATCATTAACTTTGACTCTTTCAGTGACTTAACATTTCATATCTAATATGAAATCTTGCTAATTGATTCAATTGGAACTATTGAAAGTAAGTCATTGTACTAGGTATAACTATAGAAGAAATAATAGTACACCATACAATATTTCATATTTTATTTCCTCCTAACATAAATCCATACTACTATGAATTTAGTTGTAAAGGTATTTATTAGAGAATCCCATTCCTTATAGATAACAAAAAATTTAAAAATAACCACAACGATCTCATCGAAGTGCTTCAACATTCACAATACTTAATTTCTACTTAGATTTAAACTATTTAAACTTTTCAAAATTTTAAGTCAACATTTCATTTAATAGATATGACTATATCACATAAATCCATTAGTAATATAATGAAATATAAGTATCATCCTTTTATGAATTGCTATTTCATCCAATACATAACATATATAAATTTAAAAATTCAATATCATTATCATTCTTTCACCAAAGCTTGATTTGGTTATTCTTCAACTTGATAAGTTTCACAAGTTTTATACAATTCATAATCAAAAGGATATACATATCCTTGTATATATCTTTATGATAATCATTATGCTGATTTAACTAACATGGCATAAAAAGATAGTATCGGTTATCCAACTTATATTCTTGCCACATATGTTAAGCATAATTCTCCTTTGATCTAACGCATACAAACTATTTGTATAAAATTAGTTTAAATACTTTTACTTAACAATCTATTCTTATTGTGCATTGAATACTATAGTAATTTTGAATCTAAATTCAATATCAAATACTCATAAACATGAACTAGAAATACATACGATCTCTATCATATCATGTATACGCATGAAAATTTATGCAATTATTTTTCTTCTTATGATAAATATTGTCAAACTATAATAAACCTTTAATTGATGTCCATGTTTATGCTTTTAGTATGCTAAATTAAGTTAAACAATTTCAACAAGGAACTATACCTTTTAGCGCTACTCAATGCAACCTCTTACATCTTGCTATTATAATGCTAACATAAATCTACATGTTGTCTTTAGAGTTTAGAAGATATTAGCTAACTTAAAATGTCAATACATTTTGTCATCTATATGATTTTGACACATCTCTAAAACTTAGTCAGCAAATCCTCAACAAGGATTATAGCAAAATTACATAATAGGAATATAATTTTTCTTTTTGGCTATAAGAACTCTTTTTAAACATAACCTTTGTTCAAGAAATTTTGTTTATTAACTTAGTATAAAATATACTAAACAAGGCAAATTCTACTCAGGACAAAAATAAATGTAAGAAAGCAAGTAATCAATTATATGTCATGATTATCAAATGAGATTAGGCCTTTAATCATGTATTTAATTACTCTCATTATTTTATTTAAAATAATAACCCTCACTATTATTCAGAAATATTACTTTAAATTTTCTAGTGGGCTAGGATCCCATTCGAATATATTTGATCTTGAGTTTACTCAATAAACCAACTACACTTAAATTAGGTATATCAACTTTATTAATCACATCTCATGTGACTCTTAGATCCGTTAGGTGATAACTCTTGCCAAAACATATCTAATATGTTATTCCTAACCTTGCCTCTAAATTCATGTGATAATGAGTTTGCTCATCCAAATCACATAAATTTAATTAAGTAGAACCCACTTAATTATCAAAGCCTCATATTTTCAAAAATAAAAATCCAAAAGTGTCATAATGTCAAGAATCATTGTTTTATAAAACATCAAAGGGAAAGGCATCCATTCATAAAAGAAAAGGTACTAAAAAAACCTAAATCATGGGCATCATCATTTTCCATGCCCATAAATAACTTCATCGCTACTATTTGCACTCCCATCTCTTAAACCTGATTGGATGCTTTTCAAATTGAGCTGTACAATCATATGAACATGCCTTAAGTTCAGGGTCGCTAATTGAGAATTTCAAAATATCTAAAATAGATAATGAGTCAATTGGTAGGTCTAAATGGCTACTCTTAAACAAATTTTTACGAGCCTAAAAACCTTTAGGGAAGGAATGCACAACATTATCATAATTCTAGGCCTCAAAGTATTTTCTCTTAAGGAAGATGCGACAAACATCCAACTTGAAGCTTTTCCCTACAAAATAGTCATCTTGATGATGAAAGGCTTTCTTTAAGCATTTAGTTTCCTTCTCTTAACCTTGATTTGAACATAATAATGATCAAGCACCTTACTGACATCTTCGATCTCCTCATACCATCTTGATTGTTTTATGTGAGATCTTTTGAGCTTAAGGTTTATTATTAATTATCATACTCTAGAAATATTTGATTAGGATAACTCTTAGTATGAGAGCCACCAAAAGCAATTTAATAATATATAAAAAAATAACTAATTAACTTTTACTTATATTATAAATTATTAATTTACATTTTTATCTTGTAAATCTATTATACTTATTTTGAAAACAGACTCTCTACTAATTAGGGGTAAAGCTGTGCACTACTAGACCTCTTTATACCCGCGTATTAGCAAAATTTGTATTAGATTGTTATTATTGTTGTTGTTCTTGTTGTAATCTGTTATACTCAATGCAAGACTAATTCACTTTTTTCTTAGCAATTTTTGTACATTATTTGTTTATTAGTATAAGTTAGGAATGACATTTGGTAGGGTCGGGTCTAGGTCCACCCAGGCTCTGAGACCCGATCAAGCCTGAGATAGCAGGTCGAGCCCATCTTTGCTTGACTATTTTTTAAAATTAAAATATAAAACGTCTTTTTACTTATAAGATCGGGCATAAGCAATTGAACTTGAGCCTTACCCAAGGGCCAGGTCAAGTCCGGGCCCAATTACCATTTCTAATTTAAGTGTCACTGCTAATTAGTTTTGATGGATTTAGTTTTAGTACTAAATGTTTTTCTTTTCTACTTCATAGATTTGATTGGCTATACCATTACTAAGTAATTATTACTCTTAACAAATAATCTATAATTTTTATTGTTAATAATAAAATTCAATCAAATTAATATATTATTTATAAAAATATGAATTATAAATAAAATGAAGAAATTAATAATCTTATGTTCTAGTATTATTAATATATACAAATTTTGTGAAATAATTAATTGATTATCTTATTAAATTAATCAAGATAATACTATTTTATTAATAATATTAAATATAATATTGAATAAAAGGATAAGATTTTTCACAATTTGATATATTAATAAAATAATCAATTAAATTAATTATTGTGAATTATAAATTATAGTGATAAATTGATCATCTTATTTAATTTTTTAATATAAATATTAATATGTAAATATAATAAATTAATAACTTGACTAAATTAAAAAATTAGTTTATTAGATATATACAATACTTATAATTTAGATAATTCTTAAATAGCCTCCAATTGTTCATCTTAACTTGTTTGTTAGTATTTTTAATGAAAAAAAGTTAAGATTATGATACGTAAAAAAGATTAAGTGTAAATGTTTATCAAGAGATTTTTAAATTTTTGGTAAAAATAGGAAAATCACACTAGACATAGAAAGTAATTACAGAAATATAAAATAATTATATTAATATTTTTAATATAATTATTTTTATATCATATAACTATCTGTTTTTCAAGTAGCTCCCTTCTTTCATCTTAGCTTGTTTGTCAATATTTTAAATGAAAAAAGGTTGAGGAAGTGATGTTTAATAAAATTTGGCTTAAGTATAAGAGCATTTAAAGAAAAATTTAAAAGTAGGGTAAAAATGGAGAAATCAAATAAGACCTAAAAACTTATAAATCTTATTTATGAGAATAAAAATGTAAATTTTAGTCCAATTTAACTTAATTTTAGCTTAGATTAATGAGACCACGAGATAAAATTATTCAGCCCAAGCAAACTAGAGCTTAGTTCAGGATGAGCACACGGGATAACTCAGCCCAACCTTTCACCCGATCTTAATATTAAAAAAGAAATATTCGATTGAGAAGGGGAAAGTGCAGACGTTGTCGATAGTTGTTTGTGTAGTGCTTACGGTGCTCTTGCTTGTTCATTTTCTCTGGTTCTGAGAGTTCTTCTCGGAGGTTATGGCCTCCATCGACCCCGAGGGTCAGTCGTCCAAGAAAGAAAGGACGCGAAAAAGGGACGATGAATTAATTCCTCCGAAATCGACGTACAGTGCGGCAGTGGTGGGGCCTTCTTCTGTGGTGGCCCAAGCTTCGGTTCAGGCGTGGGCAGAGGAGGAGCCTGTTATCGTAGAAGATAGGGACATCACGACGGAGGTGGGAAAGCGTGGCCCGTGTCTTTGGCTATCCCAGGCCTTCAAAAATCACCTGGACCTCCAATGGGAGCAGGCAGTGATCGTTAAATTGATGGGGCGTAGGATTGGCTTCTGAACTCTTTGCACTCGGCTCCAAAGCCTCTGGCAACCACGGGGTCCAATGAAGGTGGTGGACTTGGATCACGAGTTCTTTTTGGTTAAGTTGAAGGAGGAAGCCGACTACCTACGGGTATTGACCAACGGCCCTTGGATGATTTTCGGCCAAGTGTTGGCCGTCCAACGATGGTTCCCGGCATTTCGGCCGATGCAGGGGCGGGTGACACGCATGGTGGTCTAGGTCCGCTTCCCTAATCTCCCCATTGCGCGATATCATCCCCCGATACTGAAAGCTTTAGGGAACTTGGTGGGTAGTCTGGTGAAAATAGACGACGTTACCATCAATGCTTAGCGGGGGCGATTTGCACGACTGGCTGTGGAGCTTGATCTCAGTGCTCCTCTTCAATCCAGTATCGCCTTGGATGGCGAAACCATCTTGGTGGAGTACGAGGGCCTTCCCACGGTCTGTTCAGGCTGTGGCTTCACTGGACATGCCACTGATGCCTGCCCACAACGCACCTCTACCACAGACGCCACACCGGCACCTTGTAGGGAGGACGACAATGGCCCTTCGAGGACCCCCCTGATCTGAAACCACGCTAATGGGCCATCACCTGCACCACCCCGAGGCGAGCAACCCTGGATCCCCGTCCAGCGCCATGCATCTCGCCATGCTCAGTCACGTTCGGGTAGGCGACGGCCAAACCGTGCGAGCGCTACTGGGACGATCCCTCCGTCCTCTTCAGCTCAACCAGGTAATATCCGTCGAACAGTTACTCACCGTGCAGGGCAGCAAGGCGTGACCGCAAGCTTTGGAGGCTCATGATTCAATGTCCTGGAGGACGTTGAGGCACAGTCTGAAGACCTGTCATAGTCTGGTCTCCAATCCCATCCGTTTGTCTTCTCTGGCTGTGGGTGCCGAGTGGAGCAATCATTGGTGGTTCAGCCTGAACCAAATGGGACCCAACCTGGTCCCATTCCAACTGAGGGGCCACAGACTCCATCTAGTCCCATTCTAACTGAGGGGCCATCCACTGTGGCTACAGCCCAGGCCCAAACCCTGGGTTTAGTGGACGGTCCGACCTGTCCAGCCAGCGTGGGCCGGGCCATTTGAATCCAGCTCTGGTCCAACTCCAACCTTCCGCTCCGAACAACCATCTGGCCATTGAACTCCAGTCGCATACTGAAACGGTTTGTGACTAGGTCCTGTTGACTGGGCAGCCTCTGGTTGATTCAGAGGCCTCTCCTCTCATGGAGGGGGTTGAGGCTTCAGGGCTTGAGGCTGGGTCTGGAAGCACGGACCTCCTCCCCAACCCCTCCGTCCTAACAACTTTAACCTCGGAGGCTAGGCCTTCGGACGACTTACCCATCCCGCAACGGGATGCGGCGATGGGCCAGGCCCAACTGGACGTTGACTTCCACGATGCTCAGAAGGGTGGCCCCAGGGGTGACTCTTCTTAGATTACTCCCCTGTCCATTTCCTTATGTCAATTCTACTCTGGAATTGTCAAGGCGCGGGAGGGTCACGGTTTCAGACCATCCTGCGTAATTATATACGCATGTACAGGCCGGGTATTTTGGTGCTGATGGAACCCAGGATTAGTGGAGAGCGTGCTCTACGTGTCATTCAGTCTCTCGGCTTCGATTTTTCATTTTGAGTCGACGCGATTGGATTTTCGGGTGACATTTGGCTACGTTGGACGACGGATTTTGAGATTTCGGTCATTCTGGCTCACCGTCAACTCATCCATACCACCATTAAATCAGGACAGGGTTCCTTTGATTTTACCGCGGTCTATGCCAGTCTGCAGCCAATCACCCAAAACCAACTTTGGCCTCTTTTATCTTGGCTTGGGCGACACTGCTCAGGACCTTGGTTGGTGGGAGGCGACTTTAATGCTAAACTGGAAAGTTCGGGTAGGCGGGGTGGGGCTCGTTCCTCCAGAGTCGTTACTTCTCGGTTCAGGGATTGGGTGCATCAGTGCGGTCTTCATGATCTTGGTTATGTGGGCTCGAAATTTACGTGGTGGCGTGGGATTGTGCAGGCCAGGCTGAATCGCGTTCTTGGGTCCACTCCTTGGCTCCGCTCATTCCCTCACTCAATCAACCACCACCTCCTTTTCCTTGGTTCGGATCATCGGCCACTCTTGTTTCACCTCGGATCGCTTCCCGCCAGGCCATCCCACTCCCAGCATTTTCCATTTCAAAATGCCTGGGTCACTCATTCGACATTTTCAGGGCTGGTGGCACAACATTGGCTTCCTGGCGCGGCGACCATGAGCCAATCTCTGGTTCGATTTTCTCAACACCTTCAGCATTGGAACACTCATGTCTTTGGAAATATTATGCATCGCAAACGTCGACTGATGGACCAGTTACGGGGCATTCAACGTGCTATGTCCGACGACCCCGCTGACTCTCTGCTTGACCTAGAAGATCATTTGAGCCGTGATCTTATGCAGGTCTTGAGTGAGGAGGAGATGCTGTGGCACCAGAAAGCTAGGTGTCAATGGATTTCGAGGGGGGATCGTAATACGAAGTTCTACCATTCCATTACCCTCTCAAAGCATAAGAAATTGCGGATCGTTCGACTCACGGATTTCGATGGCACGCGGATAATGGACCCAGACCGGCTATGGTGACTCGTCCACATCTACTATGCCCAGCTCTATACTGATGACGTCGGGGCATATGTCCCGCTTCCTTATTCTGGCGAGGCCCCTACCCTCTCTCCCTTGCAGGTTCACGACCTGGAGCTCCCTCTTCCGACACATGAAATCAAGAGTGCTATTTTTGCGATGAATCCGAACAAAGCCGCCGGGGTCGATGGGTTTAATGCACTCTTTTTCCAGTCTCAATGGCCGATAGTTGGCCCTGTGGTGGTGACATTTATCCAAAAAATCTTTTGTCAGGATCATTGGGAACCGTACCTGAATAACACTCTCCTGATTCTCATTCCCAAAATCCCGGTTCCCCGACAGGTTTCTCAATTTCAACCTATTAGCCTCTGCACCATCCTTTACAAGGCCATCGCTAAAGTTATAGTTAATCGGTTGAAACCGTTTATGTCTCAGCTCGTCGCGGAGAATCAGTGTAGTTTCATTCCTGGCCGGCAGATTACTGACAATATTCTTATAGCCCAGGAAGTGATTCACTCTATGCGGACGAAATCAGGCCAGAAAGGCTTTCTAGCCTTAAAAGTCGATCTTGAAAAAGCTTATGATCGGCTTCATTAGACGTCCATCCAGGACACTCTAGAGGCAATTGGGATTCCTGCGAACCTGATCCATGTCATCATGCACTGTGTCACGATGATGTCGTTTCGCGTGGCATGGCAAGGCATCTTCTCCGATGCCTTTTACTCGATTCGGAGTGTTCGACAAGGCGAACCGCTATCCCCGTACCTGTTTGTTCTATGTATGGAGCGACTCGGCCACACCTTATATCGCAGGAGGTGGCTGAGGGCCATTGGTGGCTCATTCGACTCAGTCGGACAGGGCCTCCCATCTTCCATCTTTTCTTCGCTGACGACTTGGTAATCTTTGCAGAAGCTGCGGAGTCCCAGGCTCAGGTTATCGGCCGCACCTTACAGATTTTTTGCTTAGCCTCTCGGCAAAAGATAAGCCTTGAGAAGACCCGCATCTTTTTCTCGAGGAATGTGGCTTCGGAGATCGCCCGACGGTTCAATCACGGTCTTCGCCTGAGTCGTACGGATAATTTGGGCCAGTATCTCGGGATCCCGTTGTTTCACGAGCGAGTCTCCAGACGGACCTTCCAACTTATTTTGGATACGGCCTGAACGAAGCTCACAGGCTGGCATGCGTAGACTGTGTCTTTGGCTGGTCGGGTGACTTTAGCCTAGTCGGTTATCTCCGCTCTCCCCATTTTGACGATGCAGACGGTTCGACTCCCTCGTCAACTTTGTGATGATCTTGAACAGCTCATGTGTGATTTTATTTGGGGCACGACCGCATCGCAGCATCGGATCCACCTAGTGAACTGGGACATGGTCTGTCAGCCAAAGTCCGCTAGGGGTTTGGGCATCAAACGACTCCACACCACCAATGGCGCGTTACTTGCCAAATTAGGTTGGGCGTTGATGGTCAACCCTTCCCCACTGTGGGTTCGTGTGCTCTGTGGGAAATACTGATTGGATACGCATCATTTGCCCCACACTATTGCTAGGTTCCAGGCTTCCATGGTCTGGCGGAGCCTGTCGGCCGTCTGGTCGATTGTTAGGCACGGCAGCCGTTGGATTTTGGGGAATGGGCGCCGTATTTTATTCTGGCTCGATAACTGGGTAGGCGGGTGGGGACCTCTGGTCCACCTGACCATCGTGGGCGTCCCTGACACTCTATTGACTGCTACAATGGCCGACTTCCTGGACCGGAGAGGCACCTGACACTGGCACAGGTTCCAGCAGTATCTTCCGACTGCGGTCTGCTTCGACCTCGCATCCATCCGGCCTACGTTTGATGATGGAGTGGACGATCAACTCCTTTGGGGGCCCACCTCTCACGGGAGGTTTACGGTCCCATCGATATACGAGTTACAGGAGTATCTCGGGGTTGCCCTGCAGCCCAATGTGTGGGAGGTTGTTTGGAAATGGGCTGATCCTTAGAGGATCCGGTCTTTCTTGTGGCTACTGGCACACGGCAAACTTCTGACGAATCGTCAACGAGTCCTCCGGCCCACTAATAGCCGATGCCGTTACTGTGGGCATGATGAGACCACGCTCCACGTGGTGCGTGACTGCCCGTGGGTGCGCACCTTTTGGGCCCAGTTTCCTCGGGATATGTTGGGGTCGAGTTTCTTCCATCAGGGAGAAGGGATATGGGTCACCTCTAACCTTACCAATATGTGGCCTTTTCAACAGGTTGATTGGTCTATTATCTTTTGGGTGGCCTGTTGGTACTTATGGACATGGCGGAACAAATGCCTGCTCGAGTAGGGCTTCCTTTGGCCAGCGGCTGGTCGTCGCTTGGTTATGGAGTATGTTGCGTGGATTTCCAGAGCTCGTCTCATGGAATCTTGTGTTTGCCCGGGTTCCACTATGCCTGTGGGGATTTCGGTGGGCTGGTCTCTACCAATGGAGGGCTGGGTGAAGTTGAATACGGATGGGGCAGTCCCACCCGGGGCAATTTAGGCGTCACTCAAAGGGTTAATTCGCGATCGATGTGGGCAATGGTGCGGGAGTTTCCAGCAGCGGTTCGACCGCTACTCCCCCCTCACAGCAAAACTTCGTGGGGTCCATTCCGGACTCATGTTGGCGTGGGACAGGGGTTTCCGTCGCCTTGTCCTTGAAGTCGATTCGCTGGAGGTCATTAATATACTTTCCTCTTCCTAACGGGTTCTGATTGAGGATCTTTTGTTGGTTGCAGGTATTCGAGGACTCTTACAGTGGGACTGGGAGGTGGTTCTGCGACATGTCGGGCGAGAGTGGAATCAGTGCGTTGACAGGCTGACGACTTGTGCCCTTTTATTAGCTCCGGGCCTGCACATTCTTCGGGCGCCTCCGGTAGTCGTCCGGGAGCTTCTGCACCAAGATGCGGGCGGGGCTTTGTGCTCCCGTCATATGTGATCTTTTTTTTTTTTGGTAACCTTTTCTTTGTAATTAAAAAAAAGCATTATTTTTATATATTTTTTTAAAAAATATATATTAAATTAGTTAAGATGGTTTGACCCGTCCGTGAACCGGCCACGGCTGAGCTACGGCCGGCTAATTGACATCCCTATGACGAAGCAAAAAGAGCAGGGCGGAAGGGGTAAGGAAAAGAAAAAAGAAAAGGGAAACACATTGAATGAAGGGGAGGAGGAAGTTTGGTGTACTGGTGACAAAAAAGGGCTCACGCCCAAAACTACCAACTAAGAGGGACCAACCAGCCAACCAACCAAACCATTTGGGTAACTATGTGTGGAATGGTGGTAGGTGGTAGGTATGCATATATTTATAGCCTCAAAGGACACGTCTTTCACTACTGATTTACGTTTACCCAACTACTGTTACTGCTACTACTATCAAACTTCCTGCTAACTTCCCTTGTCCAAGACATCCTACTCCTGATCTTCTTCATATGGCCCACGAAGTTGTAAACCCGGAAGAGCAGGTTTCCCAAATTTCGACTTTTTATTACCAAAGATTCATTCTTTGGTTTCTGTGATTTAAATGTGTAGTCTTTGTAATTGCTGTTTAGGTTGTTCTTGGAGAAGAAGCAGAAAGAGTTAGGCTGATCACGTTGAACAGACCACGTCAATTAAATGTCATTTCATCAAAAGTGGTATGTTTCACGTTCCCTACCCCACCCATGATTTTATGATTCCTTGTATTCCATGTTGTTTCTCTCTTTGATGGCAGGTTTCTCTGCTCGCCGAGTTCCTAGAGAAATGGGAAAAGGATGACAAAGTAGAGCTTATACTAATAAAGGCTAGTTTTAATCTACTTTTCGAATCCATTTCCTTTTTTGCTATTTTGGGAACGAGTTCGTTTCTGGATATCTTGCATAGCTATATTAAATACCCTCTCTCCATGCCACCTTCTATGTGTAATCCAGTGAGAAATTTCTAGAGATGCTTAAAGTCCATAATGGTGTTCTGGAGTTTTATGCAGGGTGCTGGACGGGCATTTTCTGCTGGTGGGGACTTGAAAATGTTCTATGATGGAAGGGCATCAAGTAATTGCTCTGTCTCAAGATTAACTATTGCATTCTTGTTTTACTGCCCGTTCAACTATTCTTCTTTCATCTATCATAAGCCTTCCCAGATGTTCTAAAAATGAAAATTTCAGTTTTAGTATTTGTATTTACGAAGGATCTGTTGATGCGTTGGTTTAATGCAGAAGACTCTTGTCTTGAAGTTGTTTATAGAATGTACTGGCTTTGCCATCACATTCACACATACAAGAAAACTCAGGTACCACATTGGACCGTACATCATACTTAAAGTTCTTATGCCCTTTAATCATACAGGATACGCTCCTATAAAGTTCCATTTTTGATTCCTCGCAAAAGGATACCATTGGATGAGCAATTTCAATTGAATTAACAGGTTTCTCTTGTCCATGGGATTGCAATGGGAGGAGGTGCATCTCTAATGGTCCCAATGAAATTCTCAGTTGTCACGGAGAAAACTGTGCGTAATGAGACCTTGTTTGGGCATATGTAGTCAGTATATCAATCTCTGCACAATTCACACTAAAGCTTTCTGTTTTACATGATGAATGAAAAGGTTTTTGCAACTCCAGAAGCAAGTATTGGATTTCACACTGATTGTGGTTTCTCATATATTCTTTCCCATCTCCCTGGGCATTTAGGTGAGTCTTCGATCAGTAGAATAATATTGGCATTGTTAGAACATGTCACATGTCACACGACACACTCTCTTTTCATCTGATTTATTTGAAAGGTTTATTTCATCTTATTTTAATTAGTCTAAAGTTATCCTTTCCTGATAATGTTTGATGCGTTATGAATTTTGGATTGACTTTCTTTAGACAATCATTCTACACCTTGCATACTATGAAAAGAAACCTACTGGAGAGAGAAGTGTATAGACTGTAAGATATATGACTAATATCGTCTTGTTACCACAGGGGAGTTCTTAGCCTTAACAGGAGCAAGGCTGAATGGTAAGGAACTAGTTGCAACTAAACTTGCTACCCATTTTGTTCCATCTGAGGTAAATTCACATTGCATCTTATTATGTGTTTTATTTATTACTCTTACATTTAGTTTTGCTTGTCCGCTGCCTTTGTGCTTCCACAAGCTTTGAGGTTGTTGCTATTGATCTTGGACACCTTTCTTGTTTGAATCAGCCTTAGTGCTAAACTAGCACTTGATTTGTCATGTGTGTGAAACCAAACAGGAGGGGCCAAGAAGTTGTCCTGCTTATTGGAAATGAAATTAATCTTGACATCTGTTAAATATGGAGTTGACTAATTAAAACTGTGCACGTTATTGAAGCTTATGTGCGTTCCCTGTTATAAAATGATGATATAATCACCTTTCAAAAAGAAAATAAATGATGATATAATCACGTCATCTCTGAGGTTATATGTAACTAGAATATCGCTGCATTCGAAAACATAGGTCAAATGTAGCATGTTTTGACAGCCATCTAAAAGTCATGAAGATGGCTCTTTTGGGATGATTCCAGAAGCAAATAGATTTGTTTTGGTTATACATTTAGTTATATACAAAAGAACTTGATCATTTTGTGATTTAACAATATGGCTCATGGCTATGACAATGTAAGTGACAGCATAGAGTAATTATACTGGATTTTTCATGTTTGGTTTTTGACATCGTAATAGAGGTGACATTTGGATTCTGCTTGACTACATATTTGAAAGTATGACGTGGTTAACTTTTCGATGTTTCAGAAACTGCCTGAGTTGGAGAAGCGCCTGATAAGCTTGAACTCTGGAGATGAGAATGCAGTCAAATCAACAATTGAGGAACTCTCTGTGGATTTTCAAATTGACGAGGAAAGTATCTTGAAGAAGTAAGCAAAAATCTACTTGAAAACAAATGTGCTGCTTGATGCCGGTTCATATTACTAATTTGGTTTTACTTCACTCAACTTTCAGGCAGACAGTAATTGATGAATGCTTTTCTAAGGAGAGTGTGGAAGACATCATCATATCATTTGTAAGTTCCTCCCATTCTTCCCTTTTTTTTCTTTTCCCTCATAAAATCCTGATTGAATTTTGTATTGCGCAGGAAGCTGAGGCAAGCAAGCCTGGAAATGGATGGATAGGTGCAATACTGAAAGGGTTGAAGAGATCATCCCCAACAGGATTGAAAATCACACTCAGATCGGTATGGCTTCAGTGAAAATTAATCACAGAAGTTCATGCCTGTTGCTTCTGCCTCTAAACAATATGATTGGCCATGCATGATGCATTCTGCTTTTTGGAGTTTTAACTTGTTACTATTTGGTCTCACAATTTAAAACACAAAATATCTTTCAACTTGAGGGCTAATCTTTGAGATATATGAAAGGATGCACATTGTATTAAGATCAAAAGAATTCTTTTTTACCTTTCAGTTGGATGTTTATTGCATTATGCCTTTCTGTTTGACTTGAACGAGCAAAGTTGCTTGACACCGAACTTATAAATTTCCTCCGTTTTTTATGTTGTGGTATGAACATCTTTGACGAAGTGTCTTATGTTAACTCATGAGTTTCAGTTCTGTTGAGGGGCGCATATATTTGATTATGGAACTAGAGTTTTGGTTCGTCGTCATTAATTTCTCTTTACATTTTTTTTGAAAAGCCTGTTTTTCTGTCAACATTCACATGGACATTTCACCGGTTGTTGTAGTTTTTTTTTTTTTCCTATTATGCCTCAATTAAATTTCCTGAAAATTTTCCAGATTCGTGAAGGAAGGAAGCAAGCACTGGATGAATGCCTAAAGAAAGAATTCAGGTTGACAATGAACATACTACGGGAAACAATATCTGGAGATGTCTATGAGGTATTTTGGCACACCATGTATAATGTGAAACAGACCTGTCCTGAAAAGCAAAGTGACTTCTGGCAGCAAACTTACTGACATCTGAAATTGTTAAATTTTATTGTAAAGGGAATCAGGGCTCTTACCGTTGACAAGGATAATGCTCCAAAGGTATCATCTTTGTATCTGTTTCTGTGTTGTCGGTGTCGGATTCTCTTCCGTATAAGCAAAACACTAGTTCCATATGCTCAAATTAGCTGTTGTTTCTTCATAAACTTTAATGTATAGTATGTATGTGATATAATTGATTGATTACACATGAAGCCTTCTATTTTTAGCCCTCATTTTCTCTGATCATCTGACTCATTATTCTGAAGTGGGACCCGCCGAGTTGCAATGAAGTGAATGATGAAAAAGTGGACATTGTGTTTCAGCCTTTCGAACAGGATTTAGAACTCCAGATTCCGGACAAGGAAGAACACAGGTCAGTGTATGTGGTTTTGAACTTAGGTTTTTCAACCTTAATTTACTTTTGCAACTTCTGTGTCACTTGTTAATCAAGCATATGGAAATCAGTATTCCATCTAAAATGGTATGGAAACACGAGCATCTTCCAGTCCATTATGGTGCTTTTTTTTTTTTTGCAAAAAAAAGTTATGTTCCTGTCAACACTAAACGATAAGAATGTGAACTGGACATGGACAATGTTGCAGGTGGAGTGGGAAATACGAGAATACGGTGTATGCAGCTTCAGGCTGATACATAGAGCTGGAGATAGAAGAAAGAAGTTGAAGTTAAGATGAAGGACGGAGGAGACGACATTGGGTTTGGCTAATGACGTAGAATGAAACAATGCTGCGTGGTAATATGTAACAAGTAGTAAATAAAAGGACTCTGTAGTCAGTGTGGACGTGTAAGAAAAGGAAGCTAACGGCTATGCAATGTAACAAATAACGAGTATTCAATCTAAGCTTCCTCTCTCTGATTTTCTTCATATTTTCTACAACCTAGCTGTTACTGGTAAACCTTAAATTTGATTCATGATTAGAAGTATTTGTTATCGTATGAAAGTGGAATCAGAGTATTGATTCTTGGACGGACAGGCGGAGGTGGGCCAAGAGTGACCGACCCAACTCATTCACATCCTAAGAGGTGGTGTGAATATCG
Organism: Erythroxylum carthagenense; assembly: GCA_026413575.1. Lineage (NCBI taxonomy): Eukaryota > Viridiplantae > Streptophyta > Magnoliopsida > Malpighiales > Erythroxylaceae > Erythroxylum > Erythroxylum carthagenense. The sequence continues at coordinate 774,892 of JANZLD010000009.1, read as the reverse complement.
AGAAAATCGAATGTAAAAATCAACTACCGAAATTGAATCCCCTTATTCCAGTCAAGGTTGAGTATCAATCTCAAACCCTAAATGGATCTTTGCGTTTCTCCAAAAGACTGTTGTTTCTTCCTCAACTCCAGCTTCCTCGCGTCGATTCCGGGTAAAGATCCAGTCACCTCCAAAAAACTCCGAAACAACCCCATTTCTATCACTTGTTCATCACCCAAAACAGTTCCTAGTCCTTCGCTCGACAGACATGTCGTTAAGCAAAACAGGACTCGATTTGTTCAAAAGCTCAAGACGCTTCTCCTTTCTAAACCCAAGCACTATATTCCGCTCCAAATTCTCTCCAAATGCCGCTCTTATCTTTCCCTTGCGGACAAACGCTCTGTTCGCTCCATGATCCACCGCTACCCTTCCATCTTCGACCTCTTCACCATTCCAGTTCCACAAACACCCATCAATTCCATCGCCCCTTTCTCTCATCAACTATGTGTTCGTCTCACCCCAGCGGCCTCTGCCCTTGCAGCGCAAGAATTGGAGCTCTTTTCCGCTATGTCTTTGAACTTGGCCAACAAACTTCAGAAGCTTCTCATGCTTGCTTCCCATCACCGACTTCTCTTATCCAAGCTGGTTCACCTGGCACCTGATCTTGGGCTGCCGCCCAATTTCCGGTCCCGGCTCTGCAATGACCACCCCGACAAGTTCAAGACTGTAGACACGTCCTATGGCCGTGCGCTGGAGCTTGTATCGTGGGATCCAAAATTGGCTGTCCCAATGTCTCCTCCTGATGTATCAAGTGACTTGATTGTTGATAGGCCATTGAAATTTAAGCGGTTGAGACTTAGAAAGGGGCTGAACGTGAGACGACAACACAGGGAGTATTTAATCAAGTTTGGAGAGTTGCCAGATGTGTGCCCTTATAACACCTCTATGGATGATCTCGAAAAAGAATCCATAGAAGCTGAAAAAAGAGCATGTGCAGTGGTGAGGGAGGTGCTTGGAATGACAGTTGAAATGAGGACCCTGATAGACCATTTAACACATTTCAGGAAAGAGTTTGGATTTCCAAACAAGTTCAGAGGCATGATATTGAGACACCCAGAACTCTTCTATGTCAGCTTGAAAGGTGTCAGGAATTCTGTCTTCCTGGTCGAGGGCTACGATGACAAGGGCAGGCTTCTAAAACGGCCTGAGACTTCAGTCATAAAAGATAAGTTGATGGAGTTGATCTTGGAATCGAAAAGGATGAGACGAGATAGGAGACGAAGTCGCATGAATGGTAATAACGTCATGGACTCAATTGACGATTGCATTGAAGAATCTGATCATACTGATGATGAGTATGGTGATGGGTTTGAGAATATCTTCCAGTCTGATGATCCAGGCCTTGATTACGCCCTCAATATCATCAATGGTGACTGCAATGAAATTGAGGGTCTAGACCATAACAGGGACTTGTGGGTTTCAGATACCTCCTTGCATATTAGTGAGGATGCAGGATATAGAGAACCATGGTAATAATGAAAGCTGTATACTGATCTTTCTGGAGTTGGATGATCTCGTTGTCATCTTCAAGTTGTTGCTAAAAACAAGTATGCCGTGGAGAGATTCCTTAGCTTGTAGTGAACCATCATGCTACTAGAAAATTGAAGTGTGGTGGAAGATGCATACATCATTGTATAATATGAGGGGTTAATCTATGAGGATTTACGTCATAGGAGTCACCGTTATTGTGAAATATAAATGATGTACAAATCAGGAACTTTGTTGCTCGCATCTCATCTTCGCCATTTGGTTTCCTTTCTGAATGGAAAACTATGTAGCCTTTCTGTCCCTTGTATAGGCTGACTGTAATTCGGCTCAAACTTAATAAGCTTGACCCAGCACTAATTACAGTTCAGATTTTTCTAGCTATTAATCTATTACTCGTAGATCAAGGAGCAAATCAAATGGAAGAGCAAAGAACGACTTATACATTTTTAGTTCTGTGATAAGTTAAGAAGGTTTTGTCATAACAATAAGAAAAAAACTTGTATAAAGGATGCAAAGTAAGCTTGGCCCATCACTAATTACAGTATCTCAATGTACACTGTTCAGAGTTTTTCAGCTTTTAATCTATTCCTCTTAGATTAAGGAGCAAATCAAATGAAAGAGCAAAACACGATTTATTCATTTTGGTTCCGTGACAAGATAAGAAAGTTTTATCATAACAATCAAAATCTTCTCCTTTCAAGGAATATGAGCAAACCAAAATGGCAAACTTATATGAAGGATGCAGAGTAAGCCTGGCCCAACACTAAATACAATACCTCAACGTACACCGCTTAGAGTTTTATAGCTATTAATCCATCACTCGTAGATCAAAGAGCAAATCAAATGGAAGAGACAAGCACGACTTATCCATTTTTGGTCATGTGACAAGACAATAAGGTTTTGTTAAAACACTCTGCATCTCTTGCTTTCAAAGAATATGAGCAAACGACAGTTTCCTTGATTGGAAGCACAGCTCACAATTGAAACTGGTAGAGGTAAAACTTTTGATCAAGTGAGATTCTCCACGTAGCCTTTTGAAATTAAATACTCAAGGAAAGATGTATGCATATACATAATGATCTCATTTTGTCTACCCCTAAACATAAGGTAATCCTTCTCTTTCTCTTGTATCCTATCTCAAGCTTGCTTGAAAGGTTTTATGCATTTAGTAAGAAAGGGGAGAATGACAAGAAATAAGTTCATGAGAAATGGTGGAGGTTGATTACAGGTAGGCCAAACTAAAAAAGTGAAAATGTAGTTGGAAAGGAATGTGATGGTGTTTTTACATAAGTTTGATGGGTGTCGAGCTCCCTGCTATTGAGGTAGTGCCCGACAAAAAATCAATGTTATGTTACTGAAAAGTACAGAATGAAAGGTAGAGCATACTTTATAAAGTTGCACGTATGTTCATTAGAAATGATGATACTCGACTTATGATGTTATTATATAAAAAATGTTAGACATCCCCTTATGAAATAAGGCCAAGATAACTTGTTTTAGGGATAGAGAAATAAAAATTTTCCACTTCATTATTACTTGGAATGAAGTTAAACATTATTCTTTCTATATTTGTTCAAATCTAATGGTAGTAGTTCCTAACATTTAGAATATATTGAGAAGGACAAAAATGTTTTGACAAGTTATAATGCCTATAGCCTTGGGCAATATGCCTATGAATGTTTGTATTTATGCTTTTATGGTATGTAATTTGTAGGTTCCTTCAACATTTGCTGTGATTTTGAAATTTGAGCTTTTGCAATCCCTCATAATGATCAGTAAGTAGGTTGGGATGAACTTTTTATTTGACAATTTTGTATCTAAGGATGTTTACCTTTGAATTTGTTGTTTAATATTTGCAGACCAAAATTTGACATGGATACTAAATATGACACTATGTAGACATGATTCACTCACTTATCTAGACTCTCCATCAATTACAATTCATGAATTTCGAATTCCTTCTAAAGCTATACTTAAATTGCATTCATACTTTCTTGTCCTTTTCGATGCATATCATTTTGTTCTAGTAGAAGCAATTATATACACCATTGAATTAAGAGTCAATACTCACACGAAGGTACCGAGGTTTGTCAAATTGGTAGTTGAAACAAGTCATATTACTATTTAGTTGGTAAAGGAACATAAAAGATTGGGAAAATTTTGGCTTCTATGGTACATAACCTCCACATCATGAATTGTGATTAAAGTTATTATACCTAGAGGAGGGCTAGTTTGTGTATAAGTTTACTTGTTTAATTATCAAATGTCATTGTAGCTATTGGGTGGTATATTGCAGCAATGCATTGAAGTCTAATGATTTTTTCCTCCTATAAAAGAACTAGAATGCTTATTTGGATATGCAATTTGTTAACCAATAATGACATTTCTAACTTCTAATAAAAAGTTTAAGATGATTATTTCCTTCTGTTCTACTATAATTAACTTTGTATACTCTTGATTTAGAGAATAACTTAAGAAGTTAATGATTCTGATCTGTGGTAGAAGAACTTTAGTTTGGGGACGCGATTCTAATCATGAATTTTAAATGTGCAATTCATCAGCTTATAGGTCTAGGTGATTTTCTCATTATTAACATTCTTTTGATATATTTGGCTCTTGATTGCTAGTCACATAACTTTTTTTGATTAAATGCTATTAGGACTTGTTCAAAGCAACTTCTATGTTTATGAAACATTTTTTGAAGACCTAAGGAAACTTAGCTTGAAAACCAAACAACCAATTCATTCAAGTGAATTGATATCCAACATGGATGATGTAAAGGTGCTTGATCCCCCTCTTGCAAGCTAATCTAGGTGTTGCAATGGGTCTTTGGCTCTTAATCACTTTTTAAGCTTTAAGTTTTTTTTCAGTGGCTACTCTAATCACAATAGCCTTTCTCTGTTTATGCATTCGTGTCATGAAATGCACCACATGTATTCATTCAATCAAATGTGCTCAATGTTACACATTCATATTCACTATCACAATCTCATTCACATTTATCATCGGACCTTGGTCTGACATTCAACATAGACATTGAGAATCACTTATTTAGTCAAGTTCACAATTAATGAGCACTTTTAATATGTTATTGATACATCAAACACCTCAGACAATCAATTTCTGGAATCAACACAATCACATTCACTTAATAATTCAATTCAGAATTTAAACAAAACAATAAACCATTGTGTGAGCATCTAGGTTACTCACAGTATGCCCTAGATAACTATTGCCTCGACATCCTAACAGTGTCTAGATGTTGTCGCTGTAATTTCTTTTCTATATTATGTAATACAAACACATTTTCACATTACTAATTTGCACATTTTTATAAATACTCAATCATATATATATATATATATATATATATATATAGAGAGAGAGAGAGAGAGAGAGGAACATAGGAAAGTCAAGTTTTGCAATATATGATTTATGAATGATCGTAAGATGTGAATTAAGGAAATATACCCGAGATTGTCATTGAGTATGCATTATATATGTCATATAAATGTATTTATTAATCCTTTCCTAGTGAATTCAGATGACAATGCAATTTTGTGGAGAGGAAAGACAATGTGTGAGGAGCTTTTGGTTCAAATTTCAAGTCAATCGCAGGTCTGAAGAAGGAGTTATTCTCAAAAGAGTGAAGAGTGTCGAAAACTGTCAAACAACAGTATGCTTGCAACTACTTGACAATCCCTCCCTATCATAATTGTGCTTGTGCACAATCGTGCAACTACTTGATATTCCTCTCTGTCATGATCGTGTTTCTACACGATCGTGCACTACCTAATGATCAATTATTCAAGCTTCATTCCAGCTTCTCTCCAAAACATATTTTTAGGTCAATTTTTAATGGCCATTTTGAAAAATAAAATGAGATATTTAGGCAATACATTCTTATAAACAAATGTTTCTATATGTATTAAGTTTCTAATGACGTCAATTTCATGCAGTTTAGTTCAGTATTTGGCAAATTATACTCAAAATACTACAGATTGTTCCCAAACCGCCACAGCACACTGTACTCAATTTCAAACCAAAATTTGAAACTCTTAAAGAGAGAATTTAAATTAGATTCCTGCACAAAAAATATAGAAAGTTATCTCTAGTTTAATATAATCTTAAAAGCATCTTATTCGGATATGTACAAATCAAGAAATGACTAAAATACAGATATATGCTCTATGAAAACACTTCATCTACCATATTCCAGCACACTTCATCATCATTTTCATCCTAGTTCATCTCTTTTGCTTAGCCTATCCTTTCTAGCTTATGTCCTCACTATCACCTCTCCATTCCTACTTTCATTTCAGCTCAATTTCAATCACAAACAAATCATATTCTATGTTCGATCATAACACAAAAAACAGAACATTTACATTCATATATATTCATCTAAATTTCTACACCTTTTTCTTACACCATTATTAATGATCTTTCTATTTCAAATTCATCTTTACAAGAACTCATGAAATATTAATCATCATAAACACAAAAACAAGGCACCAATGTGTTCATTTCTTTAACCACGTTCCAACATATATAAAACACCATTTTATGATCATGTAGCCTCTAACTATCTTTATATATGTTTTATCCAACAAATCATGAAGAACGATATGATACTTACTTGATAAAACTCCAACTCTTCATAATCATGTGAACCCTAGCTTTCTATGGCTCACACGATCATCAACATGAAGGTGGGTAAATTAAGATTTTGTTTTTGACAAATGAAGAAGACAATCAAAATGATAGTAGCAAAGAAGGGTTAGAGCAAGGCTTACGTTGATAGGGCAAAAAGAGAGGATCGTAGGTGAAAAAGTTGGAAGAAGATGAGAAGAGATATTAACAAGAGGTGAAGTAATTAATAAAGTGAAAGACCAATTAAAGAGAAGACAGTCTTTCACTTGGGAGAGTTTTGTAGGTTATGGCATGTGGTGTGGCACATCTCACTTTCTTATGGTCTCTCCTTGGTCTTTTATTTAACTAATCCATTTGTCTTCAATTTCTACTCCGATTGTCTCCCACTTTTTAATGACATATGTCATTAAATCTCAATGTCATTTATACAAATTTTCATTGCCATTTGACTTTTATTTCCACTATCATTTATTAATTATCTTGCAACTTGACATTTTTCCTAGTCTAAAAGTACTCGTTCATATAATTCCAAATTTCATGGAAAAATCTAAATCAATAATTATACTCTCTAAATTAATTTTCAAGCCAAAATATTCACTATTCACATCATAATCACATTTATAAATCAATTAAGATCAACTATACCTGATAATTTTCAAATCAGTGTATGTACAGTCATTATAATATATGCAATTATCAAATTCATGTGTATGTATACTAATTGATGCATGAGCATGAAATGCATTTTTTAATTTCTCAATAATATCTCTCATGTACACTATTTTAGGATTCTAACCCTTAACATGGGATAACGAGATAATATTGCTAGGAGGTGAGTGTGAAGGGCTGTGAGTTTTGTCAGGTTGGGAGGGGGAAAAAGAACTATATGATTTGCCTAATAGGAAGTTTTGGGGAGTCTACGAGAGGGGGGACTATAAACTAGGTAGAAGATGGGGGTAATGGGGGAAAATCATCCCTGCATAAACCCTCAGAAGTTTCTATTTTAGGAGGAATAAGGGTTTGAATATGGAGCAGCTTTAGGAAAGTATAAAGGTCAAAAACCAAAAATAGAAAGGAGAAAAGTTGGAAAGGGGGAAGGACCAAAATACCCCAAGAAAAGACTAGGGAGATGGGGGAGAAGAATGGAGTGAAATGAGAGTGATGAAGACTTGAAGGCTTGAAGGCAGAAGGTAGAAGGAATGAGAGCAAAGAGAGTGTAAGGAAGAAAAAAAATTAGATAGAGAAGAGATCAACAGAATAAAGAAGAGAATGGCAAGGCAAGTTGGTTAATGAGAAGGAAGTCTCTCTCTCTCTAACCCATGTCTTAGATGTGAAGTTAGTCGCACTTATTAGAGCATTTTTAGTCACTCATGGTATATTGTTTAAAGACACAAGGAAATTTAGCCTAGCAACTAACCAACCAATTGATTTAAGTGAATTTATATCTAACATAGATAAAGTAAATGTGCTTGATCCTCTCTTGCAAGCAAATTTGAGTGTTGCAAAAGGTAAAGTTTCAAGACTAGGCAAGTAATAAAATATTATTGAGGTCCTTGCTTCATTTTGCATTGCATACTTTCATTAATTACTCTCAATTTATGCATCTATTTATTTTGTTTGTTTAAGTTCTTGCCTTTATGAAACAGAAATCAAATGTTATCACAATTTCAAAGAAATAGATTTACTCTTACATTAAAAAATTTCATTTATTAGGTGCTCAATTTTCATACTTGTGGAACTTATTTTTGCAGTTCCATAGGTTTACTTTTATTGTATTTCTGCTTTCCACATTATCTTTGATTATGCTGAAGTATGTTATTGTTAACATTCATATGCCATCTTTTCTGAGATTTCACAAAGTGACTCAATAACATTAAGATTGTGTTTAAGTAAACATAGTTGTATTCCACTTCTTACATTTCCAGGTAGAGAAGTTGTGAGAATGTAATATGGTTTCTTGAAGGGTGAAATATGTTTTTTTTCATTCATGATAATTCCTTAGCGTGCCTTTATGGTTGATAAGCGATTAAAGCTATTTTCTTATTATTTTTTCTCATGTTTCTCCACGATGTATCTTACAAGTTATTGTTACCAAATCATTGACTCACTAGTCATTGGTAGAATTCCTTGTCACTACCATTAGTTTCTGCATTAGGCATGGTATGAAAATTTATCATGGTTGATTTTGCAAACCATTGCTTTCAAAATAAGACATTGCTAACACTTCTAGATTTCTATAAAAAGGGGTCTAGTTATGGCTAGAGAGGGGTACAATACTGTGAACATGGGTTTCAAAAGAAAACAAAATATGAACTAATATATTGTATAAAAGTTATAATTTTCTAGTTTTTCTGTTGTGTTTTCACTTAAGAAATATATGATTAAGTATTGTGTAGTGGTTGCTTGTTGCTATATTGATGACGGCATTTTCTGGATGATTCCATATAGTTGTAGTTCTCATACTTATTGGATTACAACAATGTTTATTATGTGTTTTGATCCCACATTGACTAAAAGAAAGAGCCTAATAAGGCCTTATAGACTTTGGCAGTACACCTTCCCCCAACACTATTTTTGGGGTGGAGTTAGGTCCTAATTTTATTATGACGTCAGATTAACTCCTATTTCTATCAAACCCTATGGGCATCTAGAATTTTCTAGTTTAAAAAATGTTACTAGATGTCCATTTGAATGTTTATTTGTTAGGGGCAAGAGCCTAATAAGTCTTGTAAGGCCTGGGCAATCCTCCTTTTCTTTTTATTAATGGAATTGGGCCCAGTGTTATTAGTAATTTTTTCTCTCCTCTTTTTTCATTAAAACTTATATCTTTTGAATTAGATACTATATTCATTTATGTGTGGCTATGTTGCCTTAGTTTTCCTAAATTATTTGTTATTCTCTCATCACTCCTTTCTTTTACATATGTTATCTCCCTTTTTCTAATATTCTTGGAACTTTACGTGACAATACATCCATAAGTATGTTCAACAGCATGATGATTCCTACCTTCATAAACTCTATAAATCCTACTTAGTGCTTCTTTTTGAAATGTGATTCAATACTAATAGTCCAATCTGAGTCATGGTCTCATTATCTATAATTTGTTTAGGTGCTAACATATTTGCTTCAGTTAAGGGCCAACAAACACAAAAATATTATAAATTTTTCGTGACAATTGGGTTAAGAATCGAAGGGTTGAATGGTCAATAGGGACAGTGTACTTTAAGGATGAGATGGCCCATTAGTGTATTATTAGTGAAGCTGACGACATTGTAGTTTTACTTAAGGACATACATATACTTGGAGATCCTCCACAAATCCATATGGTATCATAGAAAGTGTAATAAATGCACTATGACGTAATCTTTTTTTAGTGATAATTTATTTTTTAAGAAATGTGGATCAATTAGATTTGTCTAGCTTGCTCAGTGAATTTGTTATAAATAATAAAAGAAAGCCATCTCCTGGTACTAAAAAATAAAATGGTTGTGACTTGAAAGTTGCCATCTTGTGGGTTTTAGGCAAGTTTTGCTCTTTTACAATAATCGTATTACTGCATCATGTGTTTCTATAGGTTTATCATTTGATGCTAACTTAATAATTGTGTTGTGATAGAAAGCATTATGGAGCCATATTTGAGGTTCCTTTACACATATGTTTTGATATCTGGTCCACAGTTAGGGTACCTACACAATTAAAAAAAATTTATTCAAGGAATATAAGCAAACTAAAATGGCAAACTTGTATGAAGGATGCAAAGTAAGCTTAGCCCAACACTAATTACAGTACCTCAATGTACAAGTTTTAGAGTTTATTGGCTATTAATCTATAGCTCATAGATAAAGGAGCAAATCAAATGGAAGTGCAAAAATGCTTATTCATTTTTGTTTTGGTGACAAGACAAGAAGGTTTTGCCATAACAATCATAATCTCCTGCTTTCAAGGAATCTAAGCAAACCAAAATGGCAAATTTGTATGAAGGATGTAAAGTAAGCTTAGCCTAACATTAATTACAATACCTTAATGCACAATGTTCAAAGTTTTTTAGCTATTAATCTATTATTTGTTGATTAATGATCAAATCAAATGGAAGTGAAAAACACAACTTATCCATTTTTTTTCCATATTTGTTTATAGTTTTTAGGCAAGTCTTGCTCTTCTATATATAAAATTCACATTATTGCATCATATGTTTCTATAGGCCTATCATTTGATGCTAGCTTAATAATTATATTGTGATAGAAAGCATTATGGAGCCATATTTGAGGTTCCTCTACACATATGTTTCGATATCTGGTCCACATTTGGGGTTGTTGCATAATCAAAATTTCGTTATTCAACTCTAGGATGTGATTTTGAAGAAACTCAAATACAAAGTCTCATTCTTTTAGGGGCATTGATATTTAAAATATAATATTTGCTATGATGTGATTTTAAATAGTTTCTTAAGATGCATTTGATGCTCTTGGTTTAATTTGTTATTTTATCAATGTACTTAATGCACTTAGTTTGTGCAGAACTTGCCTTAATAGGACATTTGTGCACACCTTAAACTTATCTTAAAAGGCTTATTGACGCTCTTTTAATCCACTTCAAGTACTTTAGCTTTTGGGATATGTTGAAAAAATAGAAGGTATTAGTCAATTGATCTTGGTAGAAATCTTGATAGGTTTGTTATCTTTTCCATTAGTTTTTGGACTTCTTTCATAATTTTAAGAGGTTTTATGTGTAAGATGTTCTCAATTTTTTAATATTTATTTCTATTCTCTAATAGCTGATGATGAACCCAAAGAATTGACTTGTTCTTACACTAATTGTACTTTTTTCTAAGTTAAGATTCATATCACAATTACATAAGCTTGTGTAACATTCTTTTAAATCAATAACATGATTTACTCTTATTTTTATTTATTTTGTCTTTACGATCATATTATTTACATTACACATGCTTTCATATTCCTCTCTAGTTGCTTGTGAAAGACTAACTTTAATAACTTGTGAAAAGTTTCCTTTAGGCTTTTAGGTTGAAAGGTATGGCTCTATAACAATAGATCCCTTTAGACATGATGAATGATGTCTTTTCCCCATATATTTCATTCATTTTTATCTAATTGTATCATGAGTAAGCATCTATGAAACTTGGTATCTAATGGTTTAAGGGATAACTATTTTTTGGGCATTTTAACGTTATAAAATCTACGTACATTCTCCATTTCTCAGTTTCTTTCTTAACAATGACCACATTAATAAGCACCTCAAATAGTTAACTTTTTTAATGAAACATGCTTTTGACAACTTGATCACCTCCTCTTCTATGACATGTTGTCTTTTTATTATATTTTTTCTGAATTAATTAAAGAGAAGGCCCACATTCAATTTGTGAAAAATTACTTTAATGCTTACTCCAAGCATGTCACTTGGTAGTCTCCTTTGTTGGATCTTTAACATCCAATTCTTGAACATTTATTGTGTATGCAACATTCTTGTCTTTCATACAGAGGAGTAACATTATTTTGCCATCCTTTGGTCCCTAATTACCTTTTTTTAAAAAATCCCATTTAGGATTGGAAATTTCATTGAAGGTTAGTAAAGGTGAAAGGATTATCTAGGTTACACAAAGGGAAGGCTTGTTGGTTAGCATTAGACGTTAAGGGTCTCCTAACTAGAAAGAACTATATCATTTTCCTTATTTGTTTTTACTTTATTCCTAACTTTATATGTAGAGATATCTTTCCTGTGTTGTATATTGCTGGTTAGCAGTGACATTTGATCACTTCGTAGGTAAAACATAACAACATTTTGTTTTTATAAAGAGGAGAAAGGGAAAACAAGCTAAATAATCGTCCTGGGATACACTGCGCCTAGCGCATCAAGTCGAAGAAGCTCCTGGATGCCAATAGGGGCTCTTGGAGAATATGGAGGCCCGGTCTGAGCAAGCCAGTGAGGCGAGCGAGACTGTCCGCACACTGGTTGCCTTCCCCGTACACATGCTGGAGCTGGACCATCCACGCCCGTTGCATCAGCTGCAGAATACTTGTCACCAAAAAGGAAAATTCAGTCAGTAGCCTGGGGGGAGTAGAGAGAATGTTAATGACCTCAAGGGAGTCGACTTCAACCACCACTTGGTAGAATCCCAGGTCCCAGGCTAGCTGAAGGCCCAAGTGAACCCCCCAAAGTGCAGCAGCTAAGGGCGAACCCCTACCGAGGAGTTGTTGGAAGCCCCCCGCCACTCCCCGTGGCAATCTCGAAGTAGACCCACCGAGGAGATCGTGTGGGAGCCCAGGTTCCACGCGCCGTCTGAATTGACTTTCACCCAGCCCGTTGGAGATCGAGTCCACCCCATAAAAGTACCCACCGGGATGCCCTGCGTGGGGAAAACACACCGCTCCAACGTCCTAGCTTGGTCAATCCATTGCACGTAATCTATGATAAGTCGGTGTCCCTCAGCTGGCCAGACAAAGCCCGACTCGAACAGACTGTTGTTACGCCATTTCCAAAGGAATCAACAAGTGACCCCAAAGATCGTGGCCCACGCTTCCTGATACACCTGGGTGGCCTGCGTCAGGTGCCACGATAACCACACGTCGGCTTCCTGCTAGGAGAAGCCTGTGTCTACCACATCCGAAGGAAACTGACGCCAGAGAGCTTGAACTCGCGAGCAGGCTCGCAAAACATGGTCAGTGGTCTTTTCCTGCCCACAGAAGTGGCAGCTATCATCGGTGGCAATTTGGCGAGCCACTCGCTGTTGGTTCATTAGCAGTTTACATTTAGCAACGAGCCAGAGAAATGTCTGAATTCATTGGGGGCCCGCCCTTTTCCAGATGATCTCCCACAGCTTATGGCGGCGTACGTTAGAGTGGTCCGCGATGAGGCCATACGTCGACGCCACAGTGAACTTGCCTGGGGGTAGGGGCCTACTGCAAACTGTCTTCTCCCATAGTCTCGACAATAGGACAGACTTGCGCAAATGCCAGGCAAACCAAGGTCGGGAGGTAATGCTGAAACTCATGCCAAAGCCAATCACCGTTGGCATTTGTAAGCTCCGCAATAGAGGCTAGTCGAAGGATGTCGGGGACCAGAGAGGACGCCACATGAATAAGAGGGCTCTAACCTGCCAGCCAATTGTCCATCCAAAAGAGGATCCGCCTCCCGTTCTCCACATTCCATTGAAGCCCAGTGCGCACCCATCCCCAGGCTGCCGAAATCCCTCGCCAAACGATCGAAGCCCTGACCCGAGAGAGCGTGATGGGGCAGATGCGTAGTATCGAGGCGATATTTAACCCGTAGGACCTGAACCCAAAGGGCGGTAGGCTTAGTGAAGAGATCCCAACCTAATTTAGCTAGGAGCGCATCATTCATGGGCCAAATGTGTTTAAGGCCTAGCCCCCCCGCCAACTATTTTGACTGACACACTGGCTCCTAGTTGACCAGATGCATCTTTCGGTGGTCCGGAGAGGATCCCCAAAGAGAGTCACGCATAAGTATTTCCAGATCATCACAACTGGCGCGGGAGACTAACCGTCTGCATAGTGTAAAGTGGCAGCGCCGAGAGGGCGACCTGGGTTAACGTAACCCTGCCCACAAGGGAGAGCATCCTGGCGCGCCACCCAGAAAGTTTCCAGTGAGCATGGTCTAGGATATGCTGATAAGTACGCCTGCACAGTCTCTCATGGAGCAAGGGAACCCCTAGGTACCTACCTAGAATATGCGTGCGAACTACTTGAAGCCCTTGGCTAATGCGCTGCACAGTGGCGCTAGAAACGTTCTTAGAGAAAAAAATCCATGTTTTGGCTATGCTCACTTGCTACCTGGACGTTTGACAGAACACGTCAAGCATCTGAGCAATAACCAGAATTTGACTTTCCTCAGCTTCCGCAAAAAGCACGAGATCATCGGCAAAGAAGAGGTGGGAGATAGGAGGGCATGTGCGTCCTAGTCTGAGTGGTTTCCATACCCCTTGGCCACCTCCGAAGATATGAGATGACCCAATCTCTCTATGCAGAGAAAAAAAAGATAAGGCGAGATGGGGTCGCCTTGCCTGATTCCGCGAGCAGGCCGGAAGGGCTCAGAAGCGGTGCCTTGCCAGACAACTTGGAGAGAAGTCATCGTAACACACTATAGAATTACCCAAATGAGGTTGTCCGGAAGGCCAATATCCTCCAGCGTCTCCTGAATAAACTGCCAGTGAAGGCGGACGTACATCATTTCAAGATCCACTTTGATCGCCAGATAGCCGGTGTGACCAGTCTTCTTCGTCATAGAGTGGAGCACTTCTTGGGCTATAATAATATTATTCGTAATATGCCTACCCGGGATAAAGTTGCACTGGGTCACTGCAGTCAAATTGTCCATGTGGGATTTCATCCTGTGCACCAGAACTTTAGAAATAATCTTATATAGCACATTGCACAGGCTAATCGGTCGAAATTGAGAGACCTGCGTCGGGGAGGGGGTCTTCGGGATAAGAACCAGGAGCGTGCAATTTAAGTCTTGATCCCAACATTCCTTTCTGAAAACTTTCTGGATAAACTCCACCATCGCCGGCCCGACCGTGCTCCATTGTTTCTGGAAAAAGAGGGCATTAAAGCCATCACTGCCTGGGGCCTTGTTGGGATGCATCCCGAAAAGAACTCTTCTAACCTCATGAGCCTGAACAGGGCTAGCAAGCTCCTGGACATGGGCCTCGATAAGAGGTAGGAAGGTGCCTGTGAGAGGGAACCGGAGGGGCGGCTCCTCGACCTGAGTGTAAAGTTGGACAAAATAAGTGGTGACCAGGTGACGAAGCTGGACCAGATAGGAGATACTATGCCCCTCCGAGTCGAGGAGGCGCTCGACACGCAGCTTGGAGAGGGTGAGCGTATGGTAATACTTGGTGTTCTGATCACCCTAGGAAAGCCAGTCGCATCGGGCTTGCTGATGCCAAAACATCTCTTCCTCGCACAAAACCTGTAACAACTCACTATTGAGCCTGTCCTCCAACGCCTGCAGTGAGTCCGTAAGACTGGTCGTCATGGCACGCTGAATCCCTTCTAGCCTGACAACGAGCTTCTTTTTTCGGTAAAAAATGCTCCCGAACACCTACCGGTTCCAACGTTGGAGGTGGGTGGAGAACTGGGATAAGGAGTGACTCATCGTGTCCACTGTTGGGTTCCAATATTCAACGACGACCCTCGAAAAACTGGAGTGCGTTAGCCACGCATTTTGGAACCGAAACGGAGGAGTGCCCGTAGGCCTCGGTAAGGTCGGAAAAAGTTGGAGGAGCATAGGCCGATGATCGGAATCGAGGAAAGGAAGATGCTGGTTGACCGTATGGGGGAACTGCTGGACCCAAGCAGGCGACCCAAACACCCGATCAAGCCGAGCCTGTACCTGCCCTCGCCTCCAAGTAAATTTAGAACCTACATACCCTAAATCATGGAGAGACTTAATGAGTTATGTAGTCGTATGATGCTCGTTAATTGCAACTATGCATACAGGTATCCTAGCCTAGCAATCTTGCTTTCCTGAGGAGGACCCAATTCAAGAAAATAATAAATTAAGTCATTCAGAAGAGAAGACAATGGTAGTCGGACAGTCATTAACAACGACACTTGATTATTCTTCGAAGACAATTTGTCCAAGGCTCGGTTTCTCCACCCATATACCAAGAATATATTGAAATGAATCTTCTAATCCACATTCCAAATAATAGTTATGGCAAAGCATGGTGATATTACCTTGAGATCATCATTTTCTTCTTTCAACTTGATGATTACATGTTGTACATTTCCCATGTGATGTGTCAACACTTTCAATATCGGCACTACGGTACGCTGGCTGAGCTCATATAATATCTATAATCTAAAGGGAAAAAAGGTTAACTGTTCTCTCAGTTAAGAACTGGAAAGAAAACGATGATCTCAATCTGTTGTTTGTGCTTGTGGAAGTGTTTATATTAATTATGTGTCAACACAACCCAAACAGAAAAAAAAAAGACAATGGGACTTATTTTTCCTTCATAATGAAAGAAGGTGCAGTGCTAGAGAATTTGACAAGGACCACATGCAGCTGTTCTGCAATCACTGTCACAACCAAAAAGATGTTATGGGCTATGTACTTCGTCTTGGTTGGTTCAAGTTTAATCACTTACCGTGAACCTTTTTCTTTTCTTCTTCTTCTTCTTCTTCTTCTTTTATATAAATACATGTATACGATCTTTGAATCATGCCAAACACAGCGCAATATCCCCTAGTGGGAAGCAGAAGATAGGTTTCCACTTCAAAACTTTCAGACCTTTTCTGCAATAAATTTGACCTTTTTCCTTTGTTCTGATTTCCACATTCTCTTCCATATTCTGTCACAGTGAACCCCACCATGGCTGAAATCGCAATCCATGCCCATTCCCTACGCTCACTTTTCATACTTTCAATCGCCTAAAACCAACAACCTCCACGCAATCATATTACGCTAGTTTAACTATGGATTCCCACTCTGATTGTTTAATACAGAATGATATTGTTTTTGATCATTAATATCTTTTAGAATATAATTCCAGCCTCTAGAACAACATAGTCCGCGAATTTTACGTAGTAAATAAATATATACAGAAAAGGCGTAGCGGTAACAAATATCTGGCAGCTGGCGAGGTGGTAAAGGGAGATTGATAGGAGAAAGAGACAAAGCATCATTCCTGCTGAACCTGTCTTCTTATACAAATACTCCAAGCTCAGCCTCAACTAGCTCGTGACCATTCGTTCATGTAAGTTCTGATACCGCAGCAGAATCTGTGTGCTACTTAACGAACCACGCCTAGCACTCTCTTTCCACGATAAAAAAGTGGGAACTCGCACATTGGTGCATATAGAAGTTGAAGCCTCTCTCTTTGTTTTTCCCTGAGGAGCAATGCAAATGCCAGAGAAACTTATTTCCATCACAGTTCATGTGATAGCTTTTCTGCCATTTGTTTACACATCTCAAGAGCATGAAAAATCCACAGGAGGCAACTATGCAAGCAAGAAGAACAGCATGCACAGGGTATGAGATTTGTTCCTCTTTTTCTTTTTCTTTTTTTTTTTGCTGTTCAGAATTCTTAGATCCTATCTAACTCTCGAACTCCAGATTGAAGTTTATGCTGCCATATTTACTTTGCTGGAATCATATGGTTTAATTTTATCAGTAAGAACGTACATACGTTTTCTCAAAAACTGACTGGTGATTCCGTGCTAAAAATATTAGTTGAGTCCCAAACTGTCGTTTGAGGTTACAGTCCATGGATTTCTACTCTGGGCTTCAATGGGGTTTCTGATGCCTGCTGGCATACTCGCCATCAGAATGTCGCATAGAGTGGAAAGTAGAAGGAAACTCAAGATTCTTTTCTATGTTCATTATACTTCACAGGTATGGCAACCTTTTGTCTTTCTGTTGCATATGTTCATCTCCGCTGAAAGTAAACATTAGTCATTCACAAACCACTTTTACACAAAGATGGCAAAACCTTGTTAAAGCTCTCAACTCTGCATATTACAGGTAGATAAGTACCCCACTCCTTTAGTCCTTAACGATGGTGAAAGTAGAATAAAGTGAAAAGGTTTCCTAACGTCCATGTGTTCTTTATATACGATGTGGCTTCTGTCATTATTGCTTGACAAGGAAGCAAAGAAAACCATCTTAAAGTAAATGCTGATTGGAACTTCATCAGATGGCAATCTTATTCTAAATAATTAAGAGTTAGGTGTTGTGCTTCATATGAAGCTTAAAAGGTAATGCAAAGTTATAATAGCATGAACTGTGATTATTGGGTTGGCAGGTAGTTTCTCTACTTCTTGCCACCGCAGGAGCTGTGATGTCAATTAAGAACTTCGACAACTCCTTCAGTAACCATCATCAAAGAATAGGAGTGGCTCTATATGGTATGATATGGTTGCAGGCCATTTTAGGTTTCATAAGGCCACATAGGTAAACCATGGAATTCATCTTAATTAGTTCCAGACTTGACTGCGATGAATTACAGAAAATAATATATATTTTACGTGTTAATTAATGTATTCCTTATGCACAGGGGATCCAGAAGAAGAAGTGTATGGTTTTTTGTTCATTGGATACATGGAACTGCGGTGTCTCTGCTCGGAGCCATCAATGTATTCACAGGATTATTAGCATATCATCATAGGACGTTAAGAAGAATAGAGGTTTGGGTAATAGCTTTCACTATTCAGCTTTCTCTTATGATCTTCTTTTACCTATTCCAAGAGAAATGGGTATATATACAAAAGCAAGGAGTCATCTTGGGGAACCCCACTGATCATGCAAGAGACGATCTCAAAATGGTCACCACTCAATCCTTTTGAACTTTTGATCATTTACGCTGACCTAATTACACACAATTTAACTCTAGACCCCCACTGGATATTGGAACTGTCTAATAAATACAACTGCCACAGAAATTTTGTGCTTGATAGAGGTGATTGAAAATTCCCAATACCTTGGGGTCTGCAGTTAAATTTTGTAACCAAGTTTGCTTTTTTCTTCAATCAATTTATGTTTACTACTAGAGGAGTCTTTATCATCCTCTATCACAAAGACCACTGAGTTCGGACCACCAAACTGATTCGACAGAAGAATATACAATTTGGTCTGCCTTTTCAATTCTTTGTTTGGTGTCTATTTCAATACAACTGTCTGTCATTCAACGGTCGTAGTGTAAATAGCGTAGCCATTCGACATACGTTCAATTTTGAGTTGAGACCCTTAAACTGAAAAGTCATGATCATACAAAAACGTACGTAAACACCATTCTCAAAGGAGGATATAAATAACAATTTTAAAAATCGATTACTTCTTACAGGCACAGAATTGAACTTCGATCCTGTCTATCTAAAAGACTATCTATTGGTAAGAGTTGAATATATTAAAAAGAAAAGAAAAGAAAATCGCAACACGAAATTTTGATTTCCTATGGAAGGAGAAAAGTAAATTTAACAACATGGTTGATAATTTATCTAGTACCAAATCGTAGATCTTTGTGACAGTATCTCGTCTACTTGAATTTGACATAATCCTTTTGTTAAAAAATTCATATAATGATAACAAATTGTTGAAAAGGATTCATTAAACTATTTATAAATAAAGCAAAATACTGGGATGATTACACATAAAAACTAGTTTTTTAATTTTAGCCACCTTAACCTTATAACTTCATCTTCTTGAATCAACATATATAAGCATGTTTGATTCATATAATATTTTATGTCCATGAGTAGGTGAACAAGGTCATATGTTGATTATTTTCCATGAAGATTTAAGATTCTGGGGCATTCAAAAGGAAGAATAATGTGAGAAGGATATCTTCTATTACCAACTCTTCTACTAAGAAAGACAAGGATCAATAACATAGCTAACTAATTCAAGAAAAGAAATAGCATCATTTTCAGGCTCTTCCTCCTAAGATAGAGGCAAGTGACAATATACTAGATTATCTTACACAACAATAAATTGAACATTTATGACCCAAGTGCTTTAGTGAATAAGCAAAACCCTCTCGAAGATTCACACTAGCCAAATGGAAATCAATATTCAAGCGCTTTGTCCTATCAGGAAATAAATGATTATCTACAATATGCAAAACTGTAAGCTTAACTTAACTTTAACACAAGTCTTGAAGTAGATAAGATAATGATGCTATTTCTACTAAGCTATGATAGAAATAAAAAGACAAGGATCAATAACATAGCTAACCAATTCAAGAAAAGAAATAGCATCATTTTCAGGCTCTTCCTCCTAAGATAGAGGCAAGAGAAAATATACTAGATCATCTTACATAACAATAAATTGAACATTTAAGACCCAATTGTGCTTTAGTGAATAAGCAAAACCCTCTCGAAGATTCACACTAGCCAAATGGAAATCAAAATTTAAGCGCTTTGTCCTATCAAGAAATAAATGATTTGATTATATACAATATGCAAAATTGTAAGCTTAATTCAACTTTAATACAAGTCTCGAAGTAGATATGACAGCATTACAATTCATGAACTATTAATGTTGGATTAGAAGTGGACTTAGAAGGAGGGATTTGTTGGGGTCATGGTGGATTTAGAAAGAAAAAATATTTGTAAAAGAAGGTAATTTATTAAATAATATTATATTCAATACGTTATGTTTGAACTAAGATTACATGTGTATTTATAGGACTCCATCTGACAAAGATTCATCATCCTAAGGAAATTTTAATACATAAATAACATACTTCTAATTGCATAAACAAATACTTCCTATACATGAATAACATATTTCTAAGTACACAAATGGAATAAGAGATGATAATAGGGTCCACGTAATGTTTATTTTCAAACAATAATTTTAAGTGTATTTTTAAACTATTCATCCTCTTCTACCCTTAAACATGACTTTTAATTATTTTAAGTTTGTTTCTTAAAATATCAAAAGTATCAAGTTTGAGAGCCTTGGTATAAATATCTACAATCTAACCTTGATACTTTATATAATTGAGTTGTATCACTTTGTCTGCAACACATTCATGAATAACATGAAATCTAATATATACGTATGATTGTCAAATTCATGAATTAGGGGATCTTGACTAAAGTAATGGATGATTTTTTTAAAAAATAATGAATACATTAGTGCAATAAAAGGCTAAAAAAGGGAGTTCTAAGAGTATACAATAGTATCCAAGGAAAGGATGATCATCAAAATGTTATAATGATACAAAAGACTAGTATGTCATATAGGATTCTAGGAAGTTTGTGATAGTGCACGATAGTGTTGATTAATTCTCCACTTGGTAAGCTGTTGATGACTAAATGAATACTTTTCTTTGTCGATAAAGATGCGTGCTTTAATTCTTATATATATAACTTGTTAAAGGCTTTCTTTACTATTGGCATTATCAGTGAAGATCTTTTTGTTCCTTTCATCCCATTATCTACAAACTAAGTTGCCAAAAGCCAATATGAAGATCGATAGATCCCTTTCAAACTTCATCTTAATATTTTGATTCCATTTAAAAATGCTAGACTAGAAGATAGGAGGATTGTTAGCACTGTAGAGCTAAAGGATTGCTTGCAATAAGTAATTGCTATGGTGGCATTGAAAGAATAAATGCTCAATATTTTCAAAAGAAGATTTAAAAATTGTGCACCAATTAGGTAAATGAGATAATTTGGCTAATCTATTTAAGGTTGGAAGTTTATTTTCCATAGATTGGTATAGTATGATTGATGATCTAGGTGAATTATGCTTTATCCAAAATATTTTGTGCCAAGGTACAACATAAGAGGGATTGCTAAAGAGGGACCAACAAGATTTGTTTCTGTGGCTACCAGATGGAGTGAGACTCCATGAAATAAAATTTTCAGCTGAATTGTCTAATGTGACACTAAGGAGGAATTAGAAAAAGTTTGTTGCAAGATTGAATCTATCAAGATAGTTGATTTATAGACCTTTAATAATTGATGCCTTAGATGGGATAAGTCACTTCAAGGAGGTGGCTTTAATAATAGAATCTAGGAGACCAAAAAGACCAAAATGAGGTACTCTTACCATTCTTGACAGTGGATCTGCAAGAGTCCCTAATGTTCCATCTTATATTGAACAAATGTTTCATGAGGCAAGAAGCATGTACTGGAAGCTTAGAAACCTAGAGGTTTTGATCTTTTATATAGTATATATGCACCTATGTAACCTATAAAGCTTGCTAATCTTGGATAAGTCTCCATAGTCATTTGACTAAGAGACCATAATTAGGGCTTCTGATAGGTAAAATTCCCAGGCAAACATGCTTTCTAGGTAAGCAAATATTAGATCAACTTATTATATTGCTTCCAACTTTGCTGTTGCTAGTTGACCATAAGAAATTTCAAAACATTTTTCTCTTGTCTTAAAAATAGCTTGGGAAAATACAATGTGAGAGGCCTATTATGTATTGAAAGAAGATAGCATAAATTTGATCAGTTAACATTTGCTAATAAGGGATAGTGATCTAGAAGTCCAACTGTTAATCTTATTACTAATATTGTTAAGAAGAGGCTTGAAGTCTGAAAAAGTAGGTTTAATGAAGGAGATAGGAATCTCAAAATACTTGATAGGTTGATAATCTAGCTTGAATCTAATGCTTAGTGTCAATCTAGTAGCTAATTGTATCACTTACTGAGATAAATAAGTTAGACTTGTTCTTATTAAGTATAAGGCTTGAAATTTAGTTGAAAACTTTGAAAGCTTTTATAATGGAGGTGACTAAGAGAATGTCAACTTTAGAGAAGAAAAAATGTCTTCAACAAAGCTCAAAATAAAAATACCAAGCTTTTTACATTTAGAGTGGAATTTGGATACTCCTTCCTGGTAGCATTTCTTTTAAGTGCATAAAACTTAAGAGACTAGAGATAATAATTATGGAGAGATGAGGTCCCCTTTTCTAATCCCTCTAGTAGCTTTGACGTGCTTGGTGGGCTCTCCATTTAATAGGATTCTGTAGGATAAAATATAGATGCATTGATGGATCCATTGTGTGAAGTTGTTACGAAAACCAAAAGCTTCAGGACATTGAGAATGAAGTTCTAGTCAACCCTGTCATAAGCTTTCTCAAAATCTATTTTGAGTGCACAATGTTTGCAACTACTTTTCCTAGTGTAGTGTTTGAAGAACTCCTGAGTTAGTTCAATATTATCACCTCTCTGTCTCTTTGGAGTGTAAGCTAACTGAGTTGGATCAATACGTCTAAGAAGAATAGGCTTCAACTTTAGAGCAATCACTTTAGAAATGATTTTGTAGATAAAGTTGCAACAAGAGATAGGATTGTAGTCTTTTAAAACTTGCGCTCTTTCTCTTAAGGGACTGATATAATGAAGGTGCTATTCATATCCTTGAGAAGTTTTCCGTTGTTAAAGAATTCCATAATTGCTTCAAAGACTATATTATCTAAGATAGACCAATTGTTTGTGAAGAAATATATGATAAAACATTTAATCGTGGAGCTTTACAATGTGCTAGAAACTTTAAAGCATTTTTAATCTTAGATCTACTAACAGAAGAGGCTAGACCTTCTATTTCATGAGTAAACGACTTTTTTTGAACTATTTCCTCAATAATTCTACAAAGGAGCACGTAGGTGAGGGAGAGCGTAATAAGGATTGGAAATAATAGGTAGCTTCAGAGTGTTAGACCCCGAAATTTTTTGTATGATGTCATTAAGCATGAATTGTGATAATTATGTGTTTATGCTTTGGTTTGATTAATTTTGGAGTATTAGTGGAT
>JANZLD010000009.1:696221-713558 GCA_026413575.1 Erythroxylum carthagenense | reverse complement strand
TTCATCTATAACATAATACATATACAAAAACACTCATTCAATTTCATTTACTATTTCGAAATTCCACTAAAAGATCGAGGTCTAACAGTGCTTTCTTCTCTTCTTCTTCCAGATTTACGAAACGCAGGTCTTCTTCTCTTTTTCAAATTTCTTCTTCCATTTCTAACTTATATTTCCATTATTTTCTCCTTTTTACGACTCCCATTACAGCTCAAAATCATCCACAACAGATCAAAACTCAAGATTAAACTTGAACATCAAAAATCAATTCTAATACATGCAAATGTTAGTTTTTACATGTTTTCTCTATCTACTTTGATCTTATGCATTTTCCCACCTTTCTACACTTTCATTTCATCAAAACCCATCATTTTATCAACTCTATACCACGACCTCACCAAATCTTCATTTCATATCATTAAACACATTTAAATTCATTTCTATTAACACTTTATAGTTCATGCATGAAAAATAAAAACAACCCATATATATTCACGCAACTCTTTCAGATTTTCTGTATTTTCTTCAATATCGATTTTCATCCAAAACAAAACCTATATCCAGTTTTCTGCACTTGTTTAATTCTCATTAAACTCATATTTCACAACCCTAAATGCACTTTGCACACAACATCAATTTCACATATTGTTCATATAACTCATTCATCACTATCAACACCGAATTGCTGCTTATACATCTCTTGCATGCATTCATTTCCAACCATTAAATCATCATTTAAAATCATTTTACACTACTCGGTAAATCTAAAAACACAACTTACTTGATGCAATATGCTTTCAGTAGTGTGAGTGAATCGAGTGTATAGAGTAAACAACTGGTGTTTCAGTGTTGGTAAATAAGAAGAGAATTTTTAAACAATGCTTTCGGTGAAGAGACAAACAACAGAGGAATCCATACACTACGTGGTCATATCCATGTACTATATTTGTCACTGTTCAATACTGCCATATGTCACAATTTTAGTTGGTTCATTATTACAACATTTTTTTCTTAGTCCAGAAATACTCCAAAATTTGAAAAACCCACCAAAAAATTCCAAAATACCTGAAATATACCAAAATTGCTAAATCAATGTTAATAAAACTTAGATTTTTAGGACAATAAAATCCACAATTCCCATTCATAAATCAAATTTACCCAGAAAATCTCAATGAATGCTTGTACAGTCACATTAATGTGCAAAACTCATTATTCACGTGTAGGTGTATGCTACATTATGCATATGTATGAATTATGCTTCCTAATTTCTCTGTAATTTCTCATATTCCTTATTTTTTTCCTTAACAAGGGTAACGAGATATTACAATATTTGTCAGAAAATATAATAATAAACAAAAGACAAAGCTTTGATAGAAAAAGTAAAGATTTTACTGCTAGCTTAACTAAACAAATTAGAAAGTTAGGCCCAAATAGTTAGGTGAACACTTGAACTAAGAATTCCTAAAAACAAGTAATTAAACAAACTAATGTCAAATGAACAACCACTAACCTAAATTTAACTTAATAGAAAAATAAATAAATAATAAACACATGCTTAAATAACAAAGCACTACTACCCACAACTCCTAAAATAATAGGAAACAAATAAATAATAGTTTTAAGCACTTTAATCAACACTCCTCTTTGCTTAACCTCATGGAGTACTTCTCTCCATTACTTGTAAAAAACTTCTCTTTAATATGATACACTTCTTATCATCATAACTGAATTTGTTAATGTACTTTATCACTAACCTTTAATTTTTGGAGCACGTCTCTCAATAGTACATATCTCACTAACTACTCTAAGAAAAAAAATTCTTTTTTCACCTAAGCTATATTTGTTTTTTCTTCTTAAATTTACAATTCTTTTTACAAATGTCCAAATCTCTTACGCTTGTAACATTGAGACTTTTCCTTATACCAACAATCTTTCTCTTCATGACTAAGCTTTTTACAATTGCTATATTAAGGAACATTGGCCTTTCCCTTTGTGGATGAAGTCTTGGATAAATAACCTCTGTTAACTTTTCTTCAATTTTGTCATCCCTTATTGATCTTCTTTGTTCCATAGCTTAAAGTACATTAAGTAACTTTGCAAATATTATTTTTGATAGATCTTTAAAATCTTCGAATGAGTAAATTTTTTACTCATACCTTTTGGGAAGAGTCACAAGAAACTAGTCTATACTCATTGAATAGAAAATTCTTCACCAAGTAATTTGATTAACAATGGACACGAGTTTGCTTTCATATTCCTTAGCAACTTCAAATTTCTTCATCTGTAGCATGTCAAATTCTCTTTTAAGATAAAAAATGTGTATCAACCTTGTTTACTTATTACCTTCAAACTCTTCCTTTAGCTTGTCCCATACTTCTTTAGGTGATTCATAAGCCATTCTATTTGTAAAATTTCTATTTGACACGACCAAATATATATACGAGAGCACTTTTGGTTTTCTTGCCACTTCTTCATCAAACTTTTTATTTTATTTAATGTAGATTTTTTGAAAGTGGGATAGGATTAAATCACTCTTAAACATCCTCTCATGGGCTTAAGACTTTTAAATAGGATTTCATTTTGATGGCCTATGAATGATAATTTTCTCAATTGGAAATAGGGATATGAAGAAAAAAATTATTTCATGTCATTTCATAAAGATTGAACGCTCACAAAAATTTTAGTCTATCCTTATAAGCCTATTGAAACCTGGTAATGCTGTCACCTGCAACCAAATATAAAAGAAATCACTTCCGTTAAAACAAATTAATGTAGTAGCGGTAAGCGGATATCGTTCCCACGAGAAATTTTTAACAGTAAAGGTTAGCGAGTTCAAACAGGACAAATGACAAAAGTAAAGAGGGGGGGTTTGTTTAATCACGTCAATAATAGAAAATCAAAGGAAAAATCACAAATCGAAAGCAATAATTAAATCTGAAAAATCAATGAGAAAATACCTTGTTTTCGGGTCACCGATGTTATCATGCTATGATAAATTCTTGACATAAAATTGCAATCATTAATAAACATTGATTGGGGGAAGTTTCTCTTAAGTGTAATGACTAGAAACATGTATTCTAGCATTCTTATTAAACAATAACCTAGATACGATCGTAGGTATAATTGAATAATAGCATTAAGAATCAAGAACCAATGAGTAAGTGAAAGACATGTACGACATGCAATCAATCAAGCGAATATCTTCTTAGAATTTTCTGACTCTAACGTAGAGAAGTTACTCCTAATTGCTACTTATGATTACCGAAACTGAACGTCATATTTCCTTAATCTAGTGATTGAACCAATTAATCTCTACTTGCGCACCTAGAAACCAACGGATTCAATTTAAAAGAGTGGATCGGAAGATATTCAATGTTTATTAACAACGTAAAAAGTATCCGAAACATCTCACCATAATAACATGTAACATGGATCACCTTAACCAAGATAAGAAATTTAGCTACTCATAATTGAATTGAAAACAAAGGAAATAACAAAGCAATAAGTCTCCATCCCTGGTCCTTTGATGAAAAATACGAAAATCCTAATTGAATATGCAGAAACGTAAAAATAAGAAAACCCGAAAAGTGCAGAAACGAAAATCCTATTCTAAACCTAAGCTAGCTTGCGTCAATCACCAACTCTCCCCTTTTTATACTTATCTCTTTATTATCTTCTCTTGATTCTGTCAAGATTAGGTGCTCTTCTAATTTCGATAGGTAACTTCTTGGAAAGATGGCAAGAGAATCTTTAAAGATTGAGTTTTGTTTGAAATCTACTTCTGGAATTTTATCTGTAGATTCCAGATTCCGTCCTTAGGCGTGCCCACACCTAGTCACTGAATTTCTGTCAAACTGGAAATTTCATATTTTCTTCCTTGTTTTGCATCTTTTTGATCCTATTTCATCCTTAAGGTGTTGAAAACCATCTGTAAACAATTATAAGATAATTCCATTAATTTTGGATAATAATTTCCACACCTTAACAATAATTACGTCCAAAATAAGTGCAATTTCAATGACTTAACAAAACCCTCAAGCTTTAATACCACATTTGTTGGAAAATATAATAATCAATAAAAGAAAGAGCTTTGTTGGACAAAATAATTAATTCAACAAATCAGAACGCTAGGCCTAAATAAATTGGAAAACATTTGAGCTAAATTGTCCTAAAAATTAAAAATTAAAAAAACGAATGTGGAATGAATAGCCACTAACCTAAATACAACTTAACAGAAAAAATCAATAATGAACTCATGCTTAAAAAATAAAGCATCATTACCAACTACTCCTAAAAAATAAGAAACAACTAAATAGTAATTTGAAGCACTTTAATCAACAAAGAGGACCATATTAATATGGTTGTTTTATTTTATTTATTTTTTCTCTGTTTCTTTATATTCAAAGTGATGCTTGTGTATGAAAGATAAGATGATCCTACAGAAATGGTGTAGCAACCTCATCTAATTACCATAAAGAAGGCAACAAGCATTTCACAATAACAACAGTTCCTGGTGTTACTTGAGCTAATATCTAAATAAAACTCCAATCCATGAAAACCTATTAAGGAAAGCTTATTTCTTTATTTAAACATGGAATGTGCATAACCTTTAATTGAATCAAATAAAACTCGTACATTGGTACGTCCTAAATTTTTTTACAAAAATCTCCAAATACTAATTTATGGATCAAAGTTAGAGCATATATATTCTGAAGTAAGTTGACTAAGTTGAATGAAGGGTATTGTATGTCTACTTAGCTTGGATACTGTTGTAAGGGCCTAAAAGACAATTAGAAGGAAATAGATAAAGTATACCGCTAGACTCCTCCATTGGCTCAAGAACCAACTTCAAGCATGTATATAATGTATCACCACTATTGGGTGAAAGCTAAAGAAGCAACAATACTACTCAATCCCATCTTCTACTTTAATATATTAAGTTGATCAAAAAACTTAGTTCCTTTTAGAATTTCAACAGTTTCATAGATTATGAGTTTGACATGCTACTGATAAGTTCTTTGTAAGTTGCCATACTCTACATAATTACCACCACTAATCAAGAACACCACTAAAACTTTTTAAAATGGACCTAACTGAAGCTCGAATTGGGAGCACATTGATCTAACAAAAGAAAAGAATTAATTTTAAGGTTAGATTTCCCCTCCATCAATGTTTCCAGAGTCCTTATTAATTCACTGATAAACTGTTAGAAGTCAAACCCGTTTAGTCAAATAAAAAATGAATTGTATTTACTTAGG
Organism: Erythroxylum carthagenense; assembly: GCA_026413575.1. Lineage (NCBI taxonomy): Eukaryota > Viridiplantae > Streptophyta > Magnoliopsida > Malpighiales > Erythroxylaceae > Erythroxylum > Erythroxylum carthagenense. The sequence goes on along the minus strand of JANZLD010000009.1, from coordinate 708,300 downwards.
CCTATCACTTTCTTAGTAGTGTGCTAGATATCAAAGTTTCTTAATAGAGTTTTCTTATTAATGGAATTATAGCTGTCAAAGTTAGTAAACAAATCGACTCCCAAAGCTTATAAAAGGACCCCCTGTGGATATAATGTATGTATGAGGAAAAAAAGAAAAACATAAAGATAGGGAAGAAGCTCATATAACAATAGTTATTGAAGAGTGTAACATTAATATATTATTGTTTGAGTTATACTTGTGAGTTTATTACATTTCTAACAAGTGGTATTGGAGCCAAGTTCGTGACTATGTTTTAAGAACGTGAAAAATGCCCAATATGATTCTGCCTCAAATTTCAAAATTAACAAAGACAAATTATAAAAACTAGAGCATCTAAATGAAGATAATACTCGAATCATATGATTTGTGGGAGATTGTTGAAGAGGGCTACACTGAGCCTAAAGATGCGACCACTAAAGCATCTTTATCAAATACACAGAAGACAACACTTAAAGGAATCACGCAAAAAGGACAAGAAAGCTTTGTTTTTCATCTTTCAAGGAGTTGATGAATCAATAGTTGAAAAATATGAAAAAATAAATAAAAGATGTATGAGAAACTCTACAAATATCTCTTCAACTAGTCAAAAAAGTTAAAAGGTATGGCTCTAAGCTCTTAAAGAGACATTAAAAATGCAGATTTAGGAAAAGATTAGTGATTATGTTACTCGTATGAAAATAGTGATGAATGAGATGAAAAGAAATGGAGAAGCTCTTGATGATGTCAGGGTGATGGAAAAACTCTTACGTTCACTGACAAGGAAATTTGATTATGTTGTCCCTACCATTAAAGAATCAAAGAATTTGTCCCAAATCTCTATTAATGAGCTTATGGGCTCTCTTTAAGATTATAAGCAAAGAATGATCCAAAATGAAAAGGTGGTTTAGAACAAGCTTTGCAAAGCAAGTTATCTATTGGTGATAATCAAACTAGCGGCAATTGCGAACAAGGCAAAGGAAATCGAGGTAGCTACATAAGTGCCTACAGAAGTGGACGTAGTGGATGAGGATGTGGTAGGAAATTTTTTAATAAAAGGTCAAACAAATGAAGGCTATCATATATATGGTCATGGTCGAGGATTCCAAAATTGAGGAAGGGACAATTTTCAATAGTAAGGAGATAAATCACAAATGCAATGTCATAACTATAACAAGTATGCCCATTTTAGTTACGAGTGCATATCAGCCCCTAAGATAGAGGAAACAAATCATTTTGTAGCAAGGGAAGATAAAGAAATTGAATTGACTATTTTCTTAACATATAAAGAAAATGAAGAGTGCAAGAAAAATGTTTGGTATCTTAACACTAATGCTAGCAACCACATGTATGGGCGAAAAGAGTTGTTTACAAATTTGGATGAGAATATCCAAAGAGAAGTTACTTTCAGTGACTCATCAAAAATTCCAATTAAAGGTAAAGATAAACTTATGATTACCTTAAAAATGGAGAGAAGAGGTATATATATGACGTTTATTATGTACCTGCATTACGAAGTGATATTATCAGCCTTGGTTAGCTCTTAGAAAAAGGGTATGAAATACACTTGAATGATTGTTCTCTTTTCATCAACAAAGGTAGAGAATTAATTATTAAAGTTGATATGACAATGAATCATCTTTTCACACTTGATATTCAATCAAAAGTACTTAAGCGCATGAAGTCTGTCATTAAAGATGAATCATGACTATGGCATTTAAGGTTTGATCATCTTGGATTTACTAGCCTAAAATTATTATCAAAGGCAAAGATGGTAAATAAAATTTTAGAAATTAATCAACATATCAATTATGTGAAGTAAGCATTAAAGGAAAACAATATAGACAAAGTTTTAAAGTTAGAAAATCATGGAGATCCAGAAGATTATTCACTCAGATATTGTTGGACCATTTGATATACCATCACTTGTGGAAATAGGTATTATATTAATTTTATTGATGATTTTAGCAAAAAAAAAGTTGAGTTTATATTCTTAAAGAAAAACAAGAATGCCTTGATAAATTTAAATAGTTTAAAGCAATGACAAAAAAACAAAGTGGGCAATATTTATAGATACTTATATTTGATAGAGGAGGTGAGTACACGTCAAAGTTGTTTGAAACATTTTGCAAGAGCATGGAATCATTCATCAGTTGAGAGCTTGATATACACCACAACAAATGGCATCACAGAAAGAAAGAATTGCACGATTCTTGATATGGCTAAAAGCATGGTGAAAGGAAAGCACTTAGAGAGAACTTTATGGGCTGAAGTTGTTCTATATGCTATTTATTTACTAAATCAGTGTCCAACAAAAGTGTAAAATTCAAAACACCAAATGAAGCATAGAGTGGTAGCAAGCCAACAATTGGACATCTCAGGGTTTTTTGATGCATTGTATATGCCCATATTCCTGATCAAAAAAGAAAGAAGCTAGATGACAAAGGTGAAAAGTGCATAATTATTGGCTATAAAAAGAGGAGTAAGGTATACAGATTGTATAACCATTTGACCAAGAAGGCAATCATCTCACAAGATGTCGAATTTGATGAAGCAAATTATTGGAAATGGAATAAAGAAGATAACAAATTTCAAGGACTATTTTTCAATGATGATAATGATTATGACTTCAACACACAAAATGAACAAGGAGATGAACAGACTCCTTCACAGAGCCCTACTTTAACAACTCCTAAATCAACACTGTCAACTTTATCACATAGTAGTAGTAACAGTAACAATTCAGAGGAGCACTTAAAATGTTATATCTAAATGATGTCTGTGATGCCACAGAGTAGGTGCAGATAACATTTGATTAATTATTGTTTTGTTTAATGGTGGAGTGTGATCCATTAACATACAAAGAGGTAATTAAAGATGAGAAGTGAAGAAAGGCCATCAATGAAGAAATTGATTCGATAAAAAGAAACGACACATAGGAACTAACTAATCTTCTAAAGTATATAAGGCAATATGAGTTAAGTGGGTGTACAAGACAAAACTAATCAAGAAGGAAAGGATGAAAATATAAAGTAAGATTAGTTGCTAAGGGTCATAAGTAGATAAAAGGAATTAACTATGAAGAAGGATTTGCTCCAGTCACAAGAATTGATACTAACAGATTTCTTATAGCATTGGCAGCACAAAATAAATGGAAGATTTATCAGATGGACGTGAAATCAGCTTTCTTAAATGTATACCTAGAAGAAGAAGTCTATATTGAGCAGCCACCATGATATATTAAAAAAGGACAAGAAGACAAAGTCCATCATCTGAAGAAAGCATAGTATGGATTAAAGCAAGCTCCACAGGCCTGGAACATGAGAATAAATGAGTATTTCCAAAAGAATGGTTTTGTAAAAGGCCCATATGAGTATGCCTTATACATAAAGAAAAATCAAGATGGTGATATCATGACTATATATTTATATGTGGATGATATGATCTTCATGGGAAATGATCAAAGTATGTTCAGTGATTTTAAGAAAGCTAGGACTAAAGAATTTGAAATGACAAATATTGGTAAAATGTCATACTTTCTTAGAATCAAGATAAAACAAATGGAAGATAAAACATTTATGTCTCAGAAGAAGTATATGAAGCAAATCTTTTAACAAATTTAGAATAAAGGATTGCAAACTAATGGTTATGCCAACAGATACAGATGTAAAATTAAGAATAGATTCAAATAGAGAGTCAGTAAACTTGACATTGTTCAAGATTCTAGTCGGAAGTTTGAGATACTTTACTTTTACATGCCCAGATATTATATACACAATTGGATTGGTTAGTAGATATATAGAGAAGCTAAAGCAAGATCACTTCATTGCAACAAAAAGAATTTTAAGATATGTTAAAGGTATGATAAATCATAGTCTATTTTATACATATTCTCAAGATTTAAAATTGATTGGTTATTCAGATGGTGATTATAGTAGAGACTTAGATGATCAGAAGAGCATCTCTGGATATGCATTTCATATTAGATCATCAATATTTCTTGGTCATTAAAAAGGCAACAAACAATTGCTCTCTCGACATGTGAAGCTGAGTATTTCGTTGCAGCAACATGTATATGTCAAGCAATATAGATGAAGAATATTTTGAGTGAGTTATATCACATACAAGAAGGTCCGATTATAATATACATTGACAATAAATCTGCTATATCACTTGTGAAAAATCCAGTGTCATATAGCTGAAGCAAACATATAGACACGAAATATCATTTTATTCGAGAGAAAGTAAAAGACAAAACTATAGAGCTCGTTCATTGCAAAATTGAAGATCAACTTACAAATATTTTTGCAAAACCTTTAAAGACTAATGTATTTCACAAACTCAAAGAAAAACTTGGCATGCAAAGTCAAGTTTGAGGGGGAGTGTTATAAGTCAAACCTGTGTGGAACTCTTATGGGTTCTTCCAGAAAAAAAAAAACAAATGAATTGTATTTATTTAGGCATATCACTTTCTTAGTTACGTGCTAATTGTCAAAGTTTCTTAATAGAGTTGTCTTGTTAGTGAACTTATAGCTATCAAATTTGGTAAACAAACCGAATCCTAAAGCCTATAAAAGGACCCTTGTGTTTGTAATGTATGTACAAGAAAAAAAGAAGAAAAACATAGAGATAGAGCATAAGCTCATATAGTCGTAGCATTGAAAAGTGTAACATCAATTTATTATCAATATACTATTATTGGAGTTTTAATTGTGAGTTTAGTACATTTCCAACATAGATTGCCGATGTAAATTTTTAACTAGTGAAACATTTAACATTGCACACCGAGTTCAACATTGTGTGAGAGAACCAAAAGGATTTTTTGCTTGTTAGCTTTTTTCAAAGAGTTAGAGATAAACAACTAAAGATTTTATTTTTGTAGAAACTCTTAAAAGTTGTTATCTTTTCTTCTCCAATCATAAGTCTCTCCTTTTAGCCCCAGATGTATTATATACAATGAATTTTATAATGTGATACAATCCTTTTTAGTATACAGTAAGGCTAGGGGTATGGTTATTATTTGAAAAACACCCAATCCCCAATAAAGAAGGCTTCCTCAACACAATGGCAATCAATTTGCATCGTCTATAGATTATGTCACTCGTATGGAGTGGTAAGCAATGTTAAAAGACCATTCATGCAATAGAGGAATTTAACCCACGTTTACAGTTGCTCACTTGCAAAACACTGCAAGTCTCTAAACAACGATTGAGAATCTCAGTTTTGCCCATTCGTTTGGGAATTATAAGAACTACTAAACTCAAGTTGAGTACCTTGTAATTTAAAAAGTTCCTTCCAATCTAAACTCACAAACATAGGGCATATGCCACTAATTATCGATCCAGGCAGCGCATAAAGTTTACAAATATCTTTAAAGAAAATCTCAAAAAGTTGAGGGACGATAGTGGAAGTTGAAAATGTTAAAAAACGAACATATTTTGATAATCGATCAACTATCACCCACTTCGTATTCTTACTATAAAAATGTGGCAAATTGGAAATAAAATCCTTCTTAATATTAGATGGAATTGGGAGATGGACTAACAATCATTATTGTGAGTACCATATTGTACCGACTCGAACGTATCTCATCGCTTAGAAAATTGTGATACTTGGTACCTAGGTTAATACCAATTGGTATTAATCACCAGTCAGAACCAAAATACCTGCTAGATACCGCACTAAATTGTAAATTTATGAAAAATTGAAGGATGTAATTGAAATTTTACAAAATTTAACTCTAACATTTAACCTACCCACCCAACGCCCCAACACAATTCCACCCACACTGTCTATGTCTGACACCTCAGTCTCACAGTGCCCTTATTCTAGCCCACCATCTTAGTCACCATCATAACTTGCATCATCGCACCAGTCAGGCCACCGCACCCATTGCACCAGACCGCACCCTCGCACCAACACCCATCACATGTTGCACGAATTAGACTGCTCCAGTTAGATTGCTCCTGCAGTAGTCAAACCATTCCTACACTAATAGCCGCATCTAAACAGTCAAACCTAGTCCCTCCACTTCCAGACGACCAACTAGATCCAGTCACAGTCTCACATCCCCATTTAACCCATAGCCTCCCTCCCACTGACCCTTAGCCTCCCTCCTACTGACCCTCACCCAGTCCATAATTCCAAAAAGGCATAAACTCCATTCGCTCCTTGATCCGCAGCAATCTAGGGATTTTGCTCAGGGAAGGTTATAAAAAATTTCAACAAATTTTGTGCAATTGTGATGATTATTTGATCAGTTGTTTGTTAATTTGAATATTGAATTTTGTATTTGTGTTTTATAGAATACTGATACAGATAAATAAATATTAAATTGTGAATTTATGATGAATTGTGTATTTGTGTCTTGTGACTTTTTATTGTGTAGTAATTCTATATGTTGAATTGTTGGTTCTTGGTGAATTGTGTTAAATTAAATTGAATTAAATTATGTAAGGTATTATCTATATTTGACTATGGAGTTAATTTAAGTAAAAAACTAAGAATGTTGTTTAAATTGGTAAATAAAATATTATTAAATTAAAGTTGAGAATTAGGATTTTAGTAACAATGTTGGTTAAGTAGTTAAGAAAACAGAATATTGATAAGCATTACAAATTGAATTGTATAAGCAAACAAAATAGATTAATTAATTTATAGTTGAATGTGATTACATAAAATAGGTTATAAACTTATAGTTGTGAGTTATGGATAAAATTGAATAGGTTGTAGTTGTGAGTGTGTGTCTTTAGTTTATGGTTGAATGATGTAATCATACAAAATGAGTTATATAAAATGTATATATGTATGCATAATTATGTATGTTGAATACTTAAATTGTTATTTTTTGACTTATTAGTGAATTGTGTTGGATAAGATTGAATTATGTAATGTATGTTAACACTTCATTGTGGAGTTAACTTGAGCAAAAAACTAAAAATGTTGACTAAAATTGGTGAATGAAAGATTGTTAAATTAAAGTTAGGAATTAAGATTTTAATAACAGTATTAATTAAAATTAGTTAGGAAAATAAATAATTATAAGCATTACAAATAAAATTGTATAAGTAAACAAAATATATTAGTGTATAGTTAAATTATAAGGTTGCATAAAATAATTTGTAAACTTATAGTTGTGAGTTATGGTTGAAGTTAAATAGGTTATAGTTGTGAGTGTATGTCTTTTGTTTATGGTTGGATAATGTAATCATACAAAATGAGTTGTATAAGATGCATGTGCTTTTGTGTTAGATTTGACTTTTGAGTTAAACAATACATATTTTGTGATAACAATTGATAATTAAATTTTTTGCTCTTTATTTTGATATAAAGCCACTAAGTTAAGTTTGATATAAGTCTTAATTTATTTTTACAGATAAATGGAAAGAAGCTTAAATATTCCTGATAATTCAACTACTTCAGAATGATTCAATGATATAGCTTGAGTTCATGTTGGATTGGTTCTCTGAATGAAAAATCATGCCATTTGTTTGTTTTCTAACAAGCGTTTGAAAGGTGAAGGGATCACTAGATTAAAGAAGCATTTAGTTAAAATCAAAGGTGATGTGAAGTCTTGTGAAAAAGTGAGTCATGATGTGACACAAAAAACGAAAACTTTGGTTAAAGAGTATTAGCATGAGACAGATAAGGTAAAGATTGAATTACAAAATTAGTAGTGGAGTTCTTTTGTTAGTAATTAGGATGATAGTGGGAATGTTGAAGGTAGTAATATTCCTATCGAACAAGAAGGAAATGTTGCACTTAATGTTAGGAAAAGAAGAAGACAAACGTCTAATTTTTTTCCACCACGAAAAAATCCTAGATCTCAACCTTTAATATATAGTGCCTTACAATTAAGAGAAGGAGCTCATAATATGGATATGACAATGGTTAGACGGTGGCATGCTTCAGGTATAACATTCAATACTTCCTAGTCTTATTATTATCAGCCTATGGTAGATGTTATTACCTCTTACGATCTAGGATATAAAGCTTATTCAATTGATGACTATAAAGATAAACTTTTGAGTAGCTTTGTTTATGAAATAAAAGGTTGTTTGAATGAAAAAATAATGACTTGGGCTACTTTGGGGTGTTCAATCATATGTGATGTTGGACAAATAAAAGACATGAGCTTAGTATTAATTTTTTGACTTATTCTGCATAGGGGATAATGTTTTTAAAGTATAATGATGCATTTGACCTTATTAGGAATGTTGATACTCTATTTAAAATATCTAATGAAGTTGTGAATGAAGTTGAGCTAGAAAATATTGTTCAGTTCATTGCTAATAATGATTCTGCTTATAAAGTAACTGAAAAAAGATTGCAAAGTAAGTATAATTATTTTTATTGTACTCTTTATGATGCACATTACATTGACTTGATGTTAGAAAATATAGGAAATGTTAGGTCTTTTCCTATTATTGATAAGACTATGTAGAAAGAAAAAAAAAAGGTGACCAAGTTCATCTATAATCGTGTATGAGTCGTGAATTTAATGAGAAAGGATTTCACCAATGGTAGAAATTTATGTTGCCCTGCTATTACAAGATTTGCAACAAATTTCTTATCACTTCAGTGTTTTATTATGAAGAAGAAAGAGTTGAGACAAATGTTTACAAGTGATAAGTGAGTTGTATCTCAACATGTTGCGTCTAATATTGGATTGGAGGTTTCTATAATTACACATAAAGATAGCAAATTTTATTTCCAATGTCAATTTATCATTCGATTTTGTGAGCTTTTAATGAGGGTACTCGTTCGGCTAATAGTGAGGCAAAGGCCATAGTGGGTTATTTTTATAATACCATGGAGAGGGCAAAGGAAGCAATCAAGGTTAATATGAAAAATATGCTTTCTTTATACACACCTTATCTTGCAGTCATCAATGAGAGATGGGAAAGCTAATTTTACTCTACTTTGTTTACAACTAAGACTTTTTTAATCCTAGTGTCTATTTTAGACCAAGTTTTACAAAGAAAGCTGAAGTTAATAATAGAATGCTATTAACTATTACAACAATTATTGACCATAAGATGATGCAAGATCTATCAAGCTCTCAAATAGAAATTTATATGGAAGTTTTTAGTGATTTTGGGAAGCCAACTGCTATTCTTCGAAGAGACGAACTTAATCTAGGTATTTTTGTTTCACTTTTGTTACTTGTTGAAAATTAACCATCACTTTATTTTGTTTATAATGCTACTTTTGTTGTCTTAGGATTTAAAGTTGCCTGGGGAGACCAATTTGGAAGTGGTGCTCCATAATTACAAAGGTTGCAATTCGAATTCTAAGTCAATGTGTGAATGCAACATGAGTGAAAGTAATTGGAGCACATTTGAATTCATCCATTTCAAAAAAATGAATAGATTGGAACACAAAAAGTTTAACGATTGATTTTTGTTCAATACAATTTAAAGCTTCGAGAAATGTATGTTATTATCATTATTAAGTTGGATATAATTTCTTATAATTTTTAATAATTTAATTTTATTGTTCACTAAGATTATCAATAGAACAAGTAATTTTGTAAATCTAATTTTCCTTTATCATTGATATGTCATTTGGTGTAATGAATTTAAATGATGGTAATGATGATTTTATACTAAATGAGAATTGAGGTCAATGCTATTTGAGCTGGTATTCGATTAAATGAAGTTTTGGGTTTTTTCCCCTTGTTTTAATATTAAATTTTATTTATATAATATAATTGTAAATATTTTTGTTTCAAAATTCACTTCTAGTTGGTAATGGTAAGGTTGTGAAGGTAATGGTAAGGTTGTGAAGGTAATGGTAAGGCAGATAATGAAAATAATGAAGCCGACCAAAGTAGCAAGTTTCACAAACACCGAATACAACACATGTTATTCAAACCGAAGCCAACAATGACTAGATCATCTTAACCACAACTTCAGTGACTTTGCAAAGTGCTGAAGGAGATTTAGAGGTGAGTAATATTAACCCTACCCAAGTTGATATCATAGAAACTCCTAAAGCTTCTATTGCTCTTAAAGAAACTGCAACAAATACTGAATTCCATACAGTAGAGACAAGGAGATCAAAGAGGGGAAAAGGGAAAGGCAACATAAGCCAAACCTTTTAACCAATGTCTATAATCGTGTGGAATGTACACGGAATAAATTATCCTAGTAAACAATTAGCGTTAAGGGACTTTGTTTTGAGAGAGAAGCTCTCATATTCGAATTACTAAAAACCAAGATCAGACTCGAAAATTTAGCAAAATTGGACATTTTTGGACCGCACTAGAACATGATTACTAATCACCAACATCATGCTTTAGGCATAATTATAATATGCTACAAGGAGGATGAACTCAAGGTGGATCTATTAGACTCAAATGAACAAGTCATGCATTTCAAACTGTCCTTCCTAGAGATGTACATCCAGATAAATGTCTCTGTCATTTATGCAAGCAATTTTCAATTCCAAAAAAGAGACATATGGAACAACTTATCATCATTCAGCAAGACTGTCTCTATTCCTTGACTAATATATGTAGATTTTAATTCCATATTATAACCCTCAAGCCACCAGGGTATTGTTATTTAAATAATTATACAACTGATTTGAAAGACATGGTGGATGAATTAAGGGTGACAAATCTTAAGTTTAGTGGTCATACTTTTTCCTGGTTTAACAAACAAAATTATACTTGGCATATCAGTAAAAAACTAGATCGAGCACTGGTAAATGATATTTGTCTTAGGACTACTTCAGAAAGCCTTACTACATTCAAAGACCCCCCTCTTCTCAGATCATGCCCCGTTATAATGGAAAATCTATTCCAAAAAGTTAGCAACTACTATCCCTTCCGATTCAATAACTTCCCAATGAATGTTCCAAGGTTTGTGGAGGCATGTATAAAAGGTGCAGTACATAGTTGTCAAGGTGTTGGACCCCGCTTCCGAAGTCCAACATTCGAAAACATAATCTCATGGAGGGCTCCCATTTATACCAAGACTGAATTCTACGTCCAATTCGGTCCAAAAATTGAACATCTTAAGGCCCAAATTGAAATTTAACTCTTTCAGATAAGTTGTAGCTCCAAGTCTCTAGTTTAATTTTCAACAAGAATCAACTCGATTGGATCTCCACATATCAAGATATCACCAAACTACTGAGGCATGTTCAGTGAGATAATGCCAGTTCATATGATTGAATAACACACTCACTGCACCCGTCTCACTCTTTTCACTCAATCTCTCACCATAAATTTCAGATAGCTTCAATTATTTGTGGAGATGTAGAGAAAAGTCTTACGAATCCCATGGTTTAAGAATCAAGTCATTTGGAGGTCTAGAGAAGAAGTTATGGCCAAAAGACTCCAACATGTATATGCCCTCACCTGAAATGTACATGTCTCAGTACAAATGCCATAACTTTTACTACAGAGGTCTGATTGACTTCGTTTTTAGACCAATTGAAGAAGGACTTCTAGATCTATAACTTTCATGAAGACCTCAAAGGCCAATTCTATCGTCTAAGTTCTGTATCGTCTCACTTTTTCATCGTCTCACTTTCCTTTCGTCTCATTTCTATCGTCTAATTTCCATCGTCTCATTTCTATCGTCTGCTTTTCTTACGTCTCATTTCTATCGTCTGCTTTTCTTCCGTCTCATTTCTATCGTCTGCTTTTCTTCCGTCTCATTTCCATCGTCTGCTTTTCTGCCGTCTCATTTCTATCGTCTTCTTTTTTTTACCCAGAACATCTCCACTTATAAGGATCATAACTTTTGACTCTGATATCCAAAATTTTCATGCTAAATACCATTGGAAAGATAAAAGAAAGATCTACAACTTTTCAGAAGCCAACTTTACCAAAATATATTTATATCAATCCCAAATTTGCCCCTAAAGTTTGAAGATGATCATCCCATTATACACCAACATACTGCACCCAATTCTTAACTTTATGACAACTTTTGAGATTCTTAGGGACAGAATTGAAATTTGATGTCTTCATAAAAAATGTAGCCATATATTTCTAGTTTAATCCAAATTAAGAATCATCTCGTTTAGACAACTAGAGGAGAAGTTA
>JANZLD010000009.1:603367-634390 GCA_026413575.1 Erythroxylum carthagenense | reverse complement strand
TAAGTAATAATATCCTCAATTTATTCCAACCACAATTAAAAATTATCAAACTAAAACCTCATAATTTAAACATGCCTCAAAGTAATTTCAACATGCTTAATGCGAATCGGGGCCCAACATTAGTGTTTCTGTTAAGTTTGCTGATATGTGCCGTGTGTTCTAGAACTATTACATCGTTTAATCACATAATTAAAATGATGCCGTCGTTTAAAAATAACCTAAATTAGATTACACAGCCCCGACGACCTCATGCTTTAATTTTAATTTTTTCTTCGTTTTCAGTTTCTTTTTTCGATGTCCTTACCCTTCAATTTTCAGATTATGCAACTCCGATAGCCTCATGTTAAAAGCATTGGGAGAACGAACTGAAAACGAAAAGCTTATTGGTACAGTACGCTGAGATACGAGAGTAGTTTAGGACGTCAGAAGAATAGACAAAAAATAAATAACTGAGAGTGTCAGGAGAACAAATAGATAACGAAAAGCTGAGGTTGTATAAACTGATTTAAGGATTCTATTTTTAACGACCACATTGTTTCATTAATCTTCGTTTGTTATGATAATTTTGACTGGCATATATTAATAATTAAGCTTTTTGAAACACGTGATAAATCGTGATAGCAAATTTAACTAAACACTAAAGTCGGGTTAAAATTGAAAAAATTTGAAAGTTCGAATATTTTATTACTATTTTTTTAAAATTCGGGTTAGAATTGAAAAAAATTAACTGTTTAAATATTTTATTGTCACTTTTTAAAATTCAAATTATAATTGTAAAATTTGAAATCTTTTTATAATTAACCCTTTATTTTATTGAATAAACTAAAAGACTTATCCATATCTGCCAACAAAAATAAATTAAATGTTTTAACAAAATCACTTATTATACAAAATTTACTTAGATAAATGGATATCATATATACGAATGGTGAAAAGCAAACTAGTGTGATATGCTATTGATTTAGTATCTGATAATGAATTACTTACCATTTAAAATGATGTTTACATTAAGTTAAAAGAATTGTAGTGTTTGATATATCAGATGCATCTCCAAGAGTAACGATAGATCGAAAATCCATTTAAAACAACAAAGGAACTACGTCAACTGAAGGTTCGAATAGCAAGCAGCGTGATGGGATTATGGATATCAACGTAGGATCCTATTCTCTACCATAATCTTAATAAATTATAAACTAACAAATGACTAATGAGTGTGATTTATAAAAATAATTATTGTTTTTATTTCTTTCCAGCATCAGGCGAATCTTTTCTTCCTGCATCACCTCCATCTTTCTTTCCAGCAAGAATCATAGAAATTTGAAGCCCTCTACTAAATGCTTGATTGAAGAGCAGGCGAGTTTGGAACTCTGATATGAACGGAAACCATGACAAAATGGCTATTGGTGAGAACAGTAATAGCCCCATAATGTACTCGTATGCTCTTGCTAGCTCCTTAATCGAATCCCATAATCCTACACCTTTAAACATTGGCCTGCATGCTTGCCCAATCTAGAAAGAGATATTTCCGTTAGTGAAAGCAGCTCACTTGCTACAATGTTTTCAGTTTATATTCCAACAAAACGCTCTCTGTCTGGTTTTATAACTCAGTTAGGGAACTGACGGTATGGTGGCATTTTGCAGGAAAGCAGAGGAAATAAAAAGAAAACAATCACATCAAAGAAAGAATAGAATAACTTTCTCAAGGAGATCATTTATGGATTGAAGATGAGATCAAGAAGCTTGACGCTAGAAGGGACATCAATGATCCGAATACATACAAAGAGTCATTCCATATTTTATACTTCAAACTTCTCAAGCTCATAGATCCATTCATGGACACAAACACAGGCCATGAGGTTGTGTACCTGATGATTCACCTACCAATGAAGGTCAGAAAATTTTCATTTTGCGAAATCAAGGTTCGACTAGGTGGCTATGTTTGTTGACATCGTTAGGATCATATGTTATCATATAGAAAGTTCATGTGGTAGTTCTAAGAACAAATCACTATATAACACTAACATTTCTTTTAGACGGTTGTTAGAAACATTTCCATGTCTCATATGGTAAGCTGAGTTCATGCTGTTGATGTAGTAATTAAAAGGCTATTTCAAAACAGAGAGGATGAACACGACATCCCTGTTGAAGTATTAGCTAACTAAATGTTGCCACTAACAGAAGAAAAGAGTAGGAACTTACAAGAAGAAGGGCCCACCCAGTAGGCATGAAGGCAAGGGCGGAAGCAAATACATCCGTAATCGTGAGGTTGCATACAACAAACAAAACAGTCATGACTGACATGAAGCCAAGGAATAAAAGTGCCTTCAGTATTCTGAACATCAGCTGGAAATCTGTGCCAAATCTTCGTCTCCCCATTGATACCATCTGAAAGAAACATAGGAGCCCCAAACAAGTAAAAGAAAAGGTTAATAGTGACCCCAAGAAAAGAAAACAGGAGTAGTAAAGCAGAAATGAAACGGGAAAACAATCCAATTTCTTTTAATACAACTGATGTAAGACAAAAAGGTCAATGATACTCCATCAGAAATACAAATTACTTCTGAACTTGTGGTAATTTGTTGTACCTTTAGGACTAGAAGAGCAGTTATCATAACCACCCAGGATAGTCCATACACCTGGACAAGAGTTCAAATGAATAGCAGAAAGTTCATCAACTGAGTTGCAAGCCTAACAATGTTATGGTAGAAGTGAAAAGATACTATTCAACTATAAAGTATACGTACCAGTACACTTTTGCTGTGATGAGCTATGTCAAGGTGGTAGACAATCCCATATTGGTAGATAAAGAAACGACATGCAAGGATAATCTCGAGGATCCTTCCCCTAATATTTGTGTGTTTCAAATGTTCTTGTTCTCCATCCCACCAGGATTCCCAGCTTTTATCAGGTGGGATTCCAATGCCACCACGATTTCCCATCCACCTCTTCCAATCAGTCCAATCATCCACTGTTTTTTGCCAGTCAAAACCAGATGGATTGAACACAAAAGGTGCAAACAGCCAGGACCCAACAAGGAACCACATGGAGAACGTGATAAACCAGTAAAGATTCGAACTGCGATATGATTCCGAATATACTTCATACAGGACTAAGAGTATAACCAGTTCTAATCCCTTCACAAAATGACTTCGCGAGTAGAACCTGTAGTTTTCAGCAAACTTTGCATGAAAAACAACAAAACCACGCCCAGTAGCTCGATATTTGGAACCACCATGCAAAATTGTTCTTCCATAGTAATGTGCTTTGGTTCCAAGCAGGAATGTAAAGAATACAGAGGCCAGTTGCAGTTGCATGATAACAAAATCACCCAGAGCTGAGCGGAAACCTTTTTCCAAGCCAATTTCCATAACCATAGGCAGCACTAGCAACAAGCCCAGCTGAAAAACTGACTGAGTAGCTAAGGCCTCTTCGAGTGCCTTGCTTTGACGTATGGTTGGGCTTGCTATAATCTCACTCTCCAATCCACTCATTACCATGTACAAGCGTCCATACAAGAAAACATACACTATAAGCACGGTAACCTGTGATGGTAGGAAGATCTAAATGAGTCCACAGTCATGTTTCCATCTCTTTTAACAAATTGAAGCAACACCAAGGGAGAATGCATGATATATTACAAGAACATCTAAAACAACAAACTCAAAACATATTATTTGTTTTGGTGCTTAGCAGCCAATAATCGACAGTCGATGCTTTTCAAAGAAAATTGACATAAATTTGAGAACGAGTTTAAAAAAAACAATCAGATCTCCTTAAGAAATTCACTAATAGTAGGAGAGACGTAGCTCAATAACAAAGATACAGTGGTTAGCACAGGGTAGTAGATAAACATGATCCCTTATAATGACCACAATGTAGGCTGTTCTCTGAGGTAGATTTACCTTGTATCAATCTCAACAATATATATAACCAGCTTGTGAAGCGAAGTAATATGAGTCAAGTACGGACACAATAACATTCATCCTCTCAAAGAGCAGCTACTAAGCTTGATAAATGTGTTATCCATAAGAATAAGGTCTGCCGTTTCCCTCCGCCCTTTTAAATTGTAAGGTTATTGTATAAGATGGGTACTTCAAAGGAAAGCGAAAACAAGCTTATGACTAATGTTAAGATGTTTTGGGACTACAGAACTGCAAAATTAAATAATTCAAAGTAGACTTGTCCTACATTTGAACCTTCTTTCTTTCACAATAAGAATTCCAGTATTGATTTTGACCAATACTAACCTTATCTCGTTTTTCAAATTGACCAGAGATTATATCATCATTCTTAGAAGAAAATGATTTTATGTCCAACCTATCACAAAGCATGAATAATCATACTTTCTAGCTTAACAAAGATATCAGCACTGCTTCCATGTGCAAGGACATTTTACTGCTCCAAAAGGATCCAAGTAAAGAGATGTTTGACTTACCATACTGCTGAAGTAGAAACCAACTGTTGTAAAATAGAAGGATAGCATTCTATAAAAGTCAAATCGACGCCCAAGTCTGTAAACATCACGACTAAGCGTCTGTTCTCCATTACCATTTGCAACCTTAGCCTCAAAAGAAGATATCTGATTCATGCCCACATCACGCCCCTTGCCCACTTGAATATATTCATGATGTGTTACATATCCCCCTCGCAGAGTTGAATTGAATCCTGACAAAATTGGCATGTTCAGCATCATAAATACCAATAGCTAAGCACCCATCATACTAACTGAAATTTACCTGAGAATATGTCTTCGCTGAGGTTTATTATTTTTGAGGCTTTGCTTATGCCGCCCCGTGTTATATGGAAAATTCTATCAAAAATATCAGGATGACCATAGTGGAACCTTACCCTGTAAACACAAGTAAAGCATGTTACATAGATTACATAATAGTAGTAACAGTAATAGTAGCAGTAGCAGTAGTAGCAGTAGCAGTTGTAGAGGCATGCATGATGCTATAGACAAGCAACTACAGATTACTAATATTTTTATTGTGGGTTCAATGAACAATAAATGACCATTAAGGTATAAGAATTTGGGAATTTGTTCATCCATGGTGAGTGAAAATATAGGGTAACCTAGTTAAAGGTCACATAAACACAAAAATCCGAGAGGATTTTACTTATATATGCTACATTAGCATCTTGTATTTTCTTTCAAACAGAATGGATGTAAGCATTCCATTGATCTGGATAAAAATTTACTCACCTCAAAGGATTGGCCAAAACTCGTTGCCCAATAGTTACAAAGCTGGTCTCCTGGTTGGACATGAACCAAGCAAGTGATGAAACACTGTAAGAATGGAAGAAGTGAGCATGCTTACATTTGGAATTGCCAACAATTCACATCTACTCACACGATTGTTTGAGCATAAATACAAGATTCAAGTTGTGTTGTAGAATAGAGTAAAATCTGACCTTCCAGTAAATATATGCTCCCTCAGCCCCAGAATCGTAGGTCTCCGCTGTGCACGTCGTGATTTGATGAATTCCTCTAACACGTTTCTCATTTTGAAAGCTTCTTCAAAGTAATTATCCTAAAGCAAGACAATGAACAGTTAAAATTGGTGCTTTTGAACTCTAAATAAAGAGGCAGGAAAGAAAGGCACCTGATTCATGTCTATAGTCTGCAGGGCCTCCCCACGAGTAAAAATGATGGCATGGTTTTGGTTTTCAGGTTTCCCTTCTCCAATGTCACTCAGAGGACCTGGAAGCTTGATCCGATAGATTTCCTAACAACGAAAGAGGAGCCAACATAT
Organism: Erythroxylum carthagenense; assembly: GCA_026413575.1. Lineage (NCBI taxonomy): Eukaryota > Viridiplantae > Streptophyta > Magnoliopsida > Malpighiales > Erythroxylaceae > Erythroxylum > Erythroxylum carthagenense. The sequence continues at coordinate 628,634 of JANZLD010000009.1, read as the reverse complement.
AAGAGATTGCATTAAGATTTCATGATAGAAAATCCAATAAAATCGGCACCAACAGTCTATGATTTCACTATTTTCATTGGACAACTTAGAAGGTCCATCTTATTTTTCAGGCATGAGCAGTGTCTAAACTAGGCAATTGAAAGAAACGTGATGAAAATGGAATTTTGAATGGGCAGGAACTTCTCATTATTAGACAAAGAAACCAATGGCATTGCTAATAATGTTAATAGTATATTTGATTTCAAAAAACAGGTTGCAATCTGACATTCAGAAGGAAAAAGCAACTCAGACAGATATATGAGCCAAATGTAACCAAGTAAAGCAAATTAAATTTTAAAAAGCATCCATAAGAACAAAATCCACATTAAACTAGGAGCTACATTCCTATACCTCATCCAGCTTATCCCCTCCTTTGACAAGAACAGAGTAATAGAACTTTTGCAATTTTCCATCCACAGTCTCCTCTCTTTCATCTATGTATGCAACACGTAGAGATGGATATCTGTACACAATATACATAAGAAAAGATTCGACACCAATGAAATCATCTAACCTTTAAGATGAGATGTACAAAAGATTGCAAACCTATTCAACTTACGTCAACATGAGATTTAAAATGTTTATATAACAACCCCTATCTCGAAGGTCGCTGGATTTTTTCTGATTTCCATACACCTGACATGAAACAACGTAAGTGAACTTAAGATCTGCCAGGGCTTGTGCACGTTTTTCATAAGAATCCTTCTGACGGCCCTCATTCAATTCCATGTTGTGGAAGCCACCAAAAGTATCTGCAAAGGAAACATCCAGCAGTGAACAAGAACAAATACAATCATATTATGAATCTGTTAGGTTTACAGTAGTATTGCAACATCTAACTTAAATCACTGACCATTTTCTCCTGCAAAGTCAAGAGCGCACTGAAGTTCAACAGCCTGCCTGTAGTACATCATCCCTCTCACTGGAAACAACATCATTGTTAGATGAGACTGCTTAAAACTGAAGCTGTAGTGTCGCCTGCAACAGAACAGAATTCAAACCTGTTCTAGCTAGTGTCTGCCCTCTGTATGATACCCATTGACGGGTAAATTCCATCTTTTCTTTTTGGTTGTATTTCAGTTTAGGATCATTTATGCGCTCTTCAAAGTTTTTCCACTCATCTAATATGCCATCACTAAAGTTAGATGAATTTAAAATTGTTGGAAGAAAAAGAATATGTGGGTGGAATCAGAACTCACCGCGATAAATTGTCTTTAAATAGAACAATATTGATATACCATCTTCATTTTCTTTGTTAAGCTCCTCATCAGAATAAAGAACATCTTCTTTGTAGTAAGGAGTCAAGACACTGACAATAATATTAAAACATTCATTAATGTAAGAATCTAAGAAGTTGAAACTAAGGTTCTTTCTAATGTCCGTTAAATGAAAAACCTAGGTGGAAGTACACAGGCCCAAGATACATAAATAGATGCATGTGCTCGAGTTTAGAGATCGCAATCAGTAGTCCACACTTGTGAAACAGTTTATTTACAAGTTATTAAAACCTTTATGACCAAAGGCATCAAGCTCAAATTGTGCTACCCCCTTTCTAGTAAAAGATGAAGTTTTGGCATGAGGTATGCCAGATCCATTTTTTATCTGCACCTTCAGCCAGTAGGTAGGAGTTAGCATGCAATATTATGTGCTCAAACATAGTATAACATCCAATAGCAAGAATGGTTTTGTTAACAATGCAAATGCAAGTTAATCAACATGCATATGCAATCATAGAAGTGAATGTCCAACTCTAAAGTTGATGAAAAAAGAATAGGGTTCCTCCTGCATAAAAGTTTTAGACAACAAAATGCAATTTTTTTTACTTTTGACTAAATTAAGAAAAATGATAAAACATGAGAATAATGAATCTGCACATTGCCATGATTAAAAGTATGGAAAGTTTTCCTCTTTCCACTTAGCAAACTTAATCTTCCTTATTAAAAGATTGATAAAATCGCAGACCTAAAAGAGAGCATATCCCGAACTCTCGGAGCAGGTGGCATGTTCATGAACAAAGAATTTGCAAAAAAAGTGATACGGCGACGAGCATCCAAGTTGGAGGGTACATTAATAGCAGATTCCTTGGTGGTCAAAAGCAGTTGCAGTCTCACAACCTATAACGAATAACATTGGATAAATGGTCAGAAAAATGAATCTTGCATTTCAGCAATTATATGCTATCAATGATACCTTCTCTCTCCAGGATTTGTTTCCAGTGAGGCGAATATTTATTTGTCCAAACCTTTGTTCTTTCTTGCTATCTACACTGCTAGAGTGAGTTCTCTCAAGGATTCTGTGGAAGCAAGAAACCAAAGCAATCATAAACTTACTGCAGCTCATGCTATTGCAGAAAGGATCATATATATCACATCCAGCAGTTCAAAATTTTACTTACTCATGGCCATGAACCATAACATCCTGTACAATAATTTCTATAATATCCTGGAGAACATTGATTATCTGAGACTTGTACGTGTCAATATCTTCATTATCACCTAGCTGCCAACAGAGTAGTGTAAGCCCTCAAATGAGATAAGTTGAGACGGGTAATTAGTAAGCTTGAAAACATGCATATAACAAGGAAGAACAAAAGTACACTACCAATATTTTTAGAAACTTCTCCAACTTCTCACTGAGTGAAGGCAAGCCACTCATCCGAAATTCATTTAAAAATCTATGTTGCTGAATGCTAATGTCTATTTCATAACAGATCATCCTGACGATTCTGTCCAGAAGGGAAGGAACAGGAAGACAGCATCAGTAAAAGGTCTTTCATGATGATTCACAAAACTTTGAAAGCTCTTCTATTCATCTAGAATTGATAAAATCTTATAGCTTGTAAGACGAATGCTTCTTACGTCCTATCAAGATCATTCTCCAGAAGGCCATATATGATATCTCTCAATGTTTGATAACACTCGACTACTGCTGAATGCATGTACTCATCCATCTTCTTAAACAAATCAGCATCTTCCTTCCCCCTAAAATCTTTTGCCATGTCCAATGCTATAGGAATCTAAAGAGGTCAATCAAAGCCAGAAAATAAGCTCGACAAGATTTTCTCTCAAGCAAAGGCAAAATATAAGTTGGAAAAGATTCTGTGTCAAGCATTATAGTTTACAAAAATAATAAATAAAAGCTTATACCTTGCTAGCAAGCAAAAAAGGAGGCCATTGGATGACTGTGACACCACCCGAAAAAGATGGTACAAGAAGCAGGTCTCTTTCGCTGAAAAACAATTAACTTTTTGAGTTAATGCTCTGGACTAATTCATTAGACAAGACTGATGAAATTTTGGCCAAAAAAGATGCTTAACTGATTGCTGATGAGATCCTCCATTCTCATAGAAAGTATGAACTCATTCCACACAACTGAAAAACTTGTAATGTTTTTTCTTTCAATTGACTCATCATCCTGTCATCCAGAAGCATTGTGTTTAAAAAGGATAAAAATAACTTCTAATTAATTTCCATAAGACGCCAATCACTAAATCAGAAAAGAACCACATATATCATGAATGCATCACATTTTTCCATAGTAGTCTAAATTTTGAATGCACTAAAATTCCAGGAAATTAAAAAAAAAAACTATGCAAATTGCTAACTCTGTTAGAATTGATAATACCATGTTCATCCTTTTGGAAACATCATCTGATGATGGTACAAGGAAGCGACAAAAAGCTGAAGGGACATTTTCAAACCTTGACCGTAACATTCCAAGTGTTCGTATCTACAGAAATGACAAATATTAGATCACAAAAACCACATTTTACTTTCAAAACAAAGCTTCAGTTATGACTAACGCCTCAATACAATCAAATATTTTCTGGTTTTCCAGGCTTAATGCACATCATATAAGTGTTGACATATCTCTCTAACATAAAATTGACGTTACTAACCTCCCCCAAATGGCTGAAGGCTCCAATTATTCCACCAAAAAGTGTAGAGTATATGGAGTACCATATTTGTCCATCCATGAAATAAACCTAATATACAATCAGGTGTAGGTTGTAAAGATTCATCATGTCTTGCATGATATAAGTTTATATAATTAAATCTTTTAGAGGAATTCACTTACTAGGACAATTGGAGCCCATATTGCAATAACGACACCAATATTATGGGTCACTGGAGCATTTTAGAACCATAGTTAGTACAAGCAATCATTTTAGCTGCATGACTAAAGAAAGTACAAATAGCCACAGAAGAGAGGAGAAGGTTACCATTTGGAAAGAATTCATGCCATTGATAGTTACCAATGTGCATATCCATGATCAACTTTGTTGGTTCAACTAGAGGCAGTATCTATTAAAGGAATTTGTCAAACATTACGTAGCAACAGATAAATTGGCAGGTCATTTAAAAAAATTACTAGCAAGCATTATTAAGATATCAATTTTTCAAATGAAAAAAAAAAAATCGCCTTTTCTTCAAGATTCACTATACAATTGTAAATGAACTTATGGAAAAGATCTATCAAGATGGGGAGTCACAAGTTTGATAAGTCTGCTACCGATACTATTATTTCTTCTTTTGCTACTTGCATTAATTGATATCTTGGTAAGAGCAAATTATCAAAAAAAAACATTATCATTGTGCTAAGTTGAATGCAGGTGTAGAAATACTTCAGTACATGTGGAAAAAGATTCTGAGAAGTTTTTCAGTCTCTACAGAGTAAGATTATCAGCTTCTGATACAGTTGTAGATCCAGAAAACTTGAATTATATTTAATGTTACACAGGTTTCAGCATCCTCTTATAAAACAGGCAGATAGTTTCTGTAGGCCATAAAGGTGAGTCCTACTAGTCACTAGATTGTGTGCACTATGACTAACATAATTATAAAGTTTAGAAAATGCTCGTATAGATCTTTCAGTAACAACCAAAAGGCAAGGAGTATTATATAATGCTTCCTACTAATAAAACTCGTATATGATATCAACTTGCTATCCAAAGGAAAACATTCTACCAATTAGTATAACTTCATAAACTTCCAGCGTCAAAAAATTCCAATACAGCAAAGCTCCTACCTAGTTAACCTATACAAAAAGCCTTTTTCATGACCTGTTCAAAAAGCCTTTCTCATGTTCCTGAAAATTCAAAATTCTACTCAGATGACAATGCCTATGAATGTTTGAATGCCCAAAATATGAACTGCTGACAAATTTAACAGTGACAAAATAATATGCAACTGGAAAAGCTATTTCAATTATACAACTCCCTTGTCAGTGCATAGGGACTTCATGAATTTGACTAAACAATGTCAGTAGTATGCAAATTTGATGAGAAAAATTAGCATAAATTTGTAAGAAAATTAAACAGAAATTTTCCATGTCTGGATTAGTAAAGCTATTGTTTGAAGATATTTGAAGAGAAAAATACCTCCACATAGTAGCTAAATGCTAGCTTGCTAATCAGCAGCATGAGCCAGAAAAGTGTATACCTGATAGGAAAATCCAATTCCATTAGTTTTCAACAGCGCTGCAGTGATTATTTCCATAAAACAAGAAAAATAGAAATAAATAAAAGTTGCTTCCCTTACTTCAAAAGAGAGAATATGTCTTCATGCATCCCTCTTCCAACATAGAGTTTTGGCTGCAGAAGAAACACAACCAAGTTTGTAATGTTTGGGTAGGTAAAAATGCCAACAACATTCACAAAAACAAGGGCACATAGATGTACAATTAAATACAAGTATCCTTCACCCTTGCCCTCCACCTCCCCCAATAAAAAGGAAAAACCCAAAAAAAGAGAAAGAAAAAAGGAGAACTGCACACAAACATAAACACATTCACCCATTTCATAAAGACATGCTTGCCTGGGCCCACCACATAATGAGGGTAATGATCCGCCAGTTTGAACGCTCCATGCTTCTTCGTAAAGGCGGAACCACAAACATAATTGCAGCCAATACGTTAGGTATCAAATATATTGCGACAGCGTAATTATAAAATGATTGACTCTGCCAATCTCTCGCCCAACTACTGAAGAACTTGACCAGCCCAGTTGGGTTCTCCACTGAAGTGGAGTAACCAATTGGCAACACCACAGCCCACATAGCTGCCACTGCAAACTTCAGAAGATAACGTATTATTTGTGTAGCTTTTAAGCTCCCCCAGGCATTAAAACTGAGAATTATGTCCAGAGCAGCTGCATGAGAGATAGGAACCATGAGAAACAACCAAAAAAGGTCACCCATAATGTATCATTTATTGAAAATAAGTAGCATTTTTATCATATAACCCACATATAGTTATTAATAATTTCTGCTACAACATCCCTCTTACAACTAGATTGGATGAAATCTAAATATGCAAATTAAACTCATTCAACTCATTCTCTTTGGTTCACAGAAAATGTAGGGCTGCGAGAATCAAAAACTCACAGAATGATAATGCAAGAGATTACTTCAATCAAAATCTGTCATCTTTCCTTCAAAAAGAAGGAATTTTTCATTATTTGTGTTAACACACTACAATAGAATGGAATAGCCGAGAGGAAAAATAGACAACTCTTAGAAATTACACGAACATTGTTATTTCAAAATAATGTTCCCAAATCTTATGGGGGGTAATCTGTCCTTACTGCAGCCCGTTTGATAAGTAGGATGCCCTCTAAAGTTCTTGGTTTCAAGAGTCCCATTATTCTATTACATGATTATTACCCAAATTCACAAATAGATTCCAAATTGCCCCCAAAAGCCATTCGTTGTGCAGTTTTTGTTCATATTCATGACATTAACCGAAGAAAACTCAATCCAAGAGCATTAAAATGCATCTTTGTTGGTTACTCTTCCACAACAAGTGCTATCATCCTACTTTTCATAAATTTTTCATTTCAATGGATGTTACTTTTGTTGAGAAACAACCTTTCTATTCAGATTCTCATCTTCAGGGTGGGAGTGTGAGTGAAGATAAAGAAAATGAGCTATATTTCCCTGATTTACAGGTTATTGGTCAACCTGAAACTGTTCAACCTAAAAATTCAAACTCACCACCTACACTGCCGCTTGATCAACCACATGAATAGCCTCTTAACACATCAGAATCAACCCAAATTATACAACCAACAGCGAAAAAACCTATCTTAGTCTACTCAAGGACCCAATTCCACTCAATTGCAAGTTCAAGACTTGACTCCAAAATCAAGAATAGTCAGAATTACCCTCTTCATTGATTGATGATTTACATGTTCCTATAGTTGTTAGGAAATGAATTAAAAATTGCACCCAATATCCTATTTCTCACTTTGTTTCTTTGAATAAAATTTCACATAAACACCGTTGTTTTCTCACTAATTTAGATACAATTCCTAATCCCCAAAACTTCAATGAAGCACTTAGAGATGAGAATTGGAAACTCACATGAATGAAGAAATGAGTGCACTCAATAAAAATAATACATGGGAAATTGGTGACCATCCAAAAGACAAGAAATTAATAGGATGTAAGTGGGTGTATGCAATTAAGTTTAAAGCAGATGGATCCTTAGAGAGGTACAAGGCTAGGTTAGTAGACTATCAGGAGACTTTTGCTCCAGTAGTTAAGAGGAACACAATCCGCGTTCTTTTATCTTTAGTTGCTAATTTCAATTGTTCTTTGTAGCAATTTGATGTCAAAAATGCTTTTTTTTCACGATGATCTTGAAGAATAGGTATATATGGAGCCTCCACCGGGTTTTGAGAAATATTTGAAAGATGTGTGCAGGTTGAGGAAAGCATTTTAAGGGCTTAAGCAATCACCATGGGCTTGGATTGGAAAGTTTGCAAAAGTAGTGCTTGGTATTGGCTACAAACAAAGCCAAGGGGATCATACTCCCTTGTTAAGAAACTCGGCAGTAGGAAAACTTATAGTCTTGATAGTATATGTTGATGATATCATGCTGATGGGTGATGATGGCAAGGAAATTCTAAAGTTTAAGGCTAAACTTGTGAAAGAATTTGAAATTAAAGAGCTTGGGAAACTCAAATATTTTCTAGGAATTGAAGTGGCTCAGCCTAAAGGCATATTTATTTCCCAACAAAAATATTTTTTAGATTTTCTACAAGAGACAGGAATGATGGGATGTAAGTCCATTGCTACACCAATCGAAAAGAATCATCGATTGAGTGAAGCAAGAGATGATGAGGCGGTTGATAAAGGAAGGTATCAAAAGCTGTTGGAAAACTAACATACTTGTCTCATACACGTCCTGACATTGCATATGCTGTGAGTGTGATAAGTCGATTCATGCATAATCCTAAGAAAGTTCATTTACAAACTGCCTATAAAGTAATTCGATACTTGAAAGCTGATTTCGGAAAAGAAATCATGTTTAGAAGAGGAGCAAAATTAACTATAGAAGCCTAAACTAATGCGGACTACGCCGGTTCGCTATTAGATTGACGCTCAACAACTGGCTGTAGTATGTTGATTGGACGACTTGGAGAAGCAAAAAACAAGCAGTAGTATCTAGATCAAGTGCAGAATCTGAATTTCATTCAATGGCTCAAGGAATTTGTGAACTCTTATGGATAAAGAAAATTTTAGAAGACTTGCAAGTTAAATGGCATTGGACCTATGAAGTTGTATTGCGACAACAAATCAGTTATAAGCATTGCACACAATCCAGTTCAACATGACAGAACACACATGATGAGATAGACAGACACTTCATCAAGGAAAAGATTGAAAGTGCTGATCTGCACACCTTATGTTCCTACAAATGGTCAAATGGCAAACTTGCTCACAAAAGGACTGGACAATTTAACTTTCCAGAACATTACTAGCAACCTGGGAATGGAAAACATTTATAGCTAGGATTCTGATTTACTAATTTAGGCTGATTGTAATCTTTCATCTATTTAGGTTGACTGTAATTTTCATAATCAATGACTGATGTGTAGGAATTAGTTTGCTTCCTAAAATAGGATAAATGACTTTGTATATATTAGTGTATTCAACATATGGACAATAAAGAGAAGAATTTTTGTTTCTGTTCAGACTTGTTTTCATATAACCCACATATAGTTATTAATAATATCTGCTACAACATTATAACTAGATTGGATGAAATCCAAAAATGCGAATTAAACTCATTCAACCCATTCTCTTTGTTTTACAGTAAATGAATGGCTGGCAAGCTTATAAATTAATAACCCATTATGCAAATTTCCTATTCCATCAGACAATTTTTTTTCTCCAATTTTACGATCTTAAGGAGCTTCTAACTATTCAAAGAAAGGAAAAAGAAAAAAGTTTTCCATTTCCACACCCCTTTATCTAATGGCATACCAGAAAATAATAAAGATTATGTGGTACCTTGCAGAAGATTGAGAAAAGCAGAAGTGATAAAGATGCTCAAAACGCTTCTGAAGACATCAGCATCAAAAATAGCTGCTATGGAACCAGAAGGACTCCAGGCAACAATTACCATGGCCTGAGAACGAGCAAAATCAGTAGGTTTCTTGTGGGGACTCTATTCTGTAACCAAAATCCACAAATATTAAGGCCACCTGGAAAGCCAATATAAACAATATCCACATGCGATCAAAACTTCTATAGAGGTGTGCAAAGGTGCGAACTTCAACAAAATTAGTCTTGGGCTTTCTCTTTCCAATAGCTCCTTGATTTGATCTCTGAAAAAGAAGAAATTTGCAAACTTCAACTTACATGTTTTCAACTATTGCAGTCTAGGTACAGCATACACTTTCAGTTTCTCATGCCAAAGAAGTTTCAGAATGTTCATGTTATGATGCAAATACAAGGATTCCAGTAACTAAAACATTAGAATTATCAAAGTTTTTTTACCTCAACAGTAACTTTTTCTAATATTTCTTTTTCCCATTCAAATAAAATTCCAAGAAACCAACCAATTTTCCAGAGTTACAACAAAGAAGAACCAAGGACTGGCTTAGAATCCTACTCCTATTGACTTTAGACTATTAACCTAGAAATGGAATTCAAAAATAGGTATCTCATAAAAATACTTATAAATGGATAAAATATTGAACATAAGCATTATTTTTAGAGCTCTATTGTACTTGTAATCAACATATGCATATAATTTATTCTCATTGCAGGATCTTTAGGGCCATGAAATCATGCTTTAGATCTTTGAAAACAAACTAGTTTGTATCTGTAATTTATGGGAAGGCATGACTATTGAAACTGATGCTTAATATGATTGTAGATGATTCAAAATCATAAAAGTGGACCAATACAATATTTTGAAAAAGGGAAGGACAGGGAAGATGGGTGAGGAAAGAGAGAGAAAGAGATGAAAACCTCATTTGTTACCATCCCTTCATCTAATTGAACAAAAAAATCAGCCTTAAGATCCATCGGCCACCCTAACCGGAAACATCTATTAGACCTAAAAAGAAGGAAGAGTTTTGATATGTTTCTCTCATAAACCGGCAATTTTAAGCTATTACTCAAAATATCTAACCAGAAGTACTCATTCAGATCGTCATAATTTCTCCATCTTGCATGACTTGTTGTGCCTCCCTTGTTCCTCCTTGCTTCCTTTTTCATGGGAAAAAATTTTTTAGTGTGCATTTATAACTAAATTAAAAGTCAACCAAAAGTAGATCATATAAGTCTTACCTTCCGCACAACCTGGTAAATTGGAGTAATAACATTCCTCAAAAATGCTTCATCATCTGGTGCTGCTGTTTCATACGTCTCTCCAGTTACAGGATGCACATTTTCATACAATATTCGATAAACCTCATTTGCCATCTAATAAGTAGGGAAATAAGAAGAAAATTATTTCAACAGGTCAAGAATTTGGTGCAGGATATTCAAAACCACTAAACTAAGAATGCATCACCTATGATCCAATAACTAAAGTGCTCAAAGACACAGGAATTGTATATGAAATGGCAAGCATTTTCAGAAAAAGAAAAGCAAGTTTTCCATAATTATCAGCATAGCTTGTTAGATTTGAATATCGAAATAAACAATTGGAACAAGGATATAACAGAGCATGTCAGTTTATAAAAAAATGCAACCAACAGGAAAGATAAACATACAGTTTCAAGAATTAACTTCTGCTGATGTGGACTATAAGTTCCCTGATTAGCACTAGTAAGTTTTCAGTAGAAGTTTCCAGTGGTTATGATTTGTTAAGAAACACTTTTCATGGATATTATTTAGTCGTATGATTTCAACAATTTGTCATAGCAATGGAAGAATTGTGCTTCTCGCCACTGAACTTTGCAACAACAGTTATGGAAATCCTTATTCAGTTAAATAATTATCACCAAAGGTATTCAAAATATAGAATGGTGATTACAATTTCTCAAATGGACGTATCTAATCCAATAGCTACTCGTTCAAGCCTTTTTTCAAATTAAAATTATCAATTTCTTTGGTTATCTTTTCCCTTCTCTACAAGGAAGTTTGAAGTCTACAATTTTCTTTCCATCAAGAGATTTTGTGCAACAAGATTCACAGAAACAATAAAGCATATTCCTGAGACACTATCTTCAGAATGAATAGAGGATTCAAAAAGTTTGCATGTCAATAAGGATGGACCATAAAACATACATTATGGAAGATATAGCATATGCATTCTGGCATGAAACGAATATTTGAAGCTTCTCCCCATACAAGAAGATAGAGTGCAATGTAGATAAGCTGTAATTGTTGTTTGTTACAATTTGCAGGAATCCTGCAGATGTCAGAAACAAGGAACCTCAAATCAGAGATAGGACCTAATAATTCTAGCCAACACTGTATATGAATAAAATGTTCTACCTTGTATGTCTTTCACAACGCAAATAGTCACACCATGATCTATAATTCTTGAAAATCTTATTCATCAACTCCTCTATGGTACGATTTCTAAGCTGCAAGAAGTTTCAAATTAATCTTCAGCACATACAGGAACCTATAGATCAAATTTAAAGAGATAAAGATTGATCAGGAGAGATTTTTCTAATCATTTACCGAATCATAGTCTTCGTCGTTCCTTCTTCGTCCATCAATATTAGCTAATAACAATATCAGGTGCTCCCTCTGATTTGCCACATTTCCTTTCTTCACTCCAGCAGATGTAATAAAACATCATCTAATTAGGTGGCGTGAATTATGTTTCATCAAAAGGATATAATATACAGATAAAGAATCAGAAAACTTCTAATTAGACCTTAGTCATCATCCTCGTAAAGTAGTATCTACAATTGTGCCTAAGTTGTAAAGTTGTCTGATGCAACAAATAATGCAAAGGAGCTGTGCTCTATTTCTTCCACATCTCACATGTTTGATGTTGACCATGGCCGGGCATACTTACCTTGATGTCCAGAAAGAATGATTCATTTAATTACTTCTAGCAGTGTATTTGCAATAGTCATATGATATCTAAGATTTCCACAGAAATTGTAATTACAGTTCAAATACGGATGCACTGACATATGCCAAAGCTTGATTGAGTTTTGTTTGGTTGATATACTTCACCTGGCTTCATGAAGTTTGACAGTTTTATGTAGTTTTCCAAGAAATTAGTACAAAAAATAAATATAACAAATTATTTTTAGGGCCCAAAGTCCTTAAGATGCTTAAAACTTGAAATTTGAAGTTCTGCAAAAAATCAATCGTGTATTTGGTATATTAAATGGATATGAAGGTGCATTTCACCTGAAACCCAAATACAGAATAAAGCCAATCAAGCACATCATTAACGGGTTTAACCCTTTCCTTGGGCAATTCATCATGCACCTCACGTCTCAAAATAATTCTGGGCATTGGGAGATCATCCACATCACGTAAAGCACGAAGAGCTGCTTTGATCTACATTGTCAAAAAGGAAAAAGAAAATGACTGAAGCTGTGGCGAAGTCCCTTTATTAAGGTCTTCACAATCTATAGAAAGACCACGTATGCGGAGCATATTAAACCTCAGGAAGTTCCATGATTGGTGGTTTTGCCCCTGCAGCATACAACGGAAGAATGTTGAAGTGTTCATATTGCTCTCGTTTCTTCTCAACGTCATTGGCATATCTTTGAGTCTGCAATCATAAAGTCAAAAAAAAAAAGACTCGAGTTAAATAAACTAATATGGAACGTGCATTTGAATTACTTTCCTGGACAGCGAATACACAGCACAAACCTCATCTTCTACTTTTGCAGGCTGTACTACAGTTTTCAACACGTCGTACAACACGGATGCAATCTGAAGAATTTTGACCATCTCCTCCCTTAAAAAGTTCACACAGGTGAGAGTAGTTTAACTCAGGCATGTCAACAGCTATTTTTCAAGGATAAGAAGGAAGGGAAAGCAAGAAAAAAGATAGAAAGGCTCACGGTTTTTTGGTGTACTGTCCATCTTTGATGTTCTCCTCGTAGTATTTCCGATAATACAACTGAATTTCTTTGGGGTCGTTTCTTGCAAGCATGGGTTTTGTTTCTTCTTCTTCCTACAACAGAACAAGATTAGAATAAATTATAATCAAAAACTGATGGGGCAGAAGAAAGGGAAGGGCGAACCTTCTCAAGCCTATGCAAGAGATAAGTCTTGAACTGGCGCACACCACGTCCAGTTGATGAAGGATCCATTTTATGAGCCTTCTCAAAGGCATGGAAACGGCCTAGTGAAGTGAAGAAAATGAGTATTGCTATAATAACAGAAATAATTGGATGAAGAAGAAGAAGAGAATGATTACAAAGATAGGCGACTCGAGCATTATCCTCCTCAATCTCATTGGCAACACGGAGAATAGGAGCAATGGCAGCTAAAGAAGAAGGAACAAGTTCGCTATCAATGGCGGCGCTGTCGTCGTCAGGCAAGTCGACCAACTTGGTAAAACCTCTGGTAATTTTCCGGGACACAGACCGCTGCAGAGGAGGCTGTCCTCCGTCAGTGGCCTTGGTGCCACTGGAGCTGGCCATGGGGCGGGTAGGAGGAAAAAAGCAGTGAAAATGGAAGTATAGAGGAGAAGAATAGGTATAGAAGGAGGAGAAATGAAAGGCATTATCAGTAAAAACAATAATATTAGTATCACGAAAAAGCTAGGAAAAGAAGAAGGAGGAGGAGGGGAGGAGGGTGGAAAAGAAAAGATGAAGACAACAAGGAGAGGTGCTTGGATTGTGAAGTGGGATAACTAAAGTGATTGCTCTGCTACTAAGTAAAGAATTGTTTTTTATAGCTTTAGTGATGTGGCGGGAACTTTATAGTTTAGTTTGCAGGGAATCATGTATTACGTGTCGTGTTTATATCATCAATCATTCTTTTTGGGTCAAAAGCAGTGCTACTGCTACTGCTACTGCTTTTCCTTTTCCTTCTTTAGTCCTCTCCTCCCGGGGGCTGATCCTCTGGCCAGCTACTCTGATCTTATCATCTCTTTTTCCTTTCTATGTTATCGAATTTAAAGGTGTGTTACCATTATTCTTAGACTTGACAAATTATTTTGTACGTTATTATTTTGGGTACGCACAAGGGATGCTTTGTTGTTGTACTAATTAACAGAGAGAAGATTAAAAGTCAAATACAGGTTTAAGCCTACCAATTCTAATGCCAAGTGGTACAGTCCAATGACTTATCTGTTTCAGCTTCTTCAACTTGAGAATATTATGATAAAAGTGCAAAAGCATCCTAATTAGTCTTGTAGCTCCCAATTTTAATGTATAATCACTTTTTAACTTATAATGTGTGTGTGTGTGTGTGTATATATATATATATAATACTATTAAGTGTATTGAATTTATCATTTTTATATAGTACTATTTGTTTTTTTTCCTATTTTTCTTTTTTGTATATTTTTTGTTTGTTGTCATCCTTAGAAATTAAAGGAATCTCATTTAACATTCATATTTAAGGATATATTCTATGATAAATGATTTACAATGACAACAATCTAAGTTTGTTCCAATTAGTATAAGTTATAAATAACAAGTTGTTTCTTGTAATATTACGACTTCTTATTTTTAAAAAGAATAAACCACAACAACGTTAAAAAAAATATCAAATATGTATTTTTACCCATTATGGTAAATGGTTTTCAAATATGAAAATACCTATTATCAAAACAATCATGAAACAACTCTGCGCAAACATTGAGATAAGGTAATTGTGGAGTTTTGTTTTCTTTGTTTCTAATGTAATGTTTTGCAGGTTGGTTTCAGATTATGGAAATTTGAGGTAAAGAGGAGTTCACAACATCATCTCCCTCTTAGCAAATTTATAACAATGGTGAACCAGTCATCAGAATAGTATTCATAAACCTCGGGTTTTACTTCAATGTTTTGGATGAGTGGGTGTATGAGTACTGTCGATGGCTTTGGGAAGGTTTTCTCAAAAAGCCTTAAAAATAACATCTACGAAGCTTGGTGTAAGGATAGATTCAATTCAAGCATCAAGGGGGATAGGTCTGCTCATTCTGCAAAAGACCTTTACTTTTCAGAGAAAAAGCTGACTTCAGTGAAGGAGATCAAGTCAATAGATTCTATCAAGCTATATCGGTATCCTTGATGATGAGATGCTACAAGAGTGCAATGAGTATATACGATAGGAGCGGGTAAGGTTGTCTCTCAATACATTATTGGAGGGATGACAGAACTAGGTAGTAATTTGCATTTGTTCTTGTATAGTTGTAGATCTTGTGTCATACATTGATGTGCTTGTATTCAGTTTAGATTTGCATCAAGTTTGTTCAAGTTGGGTTGGGTTAGTTTTGTTTTGGTCTCAATATGAGATTTGGTTTTAGGCAATCTCTAGTTATGTACATAAACCTTTATTTTCTTGATTTATATTATTACTTATTTATTAAAAAAAAAACAATCCCCTGCTCTTAAGATTGACGATCTAACACTTTAATAACATCTTCTAAATTGTCGCTTCAATGATTGATCAGGTTATCGAAGTCCTCAAAATTAATTCCGATTCTCTAACTTCTTGTGGTAGTCGTGGAATCAGGTCAAATCCAAAGAAAACTAAACAGTAGTTTATTAACTTCAAATAATAAATGATATGTGTTTAAATTTTGATACCTTCGATATGTTATACTTAGTGATTAATGCCTTAGAAATACTTAGGATGCTCATTTTAATTAGCTCATATTTGATTTTAGGAATATTTCAGAAGTAAAGGAGCTAAAGTGGCCCAAAAGCATGTTCATTGAAGTCATCTTCTCAATTTCCATCACATGAAGAAGAAGAAAATTAAAAGCAAGGAGAAGATAAGAAAATGAAAAGAACATGAAGAAAATGGTGTCAACATAGCTCACTACCATCCAGAAAATTTCATAGCCATGTAACGTGATTAAATATTGTTACAAAGCAACTCATTCACATGAATCATGCAAGCTTTCCATTTGTTTTCCATTTCTAACATGAATAACCGAGCTTTGGCTGGACAAAGAAAGGAGATCTGAGAGTGAAGAGTAGTGGAGAGAAAGTCAGTTGTCCATTTCACTTTTAACTTAGCCTTTAAGGTATAAAGAAAACAAGTGTGAGTGATGGCTAAAACCGTGAATGGTTGAGGGTTGAAACAAAAATGTGGGATGGTTGTAACAATGTTACACCTATCTATTTGTCCCATATACCTTTCCAAACCTAGCTACATTTTGGAGAATAAAATAAAAAGAAACGTGAACTGGGGCTGCACTTGGAGGAGAATATTTTTGTCCTCTTTTGTTTTTAAAGGACACATGTCCACTCTCATTTTAACCTAGCTTTTAAGTAAAACAAAGGGAAGAAAGGTGTCAGCGGTGGGCTGAAATAAAAGAGAAAAATGTGAGCTGAAAGGAAAGTAAGGAGAATCGTGAGTGAGTGGAAACAAAAGAGAAGCAGTCAGTCACCTATTTTCTCTTTGGTTAAGCCATATTGGGAAGGCTGTGAAGAGAGTTTTAATGGGTAGAAACGAAATATAACAGCTGATGCATTTTATCCTTTTTTGTTTGTAACAAAATGAGTGGCAGTTAGACAAGGAGACAACAACTGAACCTCCATTGAAGCCATTTATCACCATCTCATTGGTTTTCACAGTGAAGAAGGAGGAACAACAAAGACAACAGTGGACAACAACTATTCTTCATCTATTCTCTCTTCATTTTTCAACATCAATGGAGGCTGCAAAGGCTGATTGTTGGAGCTTGCAGATGGAGATGGAAGGCTAAGTTCCAACATCAATTCAACGGGGATATCGATGCCAAGTCACAGTTAAGGGATTCAATCCTATTAATGTTGTAATTTCTTTTCAGAACGTTGTGTTGTTTGAGTTTATCGAATCAGGTTTTGGATAGACAATCTTAGTATGTTATTTTGATCATTCAATTTTGGATCTATTACTATAATGTTGAACTTTTTGCATTGTGTATGGAGCATCATCATCATATAGGTTTTCCATATTCTAGCTTCATCTCCTTAGCCATTTCTTCTTCTTCTTTCATCTTCTCCTATCCTTTACCGCTTTTTCCAACATTGTCTTAGGTGGCAGTGTATTCCCTGTAAAACAAAACTTGATTAGACTCTCTCTCACTTCCTTTCCTTGCAACCAACCCTAACCCTATATCTGAACCTTTAGCTCCCTTCTTACCAACCTCCATTTGAATACCCTAGCCCTCTATTTCTTTCCATCTCTTTTTTCTTTCTTTGATGACCTACAAAATAACCATTAGAAAAAATTAGTTTCCAAAGCTTCAAATGGAGACTAATTTTCCATCATTACTTTCTACTTTCAAAATAGCCACTTCCCCGAATCTTCATCCTACACCTTCCTCCCCTTCCCAATCTTCTACATCCCATCCCTCTTCCTTATCCCTTTCTACAACTATCCCTCCTTCAACTACTATCATCCCTCCAAAAATTTATATTCCAACTGTCAATGACATTGCTAAAGGATTTAGAAGACATGGAAATAGGTCGTGGGAGATAACTCTAATTCTTCCTTGGTTTTCAGTCCACCTGTGGAGATTGAAGGTAAGCTAATGGTAGCTCCTAGTCTAGACATTCTGCAGGTAGGAGATAGGACATGGGAAGCTACTCTTGTTGGTTTTTTATGGATAAAAGACTTGCTTTTCCTGTGATACAAGCATGAGCTCAAAGAAACTAGAAAGGGAGAGGTCTAATAGAGGTAATGGTAACAGAGGAGGATAACATATTCTTTACCTTCTCTTCCAAAACGGAAGCACAAAAGGTAATTGAAGAAGGCCATTGACACATCTCTCAACTCCCTTTATTTCTTCAAAATTGGCAACTGTGCATGGAATTAGAAAAAATCATAATAAAGAATACTCCTCTATGGGTGAATATTCATAACATTCCTTTAGAATATTGGACTAAAAGGGTTTTAGTATGTTAGCTAGTTACTTGGGGAAAACAATATGTATGGATGGAAACACTGATTTAAGGAAAAGGGATGAACTTGCTTGACTATGTATAAGTATGGTCATTTCTAAGGAAATGAAAGACAACATCCATATCCTAAGGTTGGCTATCGAACACTCTCTTAGAGTGGATAAAGTTATGGTAACATACCAATGGAAATCGTCTCTTAAAGCTTAAGGAAAAGAATGGAAACTGACGGGAAGGGTCTTCACTAGAGAAGACTATTAGGAGGTGATAGGAATGGAAAAGAATATTTCTAAAGACAACAAAGAGTGAGGAGGAAGAACAAGTATCAAAAAATCACGTGTTAGTTCAGGCTATTAATGATTATCCTAAAAATAGGGAGAGCATTTATGAGAAGAATAGCCTAGATTTTGCTCAGTAGGAAGGAGCTCTTTAGAATCCATCAAGTGACTTAAATAAGTTACAAATAAATAAGGGGAAGAATGTACTAGAAACTAGTGGAATTAACCTAACTGAAGGAGCTCTTGATGTTTAATAGAATGAACAAAGCCTACCGAAGGTTGAACTGCAGAATGGAGGTACTCAAGAGGAGCAGTTAGATCAGGTTATCTCTTGGAAAAGTAACAGGAGTAGTAGGAAAGGCTCCAAAGGGAAAAGTAATCTTCTATGACTCTGATTGTATGAAATGTACATGGAATAAATACCCCTTCCAAGCTTAATGCGATAAGAGATTTTGTTCTAAAGGAAAAGCCTCTAGTTTTTTATCTTTTGGAAACTAAAATTAGAGAAGTTAATATAAATAAACTATGTTGTCTGGGTAGCAAATGGCAATTTCTTACAAACCACGAAAGTCATGCCTATGGAAGGAATATTATTGCTTACGATGGTGATTGCTTGGAAGTGAAGGTTCTAGAAACAAGTCGGTGGCTTATTCACACTAAGTTTTACTTCAAAATGGAAAATTCTTGTGTTTTAGCTACATTTGATTGTAATTTAACACTGTGTTTCAAAGAACTGAGCTCTAGAATTCTCTTCAAAGAATTAAGGCTTCGGTTAAGGCTCTATGATTAGTTAGTGGTGACTTTAACACCACTTTATTTAGATCAGAGACGGAAGGAAATTATAACCTACTCAACTATTCTTCTAAAATGTTCCATTGTATGCAGGAGGTGGAACTTACAGATCTAAAATTTGAAGGCCATAGTTCACTTGGTCAAACAAAAAAGCTCTATTTGGCACATCAAGAAAAAGTTGGATAGGGTTATGATTAATATGGAATGGCTTAATACTTTCTCAAGAAGCTCTGCTAAATTCCTAAACCCTGGAATTTCCGATCATACTCCTATTAAGATTGATAACTTGTTCGCTACTACCAGAATCCACCATCCTTTTAGGTTTAACAACTTTATGGTTAATATAGAGGGGTTTCAACAAGCAATAATGAAGGGTTTGGAGTACGAGTTCTATGAGACTAAATAGTACATCTGCATCCAAAAGCTCAAGGCTATTAAACAAGAATTGAAGACACTTAACTCAAAGAGAGGTCAGAACTTCTTAAAGGAGACAGAAACAGCTAGAGATAAACTTTCAAGTATTCAGAAATCATTGGCAGTTAATCCCACAGATGATACTCTAGCTATAGCTAAAAAAGAAGCCCTTAAGAACTACTTACAATTGGTGGATAATCAATGTTCTTTATTGAAGTAGAGAGCCAAAATAAATTGGTTAAAGGATGGGGACAAATTCACAAAGTTTTTTTTTTAATTCAAAGTTATCTTGAAGGAATGTTAACAGAATCACTTAGCTTAAAACTGAAGCTAGTGAGGTTGTATTTGGACAAGATGGTGTTGTTAAAGAAGCCATGAATTTTTACAAAAACCTTATAGGCTCAGAAGTTTCCTCACCAAGATTGGGATCTGATCTTAGGCAGTTTGTTTCAGCAAAAATTCCTGAACATGAGGCTTCTTTGTTGACAAGGACAGTAACAAATCAGGAAATAGAGAGGGTAATTTTTGATATGAATGGCTCTAAGGCTCCGGGTCCTAATGGTTTGAATGTGGTTTTCTATCAAAAGCTTGGAGTGGCTTGGGGGGTAGTTAAGGAGGTCGTGCATGAGTTTTTCCTAAAAGGTGTACTGCTTAAGGAGATAAACAAGACATTTCTTTGTCTAGTCCCTAAAAACTCCAACCTGTCTACCTGAAGTGAATTTAGACCTATCTCTTGTACAAATTTTCTTTATAAGATCATCGCTAAGATTTTGGAAAATAGGCTTAAGGAGGTTCTACACTTACTCACCAATGAGATTCAAGGAGCTTTTATGAGAAGCAGGGATATTGGGAAAATATTCTTCTAGTGCAGGAATTTTTGAAAGGGTATAATCACAACAAAAGCCCCCAAAACTATACTACAAAAGTGGATTTATATAAAGCTTTCGATACTATGAACTGGAGCTTTCTGCTACAAACTATGGAGGTCATGAACTTTCCCTATAGGTTCATAAAGTGGATTCAAGAATGCATTACTACTGCTTCCTACGGAATATTGATAAATGGGAGCCCCACGAAGGTGTTTAAAGATAAAAAAGGACTTCAGCAAGGAGATCTATGTCCCCTTAGCCTTTCCTAATTTGTATGGAGGTACTCACTTAATTACTGAAGTATAGCACTTTAAAGGACTCCAGATTCAGATACCATTCCAAATTAAGAAACTTTCTCTACTAGCTTATGTTTTGCAAATGATCTCATTCTTCTAAGCAAGGCTAATATCCCCCTAGCCTCTCTTCTGATAAGTGCTCTCAATAATTTTAAGGAGATCTCGGGTTTGTGTATCAATCTTCACAAAAGATATTTCATGCTCTCCAAAAATGCTTCTCACCTTTCTAATGCCTTGTCTCTAGCTACGGGTATGGAAATCAAAGACCCTCCTCTTCTATATTTGGTTATTCCTATCTCATCAAGGAGGCTTAGCTATTGTGAATGTATCCCATTAATTGAAAAAATTCAGAAAAGATTGGGGTCATGGACTAATAGAGCATTATCCTATAGAGGGAAACTTCAGCTTCTGAAGTCGGTTATTATGTCAATGCAAACTTACTGGTGTTCCTCCTTATTTCTCTCCAAAGGGCTTACTAAAATAGTAGAAAAACTAATGAAGCAGTTTCTATGGGGGGAAAGGGAAGAAAGAGAAAGGAATAGCAAAAGTTAGTTGGAAGAAAAATCTATCAACTGAGAGAGGAAGGAGGATTAGGCTTGGAGTCCATCTCTAAGAAAAACAGATTAATTATGACCAAAAGGATTTGGAGAATCCTAAGTGAAAAAAAATCTATGTGGATTAAATGGATCCACTTTTATATATTAAAAGGTGGGAGTCTTTGGGCTTTAGAATCAAAGACAGTTACTCTTGGTTCTTCAACCAAATTCTTAGAATGAGGGAAAAGGTTTAGCAGTGCATAACTTATCAGATTGGGATAGGGGAAAGAATGTCCTTATGCTATGACAACTGGACAAGATAAGGAGATTTAATTCATAATCATTTAGCAAGATCTCTATTGGAGACGTTACCTAAGAATACTGAGCTCCATAAAATTATTAGAAACGAAAATTGGATGCTATCTTCATATGAGATTAGACTCTTGCTCATTCCACAATTTAGAAGCCTTGAGGAGAGAGATATTTATTTATGGAATGGGATTCCTGTTTCAGAAATTATTATAAAGGAAGCTAAAAAGTTGAGGGATGGGACAACTAATAGAGTAGGATGGTACCCCCCGATCTGGAACAAGGTTTTTAAACCTAATGCTAGCTTTCTTCTCTGGCCAGCTATGTTGAACAGGCTCAACACTTTGGATAGGCTGAAATTCATATCCTCCTTTAAGATATGTATTCTTTACAACCTAGAGGATGAAACTAGAGAGTGTCTTCTCTAAAGAGGTTTGGGCTAAAATCTCTAGTCTATGTGCCCTTGGGTTTAACTATTGTAGACTCTCAAATATCCTACTAGAGATACCTCATCTGCATATTTCTAAATATAATAGGGTTATTATAATAGTCTTAGTTGCTACATGTTTTCAAGTAGTTTGGAATGAAAGAAATAACAGAAGGTTTAAAGATAAATCTAATTCTATATTATCTCTTATAGAACTTACTATTGCTAGTATAAGGGAACAACTGATTATAAATCAGTTGAACTTGCATTGTAGCCGAGGAATGGCTCTCACTTGGAGAATTTAGTCCTTGCTGACTATTCCTAATTCATGCTACTCAACAAATGTTTCATATAATCTGGGTTACAATTCAGAACAAAACAGAAAAGTAGTGATTTCTCATGTATAAAAATTCCTGGAATTTGGCAAATTATTCATTCACCTACTCATTAAAAACTACTAAAGTATGGGTAAATCTAGACTCACTTGTTGTAAAGGAAAGGGCTTTCTCATATCTACCTCTTCCTTGGTCACGTCATGCGTGAAGGATCACCGTTGTCCATCCAGATCCCTATCATTAACTTGTAGTTAGTTATTCTGTAGAGATTCACAGATATAAAGAATGGAATCATACTGAGCTGAATACATTTACCTGAGTCAAGATCTCCCTCACTAGTTTGTCTCTGAAGAGTTGAGCCCCAAGAGAGTCTCCTCCCTCCTCCAAAATAAAGCAAGGTCTGAACAGTTGAAACACAAGATACTCATGCCCTAATTGCTAATGTCTTCTGAAGTTGAGTTTACTACTTGAGTTAAGTTCTTACTTGTGTGAAGAACCGAGTAGGAGAAACTCTATAGAGCCACCGCTAGGTTTGCCGTCAGGGCGTCAACTCTCATCCTCCCAAATTGAGTAATAGCTAAAGAGTCAAGAAAGTCGTAGATCGTTATACCCTAAATGTTAAATGACTTTGCCCTTTAACACAATTTCTAAACGTCGCCATTTTGCTTAACCTAGATGTATTCAATGTATCAAGTGGGTCTATCTCACATGGGAGAGACCCTCTCCTAATGTAATCTTCTATATTCTATAATGAATTTTTAAATTCTAAAAAAATGTTGAATGTAATCCGTAATCATTACATTTTATGTTTTTTAGTAGCATATAATGATTGTAAATCATTATGAACAACATAACTTAAGTTAGATAACCTGAACGTGTGAAGTTACTACCTATATTGCTTGCTTTCCACTTCATAATGCGACTGCCAAATTGAATCTGGTGATCGTATCCAAGGTTATTCGATAGTTGGGTTTAATTAATTATTGTATCTTGATTAAACACAAACTAGGAGAAAATTGGGATTATTAGAGCATTCTATTAGTCTCGGATCAATAGTTTGAAGAGAGTTGTAAAGACGTTAGGATGATGGAATATGATTGATCATGTTTAGGTCGAGATTAACCCTAGAATCGAACCTTACCCATATTCGACACTTTAATCATTTCCGATTGCTTGTTTTAATTTATTTTCAATAGTTTGCTTTGACTTTATTTTCTGAATTAATTAAAATCCCCAAACCCCCTTTTTAATATTTTCCTTGCATCAATTAATTTTGTTATGAAAATTAACCGAACATTTCCTGTGGATTCGATCCCGGCCCACCATAACTACAAATTTTAGTGTGCAGAGTTAGGTAAATTTTATAGAGCACTCGACATACACTACATTAATTTTGGCGTTGTTGCTGGGGAGTGTGGTAATTTAATTTTTGTATTTTATTTTAGTTGGTGTTTTATGAATATATTTGTTTATATTTGTTTCTTTTTAATTATTTGTTAACTTTTAAAAGTTTGTTGGTGTTGTTGTATAGTAGTTATGAGATCTCCTCGTAGAGAAATTAAGCAACTTATGTAACACTCCACTATCATAAAGTATATATCAAAACTGTAGCGCCCCTTACCGCAGGGTACCCACCGGAACACCCGGAGGTCACTCCGGCACATATCCTACGATAAGGACGAGCTACGATCGATCACTACAATCCCTTCATATGGCATGGTAACATAATTCACTTATAAAGCATCATAAGAAGATCACAATATTTAAAAACCAACTTTTTCCTCATTACATTTCATAAAAATCGAAGTCTACATTGTCTTTCAACATTATCTAAATGTACATCATCAGAAACCTAATGCATTAGTGCTACATGAATGAGGAAAAGTATATCAAAGTTATCTAAACCATCCAAAAGAACCTCAGCTGACCGACCTTTGAGCCATGACCTCTATCTCCAATCGCAATCTACTCAGCTAGTAGATCCTCTATAGCAGCTAGAGTTGTCTCTCGGTCCTGAAAAGACAACGTTGCAATTTTGGTGAGTTTTGCGAACTCAATGAGGTAACCATCATCGATGGTTCACTCATTTCATGCATCACATCATTGCACATAACATAATATCCATTTCATTGCATATTCACAATATATCACATTGTTCATACAAAACACACATCAATTATAATGGCAATGCACATGAGACTCGTTTTCATTTATTATTGTCATTATGACCGAGTGCCTTTTTTCAGCTCATCCCTTCATGGATGTCGAGCTTTGTCGTATACGTCCTATATCCCTTAGTGGATATCAGGGACAGTCGCACTCGAGCCCGAGGCTCTATTCACATTTCGAGCTTTTAGCTCTTTGTCCTGGCTACTCCGGTCATAACTTCCTTTATCTTATATGCATTCACGTAATGAATGTTGCACATATCATAACATCAGTCAATCACATAGATGCACATTCACATTTTGATCACATTCATCATCAAACCTTAGTCCGGCATTCAGCATAAATGCTGAGCATACTTTTGCATTCATATGCACATTCATATTTTTCGCATGTTTAGAGCACTTAAACAACTCATTCAAAACATATTCTAAGCAAACAATTAATTAAGTGAGACCGTCTAGGTTACTCACAAGTTTCTCCCGAAGCTAATGCCTGGAAGATCCAGCAACGTCTGGAGGTTGACGTTCTAGTGGCT
>JANZLD010000009.1:590517-603267 GCA_026413575.1 Erythroxylum carthagenense | reverse complement strand
ACAAATTCTTTCAGCAAAACAGATTTTGTCCTTTTCCTGCAACTCCTTCTATCTTTTTGTGCCAGCTCACGGTTTGTCGGAGATTCCCCTTGTGTGTATGCATCAGCATCACATATCACTTACTCTACATATCACATTCTCATTCAAATACAAGTCAACAATACATTTTAATCATTCAAACAGACATAGTATTTTCAGGATCGAGACACTAACGATGGGAAGGTTGTAACATTAGAATGCTTTTCTTTAGTGTATTATTACTGTTGGCAAAAGATGTGGACAAACTTTGGGCTCATATATGTAGGATTCAGATCTCTTCTTGATGGGTTTGATCATCGATAGGCTAAGATTACATACAATTACATTACAAGTGGGTTTTGTTTATTTAACGAAAGTGCTGCCGTCGTCTACACAGGAAAATAAAAATTAATAAGATTTGTGACAGTATTTTTCAGTTCATCTGAGAGATGATATTGCAAAGTGGGAGTGGTGTGGTTGGAGCTTGTGGGCGTCTCATGAGAGCGAGGCCTATCATATTATGCCTGCCTTCTAACACCAAAACCAGCACCGACCAGCTTCGTCTTCAACTTGATCAACTTCACGCTGAAGCTGAGACCACCAGAGAACAAGGTGACTGCTTTCAAATCATTTTTGCAGTTTCTTCACACCCATTTGCCCTTTTCATGTTCCTTTGTTACTTAGCCAATACAGTCATTGATTGGGTTCACCTCACACAAGTTATTAATTTTACCGTTTCCAGTTTACATCTTCGCCATTCACCCTTTTAGTCTTCTTGTCACTCCAATTCTGACACTCCAAAGCGAATTCCAAGAAATATAATGCTTGTTGCTTCTGAATGTTTGGTTAGACATGCATTCATCACAGAATAATAATAATAATAATAATAATCTTTGAAGTCCTTATTGTTGTCAATTCAGCAAATAGTGGAAGATTACGACTTATGAGATTGTCAGAGGCTGCAGAGAAGCTTAAACGCCAGGCTGCAATTAGTGTTAATTCTGGGAAGGAGACTGAAGCAAGGGACCTACTTTTTCAGAAGAAGAAGGTTATGCAAGCCATGGAAAGGTCTAAGAGTCGTATTGCACTGCTTGATGAACTATCCATGAAACTAAATGAGGTATTTGACCTGCTAAGATTTTGTTTGGAACCATAAAATTATGGCCACTTTAGCTGACCTCTTTTATGGCATTCATTTGGAAAAAGTTAGGATGATAAGGTTTATACGATCTTCAACTTATCTTTACTAGTGTCTGCATCCTATTCGACATTTTCTGCTATCTCTGTAGTTATTTTGTGATTGGTCTGTATTTTTGCTAATTGATGTTCTTTGTTATGAGAACCTGACTTAAACGAGGAAATGTTGCTTTCAGGCAATATCTATGAAAGAAAGTCAACTAATTGGAAACGTTGCTTCTGATCTTGAAGTTGATGGAGAAAGTACACCTGGTCCAGTTCGGATAATTTCTCCTACGCAAGGAGATAAAGAGGATATACATGAAGAGGAAGACTTCAGTTCTTTTAAAGGCCAAGTGATAAACATTTCTGTAGATGGTGAAGCAAGTACACCATGCAATCAGGAGGTAAAACCTATTACTCGTGGAACTTACGGTGAAGATAGCATGGTAAAAGGTTTAAACGGGACATCATCTTATGAGGACTTTTTGGAGCACCTGGATCTACAGCTAAGCAGAATTGAAGCTGAACTTGTAACCATTTTGAATGTGTCCTCCTTGGTGCTGACTGATAATGAGAAGCATATAAATCTTAACATACAGCAAACAATAGAGCTCCTGGAAAGTATCCGTGGCATTAGACTGAGGTAAGTGGATACCTTAACTTTTACAGTTTATGAAAAATTTTACCTGAAGCCTGAGGGAAGTTACTAACTAAGCTGCAAGTACCTTTGTCAATGCTGTGACAGAGGTAACAGCAGTTCTGTAAGTTTTCTTGGTTATTTGGTGGACTACTGGATGATATATTATGTGAGAAAGAACTTAAATGAAAACTACTCTGAAGTGTAATATAAGATTTATAGGCCCTATATTCATAGTCTCATTATCGGATGCTAGAAATTTATGCTTAAAGATACCTTAGCATCTTGCACCACAATTTTATCCATCAGCATTGTGGAAGCTAAAAGCTATCATATATATGCAAAGCAACAACTCTATATGGAATTGAGAATTTCATTTATGAATTCCTAATCTTCCTAGTTGAGTTTAGGCTTGCTTGTTTTTCATGCCTTGGCATGAAATATCCAGCTCATTTGCACATGAATCAAAAATACATTTCAAACATGAGACACCAATTACTTGAACTAGAAAGACTTGAGAATTGTTGACATCATAACTTCTTAAGCTTTTGGAATAACCATGGTGAAAACTGTGAATGATAATATCCATTATCCCTTCTCTGTGTCATCTTAGGGTTGCAAGCTTCACGGAGAGGAAGGAGAAAATTATATAAAGCTTAATCTTCTCAGTCTGTTTTTCCTACAAGGTGCGCAATGGAGCTTAATCTTTTTATATTTGTAGTATACTTAACTGACGCTATTAGCCTTTTGTAGAATTTTATTTATAAGTAATACTTCAAATTATAATGAAAACGAATGCAGTCAAAAGAAAGTTAACTATGACGTATCTTTTTCCTATTCTTTGTCATTCTCAGAAGTTTTCCAGAATAGTAATACAACTTGTTCTTCCCACTATGCTGATTGTATCTAATTATCTAGTTTGAATTTGACACTACATTTTTCAATTGAGCCCTTAAAGTGCTAACATATTTTTGTTGCCCTTTAGTATTTCTTCCTATCAGCACTTGGTCATCACACTTGCTTGCTACCATCTAAGGTAGATTGGTTACAAAATTCAGCCTTTTAGACCGAAGAATAACAATTGTTTATTAATATTATTACGTAATAATAAAAATCTTATAAAAGACACTGTATTATCTTATTAAACTAATTAATATATTTTTAAATATTAATAAAGTATGAGAAATTAATCTATTATTAAATATTAATATTTTTTAAAAGATTAAAATAATCATTACCAAAACCTCAAAAGGAGAATAAGACATCAGTTCATCAAAATCAGGCTATAAGCCCTACATATAATTTTACTTTCAGAACCAAAATGGATAGTGGAGGCAACAAATGAATAACATGGTCAAACTAACTTAATCCTCTCATAAGGCTGTTAATGCAAGTTCCCTTCAATTAACTCACATTCCATTTGTTTGTCATTTGCACACGTAGTTGTTTGCTTATACCTTTTTCCTGAACAACTTTTCTAATCTAGCTTCACATATTGGCTTTTAGGTTAGTGGATATCTTGAGGAGTTTGTTGGGTGATTCTTAAGTTCCTTTCCTTCCAAATTGCATAGATGCAACAACTAAATTTGATCTTTAATGGTTTCAAGTCACCCTTGGAGTTAAACCTGATCCTGTTTGCCCAGTTCTATGATTTTTCCCCATCATCTTTTGCACGTTGTTAATCACACACTTATTGAGCTTTCCAATGTGTAGCTGCGTTTGGAAAATAAGTGTTTAATTGATTTTGGCTCTTGGTGGAAAAGGGAGCAATTGACTATGGTTGTAGTTCCTCTTAGTCTATCCTGACTCATCAATTTCCTATGCATTGCCAACCAAGGAATGAATGACGCTTTTGGGATGCAGCTGTGATTCCAAACTAGGTTTTTCCATGCAACCTTTGTAGGGGCTGTTCTAAATAAGTTCAGCTATGGGCTGCGATATGATTGTGTGTTCTCTTATTGGGTTGAACTGTAGTTAGGTGTATTTGCAATTATTGAGGAGAAACCTCTTAGCTGACGACCCCAGGTATCTCCCCGCACTACCTCACTGACTTTGGCATTGGCTGGGATTATATGCCAAAGAATGTTGAAGCGAGGAAACTTATGTAATGGTCCTTGCCTGAGCTAGTTATCAAACCAAAATGAGGTTCTGTTCCCCTTCCTTATGATGCATCTTATCTCTTGGTTTATGGTTTCCCTCAGCTTCAACTTTTGAAGCAGTGTTCAAGAAGTGTTTGCTTGTGTTCTAGACTTCCAGAAGATGTCACTTTTAAGAAACTGGGTGTGTGTCTACCTAACCCATAGAGATTCTTTGTCCGTATAAAGTTTCCATATTCTCTTTACTAATAGCATCTTATTCATAGCGTTGATTGAGTTGATTCCCATTCCACCGTCATCTTTACAAATACAAACATTTGTCCACTTCACTTTAGCCTAGGTTGCTTTGTTGGGTTCGCTTGTCCGCATGAAGATTTTCAAAGTTTTAAAATTTGCTTTGATTAAATTTCCAGGGTTACATAGATGAGAATTCCAATGGACATGAAGATTACTAAGACCGGTGATGACAAGTTGTGATCTTCCAACATATGATAGATTTTTGTTATTCCAATTACCTATTCTTCTTTGAATTGCATCTAATAGAGGCTGGTAATCTATATGGGTAAGTCTTGTAGCTATTATTGGAATTATAAGATATTAAAAGGATGGTTTTTCAGGCTTCAGTCTTGCTATCCTGGCTAAATATGTAGCTTGGTTCAGTTGAAACACAGATGCTGCTCTTATCTTTGTTGATTGTTAAACTTGAAAGGGCACTAAATTATTGTATTGATGTAATAAGCATACTCACTGAATTTTCATCTGTTCTACTTAATAGGATTAAATCATCTGCAAAGGACAGATGGTCGAACCTTTTTGCATTTATAGTGGAATTTGAAATTCCCCATCTTACTGGTGTTCCTTTCAAGCAATCTTCACAGTGCCTCAATGCAGATTGTAAATAGGTAAAAGGAAAGGGATCCCCTTGCCTTAATCCTTTGCTTCCTCTAAATAGATGTGCAGGTTCTCCATTTAACAGGATGTTAAAAGAAGTGGTTGTGATAGAAAGTTCAATCCACTTGAATTGTGACGGATATCCAAAGCCTCCATTGCATTGAAAATGAACCTCTATTTAACGAAGTCCAAAACTTTGTTTATGTCCATTTTCATTGTGCAACTCATTAAGGTTTTGTTGATAATCCTAGTTCACTTCTTGTAGTAAGAGAATATTGTGTCCTATGCTCCTCCCTTGAATAAATGTTCCCGGACTTGAATTAATGATTAATCTTAAGGTACTTTTCATTATGGGAGCCAACATCTTCGAAATTATCTTGTAGAACACATTAGATCATGAGGAAACTGTATGTTTTATTCACTTCTTTGAACATTTTACCCGTTGAGAGGAGTTCTAGTATGGCTTCTAAGATACAATCTTGCACTAGATGCTAGGTTTCTGAAAGAATATTGCATAAACCCATCAGTTCCTAGTTCCTTTTTAGGATTTAGGCTGATAGGTAACTCGATAGAGATTGTATAGCTTTTAGTATATTGATAGAAATATAGAAAATTACTACTGGAGCAAGCTCCCCCTCTTGGACAAACCAGGCCACTTTTCCTAACAATGATGATATTAAAATTCCTGTTCCCCTCTATTCTCACTAGACAGCTTTATATTCCCCTCCCTCATTCTCTCTCCATAACAAACTTCTAACAAACTTGCCTACAAGATAATCATTCCCCTCCTTTCTAGCTTGCTCCTACGAGTATGTTTTGATGGGCTATGATGGGCTTAGTTGGTATGGGCTGGGAAGAGGGTGGATTGTTAACATAGGCTCAAGAGCTACTTTTGTTTCTACTGTGCTAAATGGCCTGGGTAACCATTAGACCTACTCCTCATTGATTAAGCTAGGTATGAAGTTAAGGAAGGAACATTGTTAGTTGGTTTACCAATTATTAATACAAATAAAATACTTCTTTTTTATATATTATTATGTAAATGTGAAATCAATAAATTAAATAAAATCGATTGATTAAATACATGCCATTTAGATAATTTGCATACAATTCTCTTCATTTACGTGGACAAAATATGTTATTTGTGTCTTTTGCAGTATATGTAACTCGGAAAGTTAACAAAGAGAGTTTGGAAGCTAAACACTTGTAGTTCCGACCTGCCTTGCATGAGTAAAATTTTGTTGCCAATGTGGGAGACATGTTACAAAAACTCTTATTCATTTGTTTGATGACAGGCAGTAAGAACAAGAAAAGTAATTAGATACTAACACAATAGCTACTATTTAACCTCTTAATTACTATAGCTAATCTCTATCTCGCTAGAATCTTATCTAAACGTACATCACTCAATAGCATGGTCAAGAAAGTTAGAACCAAATACCTGCAACAGATTGTCTAGTGAAGCATGTTCATGAAAAGTATGCCTTGCTGTATTGATGATGCATGAAATCGGTCCAGGGTTAACCAAAACTTGAAAACTTCATACGCATGCTTAAATGTCGTCTCTAGAAAATATAGTTGAAAGTCTACAACGTATCGACTAGTTGTTAAGCAGAGGATGAAACTCTCGAGTTGCATTCATTAGACAAACAGACAGAGACTGTGTGTGTGTGTGATGTGGAGAAAAACACCTTGCAACTTGCCCTTTACTATTATTAGCATTCAAGCTATATTTATAAAGCGCCTGAAGTCATTACAAGTGAGAGAAAAATTAAAAATATCAAGTGCTCTATCCATGTCTTGAATTACTGCCCATAACTTTTGCTGTCCCATCTCTCTGCGTCATTGCTTGCAGATGGAAGTATGCGAACTATGACCATCTTAAAGAGTAATCAATCTTATGTAGACTATGACAACAGCATCGCATCCTTTATGGTTCAACTTTCCATAGACGTTATGGCTCATCACATAAATAATTATCTTAAAGGCTAAATTGAGCTGCATGCTGTCTGAAAGTTTCTTTATTCAAGAAAAACAAATGTTGTGATGAACTGCCATTTTTTTAAAATGGGATCACTTATGAGGGTAGCTTACACTGAATATATAATCCAATCGACATGAGAAATTGTTTCATTGGTAGCTTGCACTCGATATATTATCAAATCTATGTGGACAAATTGTTAGCTGTTTGAGAAGGCAATTGACATGAAGAGCATGTCAGTTGCAAGGTAGGCAGTGGGATAATGCAAAAAATGCTATAACTGCTAAGGTTGGTACCACTTAACCTTCTCCAAATTCTGATCATTCTTTTTGCTTCTTGCAATAAAAATCTATTTCCCCAATATCTGCTACTTAAGCTAAGATATCGAACTCAACTCCTTGGAATGTGATGGTTAATGAATGGCTGGGAATGCAGAGCTAATAATGTCTTCAGTTGGATCCAAAAACATCATGGAGAGAAACCAAGATCCTGACAAGGGTAATTACCAAAAGACAAGCATGGAGGCAATCCTTACAGCTTCTAAGTTGCCAAAGGTAGTTCCTCCACTTCCTCATGGTGAGAACGTGAGAAGGCCTCGTGGCAGGCCTGTTGGCTCAAAAAATAAGCCGAAACTACCAATCATTGTCACACGAGATAGTGCTAATGCACTAAGGGCTCATGCAATGGAGGTGGGCGCAGGCTGCGATATAAGCGAGAGTTTTTTGGTCTTTGCAAAAAGAAAGCAGCGTGGTATATGTGTGCTCAGTGGGAGTGGCTCCGTAACCAATGTCAGTCTCCGGCAGCCAGCCTCATATGGAGCCACTGTGACCCTTCATGGCCGATTCGAGATATTGTCACTTGTTGGTGGATCAATTTTACCTCCACCCGCACCCCCAGGATCTCAGGGTTGACCATTTGTTTAACTGGCTCTCAAGGGCAGGTTGTTGGTGGCGGTGTGGTTGGTTCACTCATTGCTTCAGGCTCTGTCGTAATAATGGCTGCATCATTTATGAACGCCACTTTTGATCGCTTACCCTTGGATGATGGAGAGATTGCTGCAGCTAATCAGCATTATCAAAATGGTCGTGCTCACCACCTTGACGTGTCGGATTTTTGTGGAATGCCAAAAAACTTGCTCACTGATGGTGTTGTGCCACCCGAGGTATATTCTTGGGCAATATCTAAGAAATAGACTGATTTCCTCAACCCCCGTGCTCGTCATACATGGAAACTTTACGAGTATTGGCAGATTGCCCTGTATCAGCAACATCATTGTGGCTTCACGTGGCATGCTGCTACATACGTATAAGAAAGCACCTACCTATCCTATCAGTCGAACAAGAATCAATTTCCTTCTCCCCGTATTTCTCATAATAACTAGAGACAGTATAAACATTAGTCATCAGCACAAACAAAACTTGAGATTTCTCATGGATCTAACTCATTTACATGATTTTGCTGCTTATGTTTTATTTGTGTCCATATTTCCGAAAGATATATGGAGCTATGAACATACTTTTTTCAGTTGCTCTTACGCCTTTTCAAGAGTCCTTACCTAGCGCATCATCCACACAACTATAATTCTTCGTAGAAGGTTTGATCTTAACAGAAAAAAACCCTTTGATCTATCCACCAAGATAAAGTAATTACATGCTGCCAAAGCACCAATTATAGCTGAGACAATCTGGCTTGCAACTCGAGGAATAGAGTGTTGAAAACAATAGGATAGCTTCATGTCATAACCATTCAGCTAGTCCCAAAATCAGAATTATAGCGAGACAATGCCTTATTGTAGATTCTTTTAAACACTTGACAAGCCACACTTAATGAGTACCTATAATTGCAGTGACAACAATTAAGATTCAACTCAAAACATACTCGCGAATCTGCTTTCCTTTGCTGATTGCTCTTAAGCAAGCACAATCATTCTATAAGCTAAAAGTTTTAGACTCCTAAGTCTAAAAACAAAAATTTGCGCAAGTGTTGGTAAGTTTCGATCAACGCTTAATACGCAAAAGTATTATGGATAGGTGAGGCATGTATGCAATATTGATGAAATCTCTAGAATAGTTGACAGTTGACATGAATTAGTGCGCATTAGCAAAAATCTTTGACCGTGGCGAGATACAAGACTAATGATAGTTAACTAAGTTATACTAAATTTGAAGGTATATCGATGCACTTAATTTCGATGAAATTGTTTTTGAAAGTATGAAATTTTATGAAGTCTGGCTCAGATGAATGTAAACTTAGTCAGAGAAAAATGTTAATGCAATATGAGTGTTTTTGGATAGACCATGCACCAAGATGACTCGACATGGCTAGCCAAAGGTTCATTAAGGTAACTGACTACTCAAAAGATAATGATCTGACGAAATATGGCAAGAAAATATTATGAAGTTTTGGTAACTTCCTAACAAAGTAGGAGAACTTCTTTAAGACATGGAAAATATGATGATGATACGACGATCAAGTGGGGCAAATTCTAAGATCATGTTATATATATGACCTCAGTGCAATTATAACTGTGTAACTCTTCACTCAAGAGTTTCTTAATATCTATATATGATGTCTTGTATACTCTTAAATCACTGTATAAACGTTTACTATTCCTAAAAATAGGGGGATGCTGGAACCCGAACTTAAACTCAGGCTATATCTTTAAATCTTCATAGTAGGATTAGTCTTGGATGCTTGAAACCCGAAACTCAAGCTATACCTCAACTCATCATAACACACCTTGCCTCAGATGCTTAAGATTTGACATGGATCCAAAGAATTTAAGCATATAAAAATTACATTATATCAATTTGGTTCCCACTGTAGGACGATGATTCATTGATCTTAAGAAGCTTATAGTTGATGATCACATATCAATATCATGTTTCTTAACAAATGTTGTTTACAGCCTTTTAGTCCAAATCCATCCTAGTAGAAACTCATGTAGTTAAGTTTGAATCACCCGTGATCATAAAACAAGCACCTGTACAAGATATAACTTATCATAACAAACCAATGAACTAGAAAATATATGTGAACTATGTCAATCACTGAGGTAACAGAGAAACTTAATAGAAATGAAGGAACGAGTGAAAAATACTAAATCCTTGGCCATTGATGGTAGAGCAGATACATTATATACAGTTACAAGTCGCTGGAGAAGGGAGAGCCTCTGTAACTAACAAAAAAGAGAAAAACAAGAAAGATATTTACAACATTTACATATATGTACATCGTTGAAGCTTTTGGAATCAGGGCTTGAAAGATGGGCTGTTGGGCTCTTTCTGGGCTTCACATCCTAACAACCCCCCCTCAAGGTGGGACTGCATCGAGCATGCCCAACTTGGACAGTGTATTCGAAAAACATGCAGAGGAAAGGGCCTTGGTGAAGA
Organism: Erythroxylum carthagenense; assembly: GCA_026413575.1. Taxonomy (NCBI): domain Eukaryota; kingdom Viridiplantae; phylum Streptophyta; class Magnoliopsida; order Malpighiales; family Erythroxylaceae; genus Erythroxylum; species Erythroxylum carthagenense. The sequence continues at coordinate 593,073 of JANZLD010000009.1, read as the reverse complement.
AGTCTGCTAACTGGTGTGAAGAACTGATGTGTGTGGTGGTGATGAAATCGTCCTGGACGGCGTTTCGAACCAAGTGACAATCGATTTCCAAGTGTTTAGTGCGTTCGTGGAATGCCGGATTGGTGGAGATGTGTATGGCAGCCATGTCGTCGCAATAGAAGGGGATGAGTGTAGAGACCGGCATGTGGAGATCCCGAAGAAGGTAAGTGAGCCATCTCAGTTCGCACAGCGTGGAGGCCATGCTGCGATATTCGGCCTCCGCGGAGGAACGGCTGACAGTGTTCTGCTTCTTCGTTTTCCAAGAGATGAGGGCGGTGCCAAGGAAGATGCAGTAACCGGACAAGGATTTCCAGGTGAAGTTGCAACCTGCCCAATCAGAATCGCAGAATGCACGCAAGCGGGGAGTGGTCTGGACCGGATAGAAAAGACATTTGTTTGCGGTCCCTTTCAAGTACCATAGAGTATGAAGCAGGGCGGACCAGTGTTGCTGAGTTGGGGAAGCAGTGAACTGAGTGAGTTGTTGAACCGGGAAGGCAATGTCCGGTCTGGTGAAGCTAAGATACAAAAGCTGACCAACAATATGCCTGTATTTTTCTGGGTCAAGGAGGGGAATCTCGTCATCGATGGTGAGCTTGGTGCCTTGAGAAATGGGAACGGTAGTGGGATTGATGTCGGAGAGACCGGCTTCGGTGAGGATGTCCGTAATGTATTTGCGTTGAGACAATAGCATGCCAGCAGGGGATCGGGCAATTTCAATGCCAATGAAGTATTTTGCAAAGCCCAGATCCTTGATGGTAAATTCGGAATGGAGATACTCTTTGACGGCTTGAATGGGAGCCGCCGAAGGTCCCAAAATCAACAAATCGTCAACGTATAGAATAATAGCTAAGAAAGAAGTGGTAGTACCTTTTGTGAACAGACACGGGTCCGAAGGAGATTGTTGGAAACCGAAGAGTTGTAGTTTGGAGGTGATCTCCTTGTTCCACTGACGCCCAACCTGTTTTAATCCGTATAGTGATTTGTGTAGTTTGAAGACTTGGCCATTGGGCGGAGTCGGATGACCAGGAGGTGGGAGGATATACAAGTCCTCGTCAATGTGGCCGTGGATGTAGGCATTGTTGATGTCACAGTGATGGATCGGCCAATCATATGCAGCGGCAAGGGCGAGGAGAAGGCGGACAGTGGTGAGCTTAGCAACCGGCGAGAATACATCGGAGTAGTCAACACTCGCACGCTGATTGAACCCCTTGACGACAAGCCGTGCCTTCCGTCTGTCAATAGAGCCATCGGGATGGTGTTTAATTTTGAAGACCCACTTTGTGGCTAGTGCTTTCTTCCCGGGGGGTAACACGGCAGGTGTCCATGTATGGTTGAGCTTGAGCGCGTTCAACTCCAGGTTCATAGATTCAACCCATAATGGGTCATTTTTAGCAGTGTCAAACGACAGTGGTTCATGATCAGTGGACACGTTGGCCAAAAAGGAGGAGTATGGGGTGGAGAAATGTATAGATGAACAGAGATCTGGGCCAGGTAAGGCGGGGAGCTGGGGAAGTGACGAAGGTGAGTGGACAGGACCTGCGAGCCGAGAAGGAATATCGAGGTAATAATCGGTGAGATGTGCTGGTAAATTAGACTGACGAGTACTACGTCGGAGTGGGGTGGACGTAGGTGGATGGGATGGGGACAGAGGAGAAGTGGAGGGGGCGGCCATGGGCGGGGAGGAATCGGGCAGGAAAGATGACGGGTCAACTTCTGGTGTCGGGTAGGGTGAATTTAGGTTAACCGGGTCAAGGTCATGTGTAATGGGGATAGGTAGTGGGGCGGGTGGGCTAGGTTGGGTGTTTGGGTTTTGAGAGTGTATGGGAGTAATAGGAAAATGTGTGGGCTGAGTGGGAATGTCGATGGGTGAGGTATTGGATTGGTAAGGAAAAATGTGCTCACAAAATGTAACGTCCCTATTTGTAAAACGTTGTTTCGTTTGAAGATCAAATAATCTGTAACCTTTCTGATCGGATGCATATCCAAGGAATAAGCACTTTTGGGCATGTGGTTCAAGTTTTTCTTTGATCGGATTGGTGTTAGTGGCATAGCAAAGACAGCCGAAAACTTTGAGGTGGTCATATGTTGGGGCTCGCCCATACAATTTTTCGAAGGGGGTTTTCCAGGATAAGGTTTTAGTAGGTAGCCGATTTATGAGATATGTGGCTGTTAAAAGAGCATCATCCCAGAAAGTTTTGGGTAGGTGAGCTTGGAATAAGAGTGCTCGGGTAACTTGTAATAAGTGTTTATGTTTTCGTTCGACGACCCCGTTTTGTTGTGGAGTGTGAACACATGTCTTTTGGTGGATGATGCCTTTTAACAAAAATAGTTGTTGGCATGGATGGTTAATGAATTCGGAGCCATTGTCTGTACGAATGGATAAAATAGGCAAGGAAAATTGTTTTTCAATGAGAGTGATAAAATTGGTTAAGGTGTTATAGACTTGTGTCTTACTGTGTAACAAGATGGTCCAGGTGGCCCTTGTAACTTCGTCAACGATTGTTAAGAAAAACCTTG
>JANZLD010000009.1:499136-510200 GCA_026413575.1 Erythroxylum carthagenense | reverse complement strand
ATCGGAAAATCAAACTATAACCATTCAAACTACAACCAAAACTGAAACAAGAATTTCATGCTCAACTTCCAACCAAACTTGAAGATTCTTAGAGACTGATTCAGAACTTCATTGCTTCATGAACCTTGTAGCCTATATCTCTAGTTTACAACGCAAAAAGAATCACCTTATTTGGACATCTACATCAAAAGTTATGCCCAAAATATCAAAGTATGCCGCCGCAGGAAATTGGCCGCTTGTCGCGACGAGAAGCTGGAGCACGTCGCGACGAGCGCGTGCGTCACGACGAGCTCATCTGCAGGTCTCGACGTGTAACGACGTAAACCTCCAGAAACTTAATTTTTTAACTTTTTTCAACCATAATCCTCCCATCTTTCAATTATAAACACATCTAAATATTAAAACATTTATAATACTTCATTTCTAACCTCAAAATCAATCATAACAACAACATGATCATCAATCCTAAAAGATCTAACCAATTTTCCGAAAACTCTAAAACCATCGATTCTAACTTATCTCAAGCAATAATAAGGTTCAAACCATCTCAAACAAGAATAAAAGAGCCTAACTTATCTGAAGAATGCTTCAAAACTTCAAAAATCCTTAACCCTAGCTTTCCTCCTTTTCTCTTCTCCTTCCTCTCTTCCAACGATGCTCTCTTCTCTTTTCTCTCTTCTTTTTATTCTCTTTTCTTTTCTTCTTTTAATTGCTTAAGCCTACAAGAATGAGCAAGGACTATAACGCCCTTCATGCAAGCCTAACACCTCTTACCCTTAAGTGACCTGCCCATTTTACCCTCATACATTTCTACTCTTTCATAAACACTTAATCCATACTAATCTCAAACTTATCTTAATTTTCTACTAATACTTCCAACAAAATCAAATTATGCAATAAATCATACAAGCAACTTAATTCATACTTATTAACATCAAGAAAAACAAATTTGGGGCCCAACAATTTCATTTGAACATTACATTCTTCCTCAGAAGTCTTGTCAGAGGGGTTGAGATTAGAGAAAACCTCTCAACAAATCTCTGGTAATATCCGGCCAATCTAAGGAAGCTTCAGATTTCTGACACGTTTCTCGGAGCTTCCCAATTCATCACTGCCTCTATCTTCTTTGAATCTACCTATATGCCATCTCCAGTCACTATATGTCCCAAAAACACCACCTGATCTAGCCAAAATTCACACTTACTGAATTTGGCATATAGCTGTTTCTCTCTCATGATCTGCAAAATGACTCTCAGATGCTCAGCAGGCTCCTTCCTGCTCTTCGAATACTCCAAGATATCATCAATAAACACAATTACACATCGATCCAGGTAGGGCTGAAATACCTTATTCATCAAGGTCATAAAAGCTGTTGGGACATTAGTTAATCCGAACGGCATTACTAAAAACTCAAAGTACCGATACCTGCTCCTGAATGCACTCTTGGGTACATCAACCTCAGCTATATTCAACTAATAATACCCTGACCTCAAGTCCAGTTTAGTGAATACCTAAGCTCCCTATAAATGATCAAGTAAATCATCAATTCTAGGCAACAGGTACTTGTTCTTCATTGTTACTTGATTCAGTTGCCTATAATCGATGCATAACCTCAAAGTCCCATCTTTCTTTTTCACAAACAGAATTGGAGCTCCCCAAGGTTAAACACTGGGCCTTATAAAGCCCTTTTCCAACAACTCCTGCAACTGAGCCTTCATCTCCTTTAGTTCGACAGGTGCCATCCTATATGGAGGGATAGATATAAGAGCAACACCTGGAACTAAATCAACTGTGAACTCCGTTTCCCGATCTGGTGGTAAACCAGGTAACTCCTCAGGGAATACTTCCAGAAACTCCCTGACCACAGGAATGTCCTGTACACTCTGCTCAACTCTAGGATCAATGATGTGGGCTAGAAAAGCCTCACATCCACCCTACATCAACCTCAATGCACTCATGAATGATATCATCCTAGCTGATACTGCCTGACTAACTCCTCCGAATACTGCCCTCGGTTGACCAGGAGATTTCAGTCCTACCTCCTTGGTGTAGCAGTTCATAATGACCCTTTGGGCAGTGAGCTAATCCATGCCTAGGATCACATCTATCTCCCTCAACTGTAATATAATAAGGTTCACCTCCAAAATTACTTGATCAATCCTAATCAAGCATCCTTTATAAGCCTCTCATATAACTGTAGTACTGCCTATTGGCGTACTCACCTCCAATTCATACTATAGTAACTCCCTATCACAATATAACCTACATACCAAATGCGGTGCGATAAAGGAGTGTGTGAATCCTGGATCTAGCAGTGCAAAAGCCTCAAAGTCATAAACAAGAAGCGCACCTGCTACCACTTCTGGTGAATCTTGGGCCTCCTGCCTAGTTATGGCATAGAGCCTGGCTTGGGACTGCGATCGGTTGCCCCGCCCTTCAATCCTCATGGAAGAACTCCCAGCTCTCCCTCTGACTTTACCTCTGCCTCTCTATCCAGATCCACCATCTCTACTCTATTGGACTGTAGCATTACTCCCAGATCGCCCAATGATAGCAGACTGAGCCCCTAAAGTAGCAGGATAATCCCTAATTTGGTGGTCCATGGAGTCGCATTTAAGGCAAGCTTCAGTTAATCTCCAACACTCACCACTATGCCTCTTTTCACAGTGCTCATAAACGAAAAACTGATTTAGAGCCGTACCCCTTCTACTGTCAGTCTGTGAAAATCTACCTCTCTGCCCAATTTTTGACTGCCTAGATCTACCGAATGATCTGAATACTCTATTCTGACGCTTACTATAGCTCTTGTCAGAACTGCCCTGACTCTCACTAGGCATCTTTCCTTTAGACCCTTGCCCAGTCTCAGCTTGTTTCTCCCTCATCAGTTGTTCAATTCTAATTGAAGCAGCTCTCAATTCAATGAAAGTACGCATATTTGGCCGCGACAACCTTGTTCTGATCCCCATATTAAGTCCATTCTCAAACCTCCTACACTTGTCTTCTTCTGTAGGAATCAGAGCAGTAGCATAATCCATCAATTCATTAAATCTGACCTCATACTCAGCCACTAACATTCTGCCTTACTTCAATTCCAAGAACTCCTGCATCTCTATGTCCAAATAGATATAAGGCATGTAGTTGTCTCTGAAGACCCTCAAAAAGTCTTCCCACTTTAACTGACAGGGTCTGGTGGTATTGCCTGGGACAGTCTTCCACCATTGATATGTTGGGCCCTACAGTAAAGACACTGCATAATCGAACCTCTCATTAGGCTCGTAGTCCATCTGATCAAATACTCTTTCCGTCCTCTCTAACCATCCCTCAGCCTCAGTAAGGTCTGTGTTGCCATAGAAATCTACAGCTCCCTGTTTTCGTAGCCTATCATACCTCCTCTCCCTTCTTTCGGGAACTCTAGGAGGCATCTCCTCATATCGAGGCACCGAGTACTCCCTGCTAGCTTCTACCGATCTTTGGTCATCTAGTTGATCAATTTGATCACCTAAAGCGGATGACCTGTAATAAAAAATAATTTCTATCATTATTTGCATTTTTCATATAATTCATGCTTAGCATTCCTATATGTACCAACAGATGCCAACCATGCTCTGATATCACCTAAATGTAGCACCCCCTTACCATCGGGTACACACTGGGATGCCCGAAGGTCATTCCGGTATATATCCTATGATAAGGACGAGCTACATTCGATCACTACATTCTGTTCACATGGCATCGTATCAATCTTCACTTAAAAGCATCATAAGAAATCACAATATTTTTGAAACCAACTTTTCCTCATTTCCTTTTTTCAAAAAATCGAAAGCCTACATTGTGTCTTTCAACCTTTACTGCATGTACATCAACAAAACCTAGTACAAAAATACTACATGAAAGAGGAAAAGATATCAATCTATCTAAGCCAACCAAAAATCCCAGCTGACTGACCTTTGAGCCATGACTTCTCTGGTCAAATCACAATCTACACAGTAGTGGAGCCTCTCAATAGTTAGAGTCGTCCTTCAGTCCTAAAAAGACAACGTTGCAATTTTGGTGAGCTTTGTAAACTCAATGAGGTAACCATCATCGATGGTTCACTCAATTCATGCAACACATCAATTCATATCACAATTATGTCACAATTTTCCATTTCACATAAGTAACACACTTTCACTTAAGCATAGGTAATTTTATATTTCACTCTATCAAACATACTTAACAAGATGCATATGAAATGCTCACGAGACACTTTCCAATTGTTACGTTGTTGTGACTGGGCGCCTAAATTGTCCCGTATTCATTTTGGATACTTGGCTCATTTATACTGTCCCTTATTCGATGAGGATATAGGGCTCATTACACGTTGAGCCTGAGACTCTGAAACACTTTTGAGCTCAAGGCTCATTTTCATTGGCTGCCTTTAAGCTCTGATCGTTGGCTGCCCTAGTCCCAACTTCCATTATCTGATTATGCATTCATGAATGGAATGCATGTAACACAATCAATCACTTGATAAAACACACAGGTCTTCACATTCACATTCATTCATTATTCAAACATAATTATAAACAAACAATAATTGAGAGAAACCATCTAGGATACTCACTGGTTGCTCCCGAAACTATTTCCTAGAAGTTCCGGCAACATCTGTGGGTTGACGTTCCAATTGCTCCTCTATATCAAATAACACACGCATATATCACAATTTGCATAATCATAGGTGTATTAAAAAATGCACATGTATGAAATGAATTATGTACAATGCATGTTCATGATAATCCTGGGTATTAATCCATAAATTCTTCACAAAACTATCCCCATACCAAAACTCATCTAAGTATAACTTATACGTAGGTTTATGCCTCATTAAACCCATTGAACTCGTAATTCATTTCTCATTGAATCACTTCAGATGTTTCCAAGACACCCCTTTCAGGTCTACTGTTCATGTACAATCCGAAGGTGAAAATGAAAAAATTTGGTCAAACTCTCTTCTAGAAAAGTATTCATCTATATCTTATCTTTCCATTGACATCAAAATCACTCAATTTGGTTCAGAAATGTGAAAGTTATACTCCAAATATTTTTGGACTGCTTTTATTCTGAGACAGTACCCCATACTCAACTTCCATACAAAAATTGAAACTCTTAGAGTCCGATTTAGAATTTTAATCCTTCATATAATTGTAGACCTATGTCTCTAGTTTACTTAGAATCATAAATCACTCAATTTGGATAACTATACAAAAAGATATGCCCAAAATACTGGAGTATGTTTAGTTGAAAAACACCAGTTCATAAAATTTAAGAGTACACACACTGTACCCGTCCCAAGTTTTTCACTCAATCTTTCTCACTTCATTTTGGATGGCTATGATTTTGGTGGAAATGTAGAGCAATGTCTTACAAATCCAATGGTTTAAGAATTAGGTCATTTGGATGTCTAGAGGAGAAGTTATGACCAAAAGAATCCAGTCTGCTTTTGCTTCCATCTTAGTTTTTCCATCGTCTTACTTTCCCATCGTCTTATTTTCTATCGTCTTAGTTTTCATCGTCTTAGTTTCTATCGTCTTAGTTTCCATCGTCTTAGTTCCTATCGTCTTAGTTTCCATCGTCTTAGTTTCCATCGTCTTAGTTTCTATCGTCTTAGTTTCCATCGTCTTATTTTCCATCGTCTTAGTTTCCATCGTCTTAGTTCCTATCGTCTTAGTTTCCATCGTCTTAGTTCCTATCGTCTTAGTTTCCATCATCTTAGTTCCTATCATCTTAGTTTCCATCGTCTTAGTTTCCATTGTCTTAGTTCTTATAGTCTTAGTTTCCATCGTCTTAGTTCCTATCGTCTTAGTTCTTATCGTCTTACTTTTGCATCTCCACATAAAAAGATCATAACTTTCGACTTAGATGTCCAAATAATCCATACTATATATCGTTGGAAAGATAAAAGAAAGATCTACAACTACCAAGAGGCAACTTTGTCAAAATCTATCTAGATTAATCTAGATTTTCTCCCGAAGTTAGGACACAAATTTTACATTCAACGCCCAATGTACTGCGCCCAATTCTTAACTTCGTGAAATTTTGAGACTCCTAGAGATAGAATTGAAATTCTATGTCTTCATACGAAATGTATCCATACATCTCTAGGTTAATCCAAATTAAGAATCATCTCGTTTGGACAACTAGAGAAAATGTTATGACTAAAATACTGAAGCATATTCAGTGAACATTTTTCAGATTTTCAAACTTTTGATATTTCCTCATCATCATCTACCCAATCAACTCAATATATCAATCACAAGGAAAAACTTATGGTCTATAATTGATCCTTAACCCAAAAATAAAGCATCAAACCTGTACCCATTCATCTTAATTTTCTGCACTCACCCTCACTCCATTATATGCAACATCTAACTTCCAAAACATCTCTATAACACGTTATACATCATTAATGATCAATCACAAGATACAACATGGCATTTACAAAGATATTTCATCATCCACCACACACACACACTCACACAAAAATCAAGTCATCACTCCTACATTTCTCATCATTCGAGTTTCATTTTAGCTATACCCATAACATTTAAAGCATAACTTACTTGATTTCACTTCAATTTCTTCAAAAACAACACTAGCCCTAACTCTCTAGCATCACTTGTTCATCAAGTTGAAGGAGATAAAGATAGGTTTTTCTTATGGTAGAAGACACAAATAGCAAAGTGGGCTTAGTGTAGGAAAGGAAAAATAGAGAAATCTCTCAGAAGGTGTTTGATGGAAAACTCTATGTGTGGGAAGGAAACTTAAAGAATATGTCCATCAAGAATGAACCTAGACATATAACTTAACCTTTCAACTCTCAGAAACAGTAACCTACATATAGTAAAAGTACACAGCTTAAGTGACACTTATCACTTTCCTTATATTTAAGCTCTAACTTAGTTTTCTTTGAAACTAACTCCCTTAACTTTCATCTTTACAATTCAACTATCTCCAAATCTTCTTTTGATTTCTTTTTTCCTATTTTCTATAATTTTCTAAAATTTATTCCTAAATTCACAAAAATTCCCAAATACAATATTCTTACTAACCAATAGAATTTCCCACATAAATAAATTCAAAATTCTCAAAACTCTAAGAAATCTCAACTCAATCTAATTATACCCAGAATTTTTCATTAATGCATGTACAATTATTTTCATGTACCATGACTTCACTATTCCTATGTATGTGTATGACATAATATGCATGAAATTGGAGATGCATTTCTAACTCCCATAATCACTCACATTTACCATTTTAACATTCCCAAAGGTAACGGGATGTTACAGGCTGAACTAAACCGCACCATTGTGGTCCTTATACCCAAAAGTCCCTCCCCAACGTCGATCACTCAATTTCAACCGATCACCTTGTGCTTCGTGATTTACATAGCCCTCACTAAGATCATTGTTAATATACTGAAACCCTTTTTAGATGTCCTTGTCGCTCCTACACAATGCAGTTTTGTCTCGGGGTGATTAATCGTGGACAACACTATCATTGCGCAAAAAATTATTCATACTATGAGAAGGAAATCGAGAAAGAAAGGGCTCCTAGTTATAAAGGTAGATCTCTAAAAAACCTACAATCGACTCTCCTAGGATTTCATCCACGATGCACTCATCGATTTTGGACTTCTTGGATGTCTAATCTCCCACATCATGAAGTGTGTCTTCTCGGTTTCCACACAAGTTAATTGGGGAGGGGAACTTAGTACAGCTTTCACCCTTCCCGAGGCATCCGTTAGGGTGACCCATTATCACCTTATCTCTTCGTACTTTGGATGGAGCGTCTGGGCTACCTAATCAACCATTCTGTTTCCCAAGGCCATTGGAAGCCCATTAAACTTAGTAGACCAGGCCCCCTATATCGCACCTATTTTTTGCCGATGATCTCATTTTATTTTCTTAAGCTACTATTGATCAAGCCCAGGCCATTCAGGGGACTTTAAATTTGTTTTGCATTACTTCCGGTCAATGGATTAATCAAGAAAAATCCTGCTGCTTTTATTCCAAAATGTCCCCCAGTCCATGGTACGATGTCTAAGCAGAGAATTGGGTTTCCACTAGACAACAGATTTAGGTCGCTATCTTAGAGTCCCATTGTTACACGAACGAGTCCACAAAAGAATGTATCAATTTATACTCGACAAGGTCCAATAACGCCTCTCAGGTTGGTTTGAAAATCTCTTATCTTTTGTAGGACGAACCACTCTAATCCAATCCATTATCTCCGCCCTCCCTACCTATACGATGCAAACGATTCGTCTCCTTAGACACTTCTGCGATGACCTGGAAAAATTTGTGCGCAATTTCTTGTGTGGTTCTTCTCCGGGTAATAGAAAGCTACACCTCGTCCACTGGGACAAAGTTTTCCAACCTAAAGAAATGGGTGGTCTAGGAATTCGTACTTACCAAACTAGGATGGGCCCCGATCTCAAAACCGAACATGCTATGGATGCGAATTTTGTCTATAAAATACATTCTCAATGTCCGCAACCTGCCAACTTCCCTCGAGGTTGCCGACAGTTCTATGACCTAGAGGAATGTAACTGCTATATGGCACAACGTGATTCGCGGCATGAAATGGGTGATCTGCGATGGCTCGAAGGCTTGTTTCTAGTTGGACCCTTAGGTAGAGGATTTGGGCCACCTCATCTCACATACGCTTGACTCAGTCCCCCCTTCAGTCCTCGACCGATGCGTTCAACACTATGTGGACATTTCGGGTAACTGGTTATGGAATGAATTCCAATTTTCACTTCCTCACTCTATTTATATGTTCATTGCAGGTATCCTTCCGCCCAAGCCACACTTAGGGCCTGATAACTTGATCTGGGGGACGTCAGGTACTGGATAGTTCACTACCGCATTAGCATACTCGATGATAATGGACCATGGCCACCAGAACACCAGTGGATCTTAGAAGATCATATGGCATTGGGCAAGCCCTCAACGTATTTGATTCTTCCTCTAGCTCCTAACTTAAGACCGTCTATTATCTAATCAACAATGGATGCGCAGGCGTCTGTCCACGACAGCCAAGTGTCAACACTGTCGAGCAGAAGAGTCCTCTCTGCACATAACTCGAGATTGCCTCAGAGCGCGTAGTCTGTGGCTTACCTTCCCTCTGCACGTCGTCTCTATGGACTTTTTTACTCTAAACGCCCATGAATGGCTCCACAAGAATCTTCCACGACACCGACTGGTCTGTTGACTCGATTGGTCTATTATCTTTAGCATCGCTTGTTGGTTCTTGTGGTCCTGGAGGAATAGGGCACTCTTTGACGTCCAAGCACCCTGGCTGACCCCCCCAGCTGATAGTATACTAGACTATGTCTATTAGATACAACAAGCTTCGGTTTGGCAAGGCAGAACAATTCCTGGCTACAGACCCCAGCATGAGCAACTTGTTGGCTGGTGTAAACCGACCCCTGGATGGGTGAAACTAAACACGGATGGAGCGTGCAAAAGCTCACCCTACTCGGCCTCAGCAGGAGGTCTTATTCGCGACAACGCCGGTGTGTGGCTGGAAGACTTTGTTCAGAAACTAGGATGGTGTTCCTCGTTAGCTACGGAACTATGGGACGTCTTCTTCGGTCTGAATCTGGCCTGGGACCTAGGCTATCGTCAAGTGGAATTAGAACTAAACTCTCAAATGGTGTCGAGTATTCTTTCTGATTTCGCTAATCGCACAACATCCCTCAATCTTATCATCTTAGACATCAACGAGCTACTCAATCACAACTGGGTAGTCCTTCCCTGCCATACTTACAAGGAAGGCAATAGGAATGCCGACTGGCTCGTCAATTTTACTGTTAATTTTGACTTAGGGATTACCACTTTTGTACACGCCTCTTTAGGATGTCTTTCGATCCTCCTCGGGGATATAACTGGGATTAGCCTCCCTAGACTAATCACGTAATTTGTACTGCCTTTTTTCAATTAATAAAAAAATTCAGTGAGAACACAATTAAGTGTTGTACGACTCATGCTTATGTGATCTAAAGGCAGAAAAAGTCTCATACTTGGTGATCGACAGAACAACTCTCCCTTCTGCCCAATTCCAAGCTCCTGACTAAAAAGTACGTAATTTGACAAGCTTGGACTAAATTTGAACTGATAAATCTAGTTCTAGATTTTTTAAGGGAAACACATTAAAAAACTTGGGAGTAACCATATCTATCAACATAGAAAAAAGACAAATGGTACAACTGATGATTTCTTCTTCTTCTAAATAAAAAAAAAGAAATTTCGTTTGGACACTGTTATACTTGCTTGAACCATTCCAGCATTAACATAGAGAAAAATGAAGCAATTGCCTCAATCACACCATGCTATTATTCTATCACGGTCTATATTTTCCAAGAAATATTATCCTTCAAACTGGAAGGACACCCTAAAACTATAAAATATCCATCTTTCTCAAACTTTCGTCTTAAAAGTAGGCGAAGCCTTTAACCGAATTCTAGATAAATGAAATGATCATCTCATGGCCTCACAATGATTATCCTTCTGTACAGGTTCTTGATTCAAACAAGTGCCATTTCACTCTTAATTCCTTTCACCCTTGTGCTACTGATACTGCGTCACACTAAGATGCTCTCTAAGTCCTTTGAAGCCCCCATTCAACTATGGCTCGTCTGCTGCCCAATCATCAATATCTTTGTAGTTTGTCTTTTGACATTTGAACAAAAACAGTACTTACCCCACTTAATACATATATTTTTTTTCAATCCTGGGTTTATAACTTTAAATTTAGTGCCAATATGTCATTGGCTTTATTGCAATAAATATTGAATTTACTAAGTGATGGCTATGAAGACAGTTGGCATCTTTAGGTACTTTGTTCTGCTTTGTAAGAAAGTACAGAAACTTTTTTTTTAGATAATGAAAATGATACTAACTCGGGCGCTTGGTTCACCGAGGGTAATGGGAATGGAAATAGGAATGAATATAGTGAGGAATGAGAATGAATATAATCATTATAATTATGATGGTTGGTTAAGATGAAGGAATGATTACC
>JANZLD010000009.1:428729-452575 GCA_026413575.1 Erythroxylum carthagenense | reverse complement strand
GAATACACATGCAAAATACGTATACAGAATACGTATGAGGTGAACTGTACCCATCCCATCGGTGACGGGATGTTACAGTCACAACTGTTGAGACATCAAATTATTAAGTCATACCATGAAGCTGTGGGAGAAGGTAATTAAAAAGAGAACTCGGAGAGCTATTTCGATATCGAACAACCAATTTGGATTTATGCTTCGTAGGTCCGCGACAGAAGCAATACACCTACTTTGGAGACTGATGGAATGCTACAGGGAACAAAAACGGGATTTGCATATAATTTTTATAGATTTGAAGAACACGTATGACAAGGTTCCTAGAGAACTCATATGGAGGTATTTGGAGGCAAAGGACATTCTTAAGACTTATATCAGAGTGATTAATAATATGTATGAAGGAGCATTGACTAGCATAAAGATGATACGAGGTGACACAGAAGCGTTCTCTATTGATGTTGGACTACACCAAGGCTCAGCTTTAAGCCCCTTTTTGTTCACGTTAGTGTTAGATAAACTTACCAAACATATTCAAGGAGAGGTATCTTAGTGTATATTATTTACGGACGATATTGTCCTAGTGGATAAGACCAAGGAGGGAGTCAATGCCAAGTTAGAATGTTGGAAAGAAGCATTAGAATCGAAAGGCTTTAGAATGGGTAGGTCCAAGATGGAGTATTTAGAATGCAAATCTTTGGGTAGCCAAATGGTACAAGAGACGTCGGTAGCAATTGGTACTAACATCATACTATAGAAATCAAGTTTTAAATACCTCAGATCCATCATTTAGAGAGATGGTAGTATCGATAGTGATATATTACTTCGTATTAGATCTGGGTGAGTCAAATGGAGAATGCATCAGGTGTTTTATGTGATAAAAAGGCCCCTTTAAAACTTAAAAGGAAGTTCTATAGAATGGTGATTCGGCCAACTATGTTATATGATACAGAGTGCTGGCCTACTAAACATAGACATATGCAACAATTTTAGTAGTAGAAATGCGTATGCTTAGGTGGATATGTGACATTGCCAAAAGAGACAGGGTATCGAATAGGGTAATGAGAGACAGGCTACAGGTTTTTAGTATTGCTGACAAGTTGAGAGAGAAAAAGCTTAGGTGCTTTGAGCATGTGAGCAGGATGATGTTCCGATACGACACTGTGAGAAAATAAACCTTAATGGCTATAAGAGGATAAAAAGGAGGCCTTACAAGAATTGGATGGAGGTAATCAAGAAAGAAATGTCAGAGTTGGTCCTCATTGAGGCAGTGGCTAGAATTAGAAAAGTCTAGCGTAATAGGATAAAGGTAAACGACACACCTGAGAGCCTTTGCGCCTCATCGTTACCGCATAGAAAGCCCAACCCAATTTCCTTTATACATTTGCGGGGTTCCTTTTTTTTTCAGGTGTAGGGGGAAAGATTCATGTGATGGACGTATAAAATTATAGAATTGTCATATTCTTAGGGCTGCTCAGTGAAGACTCATAGCGCAACTAACAACGAGAAAAGCCGGTCTTTGTAGGAGTATAAGGTAATAGCAAATTATGATCACCATCAGGTATATATATATATATATATAGCCTTTTTTTAACCTACATCACTATTATCCTATCACATCTACATGTGGGTCTCCCGAAAATAGCGCCTCTATTATATAAGGGTAAGACTGCATACTATCGGATCCTCCCAGACCCCGATTCACTGCGAGACTTTGAGGTATGATGACGATAATGATGACGACTTAAGTTAGATACTTGGGAACTGAACGTAGGCTTAAGTTGTAAGCCGAATCAGTATAAATCAACTGCGTCCTTCTCTCTCTTGTCTTAACTTTTATATTTCCGTATTATATTACGTGTGTATTCATTTTAGCAAGAGGCTCCCTCAATGTTATAGTAGGCTCCTTCTGTTTTCAATTGGCTAAAGGATCATTTTATTTCAACAAACCCCTTTTGTTTTAAAATTGTTTTTAACTGGATTTATTCTTTATCAGGCTCCTGCCGTTTAATAGGCTACTATCGTCTGACAAGCTCATATTGTTTTCAATTTTTAATATGCACCTATTTTTATTTGAATTGAAAGTAGTTTGCAAAAATTTTTAAAGTTACACATAATTCACCCTTCTTTTGCGTGTATTTGCTTTATCAATGTGAAGGCTGAGTAAAGAAACATGAATACGATGAGAAAACTTTGTGTTTGCGTTATAATTAAGAATTGCAAGGAACATGATAGTTTTTCCAAATAATGAATTGGTCATGACAGGCCAACTTAGTAAAATGAACCAATATCAAGTTAGAAGGCAGACCACATGTCACCACTGTACACAGTGAGGCAATGACTTATGAGATTTTTATCTTCCTTATCGACCTGGTTACGGCAACTAAGTTCATCTGTAATTGCCTATCATATCCATGAATATATTAACTCACTCTCATATTCTCGAAAGAAAAACATCAACAATCCAACTCACTCTCATATTCTTGAGAGGAAAACATCAACAATCTACACATGATAATTGTTATGGAAACTTTGTTAGATGTAAAGATTATAAATAATTTAAGTCCTCTTACTACACTTAACTTTATTAAAATCTAGTTTAATCATTTTATCTAATATTTAAAAAACATTTACACAAAAAATTAAGTGTCTCACTTAATTTAACTAAAAGAAATATCACAAAACTAACCTTTTATAAAAGATATGTCGAATTCTATTTTCATTTTCATTCTATATTGTTTTTAATGTCAATAAAGTTTTTTACTATATTATATTTTATTTCTGATCTTATTTTTCTTTTAATTGTCTATCTTTATTTCTTGTCATAATTTAGTTTTATTATTGATTAAATATATACCATATAATTATTTAACAATAGTTACTAACATAACTCATGATTAATATAAATGAAAAACAAAAATCAAAGACTAAAATAGAAAACTAAAGAATTCCAAAATATTTTGAGACATTAGCAACTCTTGTTTTCTATAGACACGTCACTCATGTACTATTTGCCCTTCATATTGGATAGCTTACTTTTTCTTGAACGCTCCTTTTTAAAGATAAATTAAGGTAGGTTTCTTTCGTTAAAGTTTCACACTCCCTTTTTTTGATAACCATTGCATTAATTTGTTCATCTCCCACCTTCTTAATTGAGCATTTACAAGTAAAGTGTAATGGGCTTGTAGTGGAGTGATTTTTCCTTCTATTTCGTTTATAATCTCTAAGCTCTATTAGCAAGACTTCCAGTAACAATTCCCTGAAATGGGTGACCAATAGTACCCTCAACAGCGTCAAATGCCAGCTTAAGTTTTTTGGCTACAAAAACCAGCCTCTTCGATTATATTGACAAGACTCTCCTATTTTCTCTTTATTCTTTCATTCTTCTTACTACCTTTGTTGGCCCTAATTAGTGATGACATTCAGAGATTCACCAAAACATTCATAAGCACAATTGCAATGTTGATACTTGTAAACCTTCCCAAGCAATCATTTTTTCAATATTGTCTCTTAACTTCTTAAAAATCGAGTATCAACTTAGCATCCTGTGAGAGCCTAATTAGAACCCGTAATGCAAGTCCTCACCGATTTCACATGGCATCCTTACATACCCGAGAACCATGATAAAGCCCTCTCAAAAGGGCACACACGTAAGATAAAGAAAACTGAAGAAGGCATATATCCAACTCTTGCCCATCTAAGTACTCATGTCAGTCTAGTCTAGTGGATAAACATGACCGACCATTTGAACAAGGCATTTAGCGATGAGAAAAGCGTTTCAAAAGACAACAAAGAACAAGAATGCGAGGGAGCCTGGAACGTATATTTATATCTAAGTGATTACCATAGCGATGAAAGAGTCGGTTAACTCATGTTTGCTAACTGATATGGTCATCTAGGGATACCAATATCTTCAATGTTCGTCTAATTTTCTTTCAATTTAAGGCACATATAACATGTATGACATGTTTAATAGCTGGCTATTTAATCTAAAAAAGAAATGGGAAGAATAATTTGGAAACAAAAACCTTATCTACAAAGGATTTTCTTTTCCTTTTTAAAATGCTACAATAAGGTGAGTGCAAATGCAAACCTACACAAACAAGACCGGAGAATATTGACCAATATCAATTTTCTGATTCACCTGTCATCCAATCTTGTGAACACTTCAAAGCTTGTACGGTAGGAGGTTGCAGTGAACCCCAGTCACGATCAAGTACCCTTCCTCCATTCTTGAAAGCAAGCTCTGATGTAATTTTAGACATGGGAATTCCCAATATATTGCGTGCCATCATGGATAAAACGGGATACCTTGGCGTGTGGACCTTCCACCAATTTAAAATGTTGAAATCAACAGCTCGAGGAAACAGAGGTTCTTCCAAATATTTATCCATATCCGATTTTGTACCTTGACTGTGAGAACTTTCATCGATGAATTTGTCAAATCCCATTAGTCTATCTTTAGACTCCCCTTCCAAACCAGGTAAGCAGCCAGTACTGCCACCCACTTGGCAGGGCAAGCCTTGGTCCAAAGAGGCTAAAGGGGAGCCAATAGAATGTTCATTGTAGAGTGCCTTA
Organism: Erythroxylum carthagenense; assembly: GCA_026413575.1. Lineage (NCBI taxonomy): Eukaryota > Viridiplantae > Streptophyta > Magnoliopsida > Malpighiales > Erythroxylaceae > Erythroxylum > Erythroxylum carthagenense. The sequence continues at coordinate 448,006 of JANZLD010000009.1, read as the reverse complement.
ATATATTCAGTAACTTCATCGATTAACTCTGCAGAACCACTGCCAAATAACTGCGGATAATAATACTCTATCAACTTCATCTTGAATCGAGGATCTAACATTGCTGCAGCTGCTAAGGCCAAATTGCATTTATCCCAGTAGTCATCAAACTTACTTTTCATCTTGACTGCAATAGAAGAAATAAATTCATCTGAATTCTTGGACCACTCAATTAACTGCAAATGGACATCACAGATCTCAGGGAAATATATGTTTGCAGTTGGGTACTTGCTCTTCATGAAAACATTAGTAACTTCAACAAAGAGCTTCAAGTAGCTTGTGAAACTACTTGCTCTGTTCCACTCTAAATCAGACAGGCCCATTGAGTAAGCAGAATCTTCTTCTTGTAGAAGAGAAAAAGCCTGCCTGTATTCTAAGGCAACTTTAAGCATGGCATACGTTGAGTCCCATCGTGATGGATTATCCAGACATAAAGACTTTTGACTATCAACTCCAGCTTTCAAAGCTACCTCATCAAACTTGGCTTGAGTTACTTGAGAACTTCTAATGTATCGAATGCTTTCACGAACCTTACTTAGTGTGTCAAAAAGTGCTTCGAGGACATCATGAGCCATCAATCTCAGAAGATTAGTAGCACAACGTATATCAAATAATTGACCATTACAGAAAAGAAACTTGTTCTGGGACAGCCGCTCTCTAATTTTATGGATAATAACGTCATTTGCAGGAAAACTATCAGAAGTTATTGAAAACAGCTTTCTATCAATATCCCAGTCCATTAGGCATGTCATGATAACTTCTGAATGCATATCTGCAGTATGAGACGGGTCAATACTAACAAAGTTCAGTATTTTCTTCTTTGATTGCCAGGCTTCATCAATATAGTGTGCCCTCAAACACAAGTACTGGGAATCATCAGAGGCTGCCCACAGATCGGCAGAGAGGCTAATCTTTCCAGTTAATTTGTCCAATCTTTCGTATACCTTTTGCTTCTCTTTAACATAAATTTCCATACAGTCGGACTCAAGCATGTCAGATGTTACAAGCTCAAACAAGGGCTGTAGATTCTTAACGAAAACTCTAAATCCAACATGCTCAACCATATGCAAAGGATAGCCATGTAAAATAATCATGCGGGCCAGATCAAAACGGCTTCGTCTTTGATCAAGAAGGTTATTACTATTATTATTAATTCGATCATCTTTGACCTGAGGCGGCTCAAATCTAACAACACTAAGTGGGTGGGGTTCATTCCTTTTGATTAAGTCATGATCAATGTTGATATTTGCAAGAGCATCCTTGTTCTTCTTATCTCTAGGTGAAAGATAGTGAGAAATACCATGGTTTAATCTTCTCTGACACCTGATTAAATGGTTCCTCAAATGAGAAGTTCCGCTGGTACTCGAACCACTGAGCTTCCTCTTACAATGCCTACAAATAGCGACAAATGTGTCGCCCTTTTTAACCCTATCAAAGTCATTCCATACAACAGATTTCAATCTGCTGGATTTGACCATCACTGCATCTGACAAGTCCATTGCATCAACCTGGGAGCCCGTAGACAACGTGTTAACCAACCAACCAAATTTTCATGAAAGCAAAAATACATACATACATACATACACATATGAAGATGAAGAAATCCAAAAGCAAAGACAAGCAGCGTAGGGATTAAGAATGGATGGGAAACGATAACATTGTGAATCTGAGCCACAACACCACCAATAATGCGAGAATGCAATTAAGCCTAATTAGGTTATCGGAACCCATTGGGTCAACAACACGGACACAGAGAAGAGGATATAAGGTAGAAAACAACCCAACCGATGCAATAACAAAGGGGATTTAGATTCGGAAAACAGAACCAAAAACCCCGAACAAAGAAATTAAAAGAGAACAACCAGCAAATTGAAGATTGAAGTAGATAAACAAATTATAAGTACAAGGGGGACGGAACGTACGCTGAGAATTGAGAATGAAAATATTTGTAGGAAGGAGGGGTGTGCGACCTTGCAATGCACAAATTGATAATTTTGGGAATTAGGGTTTCTTTTTGTTTACTAATTTTAAATAATAATAATAATAAGAGAGTAAGTAATAAAAGTCATACTCTCTGAGTGAGTGTGTGCTTACTGGGCGCGTGTACCCAACGTATCCAAACATCAAAATGAATAGAAGTCGTCTCTTTTCTTGGATTCATCTTTTTTTTTTTTTTTTTTCCCCCTAAGAAAAAGGCGAACAGCCTATATATATAGATACTACTCAACACCGGAGTGGAAATGACTATCGTACAACAAAAGCTCTCCCAACCCAAGCGGAGGATGATGCAAAACATAAGAAGATTCCCACTGCCGTTTTCAGTGACACCATTTATGACTTGTTTGATTGCCATCGCACAATCAGCTTGCCTTCCACCAAAACATTCCTTATTCCTTGAGTCCAAGCAAAAAAAAAAAACAACCCATATGTTCTGCGGTAAGGATTGAACCCCTCCCAATATTCACAGCAAACCCCTTTATCAAAACCGGAGTCTTGGATTCATCTTTGGTGGTAAAGAAAGTGAAGAATAAGAATGTTGAAGGAATAAGACAAAAAGGTAATGAGAAAGGAAGGGAAAGGAATATGTAAGGCTTTGGCTTTGGACCTTCGTTTCTTGTTGGTGGAGTAAAGAAAACCCCAACATATACTTCATTTGTTCATCCTCTTTCCTTGCGTATGATTATATATATCTGTTTGATCTCATCAACATTATTTGTGTAGGAAAGAAAATGGGTGTTGTTGGAGCAATTGCAAAGCATCTGGACACTTTTATCGGGTAACATATACACCGCACCTACTCTTTTTTTTTTCTTTACTTTGATTCATTCAAATTCAACTTCTGAAATAATATGAATTCAACTGCAGGCCAGGAGTCATGCTTCTGTTTCCGCTGTAAGTCCTATGGATCCTCCTCTTCTTCTACAGGACATCATCATTATTATTATTAATTTAATAAAATTCCTATCTCACAGGTATGCTTCCTTACGAGCTATAGAAAGTCCTTCCACGCTTGATGACCAGCAGTGGTTAACATATTGGATCATTTACTCTTTCATAACATTGTTTGAGTTATCTTTTTGGAAAATTCTTGTCTGGTACGTTACCTTCTTTCTTATATATATATTCATATATCTCATGCATTTGTCTTTGTCTAATGAATGATAAATTCATACACATAGGTTACCATTCTGGTCCTACTTGAAGCTAGTGTTCTGCATGTGGCTGGTGTTACCCATATTCAATGGGGGAGCTTACATCTACGAGAATTGGGTGAGGAAATATGTGAAGATCGGTGGGAGAGTAAATGGCAACTACTCAGAAGATCAAAGAAAGGTTCTACAGATGATGAGCCTCGACGCTAGAAAATCCGTTGTTCAATATGTCGACAAATATGGATGGGAAGCTGTGGAAAGAGCTATCAGAGCTGTAAGTAACCAATCCAATTACTTTTTCTCCCCCGCATATAATTATTTATTTTGTTTTTCCATAACAATTGTTTTTACTTGCATCCATCACTCTTATTGGTTTTTCTTTTCCTTTTTCCAGGCCGAAAGAGAAACCAAGAAGCACTAGTCAACTAAGAGTTCGTCATCTGACACAACTCGTCCTCCGTATTTAGTTTCTTTATGTGTATAGCGTATACTGTACATAATGCTATGCGAAAGTGATATATGGAAACGGAAGACTCTTTACTAACAAAACCTAAATCTTTTTCCCCTTTGATCCACGCATGCTATTTTCTAACAATTGACAAATTAAACTTGACCAAGTTCAGGGATTACCAACTAAAGCCTAATAACAAGACGCGCTACTATCACCCAACTAGTTGTACAGATTAAAGATTTTAATTGTTGCTTACTAGTAAATAAAGCACAGCAGCTTAAAGAGTGACCCTTTAATATATCAAAGGCAGGAAATTCATTGCTGAGATGTTACTTATTAGGATTCAAATTGACCTTAAACCTAAGGATTATAGAGGCAAATCATGCAGAGCTTGGATCTTATGTTTTTCATCCCGAGGAGTTGTAGCCAACTAGCCTTGAAGCTCTCATTACATTGTAAATGTAACCCTTTTGCAATTATCCTATTGATTATGAATATACTAAAAGATTGAATATGTTGTCCAAAATTTTTAAATATTCTGATATTCTTTTCTCTCCAAATAATGTAGATACAACAATTTGAGGCTAATTTAAAAATGATTGTATCACCTTTCTTTGGAAGCTTAATCCTAGAGGACCAGCTTACTACTTAAGGCCAACTCTCATCATTACAAGAAAAATAGAGTTTAGCAACAGAATTTATCGACGGAATTTGTACAAATTTCATCGGTAAACTTATTTAGCGACGGAATTTATTCATGAAAAAAGGCGTTGGAGATATGGCCGTTAGTAAATTTAACGACGAAAATTTTCCATTGGTAAATTTACCGACTGAATTACAGACTAAAAATAAATTTACCGATGGAATTACCGACTGAAAAGAATTAAAATATTGAAATTCATGCTAAAACAGAACTGAAAATAAAAAACTGAAATCATTTTTTTAAATAACAGACATTTCATCAAACACCTTATATGTATCAGAAATTTATCTCAACATCACAACTAAAATCATGTCTTGTCCCTTTTATCACTAACATTTATACCTTAAAGTTTGTTTTCCAATAATAAAATGCACAAATAAACGAAAGTAATAAATACCAAAATTAACTTTCTTCTAATATATGAAAAAACACATGATAGTAGTTGCAAAAATACCTCTACCAAAGGACACGATAACAATAGCCGGAGAAGACAACGTCGTCGAGCAGAAAAAGAGTTCACAACAGAGAAATGGGCTCCAAAAAACCCGAAGAGAAGATGTAGGAAGAAGGAAGAAGAAGACACAAGTGGGAGAGAGATATTGGATGAGTTTATATTTAAAAAGAATTTATCGATGAAAATTTCCGAAGGTAAACTCAAAAAAAATTTATATCGCCAATAATTCCCGCCTTTACGGAATTTTTCGTAGGTAAACTCAAAAATTTTTATTTCGCCAAAAAATTTCCTCCATTTTTAGCGACGGTATATGTTCCGTCGCTAACTTCCGTTGCTAATTTTGCCGCGACGAATTCCCTCCAAATTTAGCGACGAGTATTAGTACCGTCGTTAAATTACTCAATTTTAGCGACGGAAATACACTTTTCATCGCTAATTTTCAATGGTATATTTTCCGTCGGTAATTTATTACCGACGGCTATATTGTTTCGTCGCTAATGTCCGTCGCAAATTTTGTCGGGATAAATTTCTTCCAAATTTAGCGACGAGTATTAGTACCGTCGCCAAATCAGTCAATTTTAGCAACGGAAAGCATATTTCCGTCGCTAATTTCCGACAGAAATTTTTTCGTTGCTAAGTTTCCATCGCTAATGGCTATATTGTGTCGTCGTTAATGTTCGTTGCAAATTTTACCGGGATAAATTTCTTCCAAATTTAGCGACGAGTATTAGTATCGTCGCTAAATCAATCAATTTTAGCGACGGAAAGCATATTTTCGTCGCTAATTTCTAAATGGAATTTTTTCGTTGCTAAGTTTTCATTGCTAATCTACATTTTTCTTGTAGTGCATCTTGATAATGTAATTTGCATTGTTGCTTACAATGGTACTTGTGTGGCTACAATATAATAGGATATTGATTGAATGTAATTTTAATGTTTTTAACCTTAAGTATACAGTGTAGCTATAGCTAGAACCAGTAACTACGAATCAATTCCCTAAAGATTACAGGTAGTAATAATGGCTTTTTTTATTGTCTAATTGTCAAATAGGATGATGATTATGAATATATACCAAGTCCTTCATCCTTTGGAAAGAAGCATACTTCTTTCCATCTTACTTTGGCTATTTGATTGTTACTTATTTCACTAGACTAGAGAAAGTTCTTATGGATCCTCTCAATACTTTTAATCAAGTTATGAGGAAGGAATATACATGAACTTCATTATATATAAAGGTTGTTTAACGTTGAAATTTTTTCATTAAAGTGTCTTTGTCCAAAATTCTTCAATTCCTATTTCTCCTCTGTATAAAGTTAAACAAATAGGTGTTGTCTCTGTATGTAGATCTAATAGTTGTGATAGGAATCTCTAAGTATTTGAAAGGAGATGATTGAAGCTTGAGGCCAAACATGTTGGATGGTTGCTTAACTAATTTATCTGCACCAATAGAGACAAATAGCAAACTTTTATTGTTGTTTTTTATAAAACCTGACAAGGCTATGAAGTGTTGCAAAGATTCCATAATTATTTTACTTGATTGGATATCAACACTATAAAGTAAGATGAAATCATTAACAAAAGACAGGTTGATTAATTTTTAAGCCTTACATCTATGGTGAAACTTAAAATGGTTACCCTAAATGATATTGTATGTGATAAGTCTAGTCAACACCTTGATGCATAATGTGAATACATATGGAGATAAAGGGTCACCTTACCTAATGCCTTTTTCTCTATTAAACACTTGAGTTAGTTCACCATTGACTAGAACATTATAGAAAGGAATTAAGACATATTGATTTAGCCATTTGATGAACTTGTTTGAGATATCAAATGCCTTAAATGTATTTAAAATGAATTTCCAACTAATGGAATCAACTGTCTTATGAAAATTAATCTTAATGGAGTAGTTTTGATGGGTTTTTCCTATATGGTAAGACTTTAGTATCTCCTGTATATTATTCTCCAATATTGCTTCCTTGAATAAATTCTCCTTGAATGGGAATGATGATTCTCCTAAAAAAAGCTTTTAATTTGGTAGCCAAGATTTTGGAAGTGATTTTGTAAAGGGTGTTGCAACCTGCAATATACTTGCATTACTGGATTAAAGAAGGATTGGAAGTCTTAGGAAGTAAGCATAGGAAGGTCTTATTTAATTCCCTTAGTAGCTTATATATTGAGAAGAATTCTTGAATAACTGTTATGACCTAATTGCTAACCAAGTTCTAGGATTTTATAAAGAATGAAGCATTGAAGCCATCAAACCTTAGAGTTTTATTATGGTGCATATTGAATAAAGCCTTTTCCATCTCCATGGTTGTCATAAGTGAGTTGAGAGCATCTATTTGCTCTTATATGAGAGCTAGTGAAATGAAAGAATTAATAGCTTGCATATAAGGAAAAGATTTAATCTTTATTCATTAAGGAGTTTTTGAAATAGTTGAAATCTATAGTTTTTAATTCTCCTTTTCTCTAGCAAGAGACAACCTTAAGGTCTATCAAACATCCAATTTTATTATGGTTTCTCCTTGCTTAGATAATATTATGGGAATTTGACTATATATTTTTTGTTTAAATTTGGTTATGTGCCTCTTACTTGTAGATACCTGTTAATATCATCTTTTTCTTTTAGTTTGAGGACATTACTACTTGGATTGTTATAGGTCTCCTCTTATGCATGATGGATAGATCTGGTTTTAGTGATAGAAAATGTATCTTTAAGTGAAGCTTTTTAAGTTGTTCTTTAACCTGTTGTTGCTTCCTCATACAATTTTATAACTCATGTCCTTTAGCCTCTATTGTTAGTCCCTTGCTAAATGCTTCTTCATAGCCTTCTAAATTGATCGAGTGATTAAAAAATCATAATGGAGCTCTCACTCTCCTTTTATGAAGCTATACTTGTATTTCCATGAGGTTATAGTTAGAAATAAGAAGGAGTTAAAATGGCCAAAGCTATCAAGGAACTTAGTCATCTAGAAAAGGATGACACGGGCTCCGTCAAGTTTCTTTAATTTCTAATTAACCATTTCCCTTCTTAGTTGTTGCTCTAGAGAAAAAAAAAATTGTATCTTAAGTTTTTTAATTCAAAGTAATTTAAATTGTTTATGAACTTATTATCAAAGTGCTTGAGCAATTTAATGGCTCTTTTAGTTTCTTAAGCATATAGGTGAAATTGGAATCTCCCACTATAAGCCAAGGTGTTTCAAAAGATATGTAGATTAACTTTAGATCATCCCTCGACAATTTTATTTGGAATGATAGGTTAGCAACATACACAAAAGTAGTATTAGTGTCTTCATAATGGGAAACTATATTGATCGTTAAGTTAATAAATTAATAAAAGTTGTGAACTTGAGCAAACTTAATAATACTAAGGTCATAAGAGGCTTTGATTATTCCATTATATTAGGCAAGATGGATAGAAATAGTTACCTAGTTTTTCCTAAAGACCATAAACCTTTACTCAACCTGCTGTCTTTTATTTTAGTCTTTAAAAGATCAATTAACATTGAGATAACTTGTTGCTTCTTAGGTCCATTCAAGCCCGTTACATTTCAAGAAATATTCATTAAGAGATTTGGAGATGAGGACGCCCTTGTTTATGTTTCCTAGTAGTTATTTTCATCGTTGTAGGCATGAATTTTTTTTAAATCTTCTATCTTATTCTGCATACCTTCTTGAGGTCTTTATTCTGTAGTAGACTATCCTCATCCTTACTAATAGTAGCCTATGTTTGAGGGGTTTTAGGATTCTTAAGAGGGGTTACTATATAAGGGATCTCAAGTGGCTTAGAAGAACAAGTTAAGGGTAGGGGAAAGAAATAAGGTTGTCTTCCATTATTAGAGCTAGCAAGAGTTGAAAAGGAAGGAACCAAGGGCAAAAGAGTGTTTTCAGTAGCCTAAGCTCATTCCATTCCTAAAAGGGAAAGAAACGAACTTTAAGCCTGGGCAGGAAACAATATTTCAAGGGCCACAAGCTACATGAAAGTCAAATTTTTGGGGTTTTTAGACAAAAATAAGAATACTCTTTATTCTAATCATTTTTAAATACTCTTTTCTTTATCATGTTTAATTTGGGATAATGTCACTTATAAATTTATAAGAATATCGAAAAATCAATTATCATAACGTTTTATGCATATAAAAAGAATATTTAAATTAACACTAATCAACAATAATAGAAAATTAATCCTAATTTTTTGGAGTAATAAATATTTTAGTGATGTATTCAACTATCTCTAAATAACTTGTATTATATCCAAGTATCGTCAATTGAGTAGATTGGATTATATGTAGCACCAAAAACATAAAATTTCTTATATGAGTTACTTTGACAATCATAAATCTAAGGATGATTATGTAACTATGATAATGAGGACTTTCATATATGTACAAACATTGTTTTATTACAGATCTTTATTAGCACGCTAATTTAGGGAACTTATACTCTAATAAACATCAATATATTTATTTAAATATCTTCATTATTAATTTATGAGATCAAAATTTTAATTTATAATATAAAACATATCTTGTATTAGTTTTAAATCACGTTTTATTACAACTAAAATTAGAAGAAATTTAGGAATAGTACCTAAATGCAAATTAAATATTATAATTATGATTTCTCATAATTTCAAACACACATAAATTATTCCAAGGGATTTATCTTTAATATTAATTAATAAATATAATTAAAAATATATAAAGGAAAATAAAACTTTTTTTAATAAATAAACTATCTTATATTAATTACAATCCATCAATTGGCTACATTGCATATATTAATATTCTTGCATTTATATTAAATCCAATTTTCTATATAGCTAACATATCTATGCATATATCAATCATGCCTCTCTTTAGACAAGGACTTAGAGAGGATTCATAAGATTCTCTTTAGTAAGCACTTGTTATAAAATAATGTCTTTTCACTCCATTATCTCTTTAAGTAAAACTTTTTGACCGATAATCAGTTCCATTAGTTTTGTGATATTGTAATTTTTATCATAATACAATAATTTTGGTTCATCGATGTTTGGAAATGCACCACGTTTGAAGATGAAATTTTTTTTCTAAACAAATTATACGATAAAATATAGTTAACCTTAATTGTAAAATCATTAATGGTTAGTTGTTTGCAATTGTTCCAACTTATTTTGAAACTTTTCCATCTTATCTCACTACCACTTAAAGTAAAGATGTGTCCTAACTATCATCTTTTATTTTAATGATCAAGTTAAAAACTAGCCTAAAACTCTTAGGTTAGCTATTTTAAAGACCAAAAAAATATCTTTAGTTCTTCTTTAGTTCTTTAAGATGTCTTTCACAATCATTCAGTTAAAACAAGAGCTTCCCTTGCACCACATGAAATTGAAATTTCCACTCCAAGCCTTTCTCTCTCTACAGTTAGTTCAAAGAACCAACATTTCTTCTTACTATATTTAATCATAAGAAACATTTGATCTCATACAAAACGTCACATATATAGTTAATCTAGTAGCTAGAGAATATACGAAAAAGTCTTTTTTATCCCTGTATTCTAGTGTCATTGGATAAATATCATTTGAAAGATAAATCCCATATGACGTAAGTAAGAATCCCTTTAAGAAATTCTTTATGCTAAATCTCCTTAGCATTTTATTTATGTATATAGATTGAGATATAACATCTAACCTCAATGATTTATTTATCAAATATTAATCCCTATAATCAAATCAAATTTCATCTATGATTGCTAGAGTTAAAGACAGATGTGCTTGCCATTGTAATGTCATGGTCCACCTTTAATAATTTTTTATACATTAGCTCTATAGAAGAAGCTAAATGAAAGATGTTTCCTTCTTTTAAAAGGACTTCTTTTAAGCATAAGATTTCTAAGACTACATTGCCTAATAATGGATTAGTGGAAGTAGTGACCTTTTCTCCATAAAGAACCGCATTAAGGTAGCTTTTAAGGGCATCAATAGGAGGGGTGACAATTAGAGTCCTTTTAATTATTGATAGGCTTAGCTTAGTAGGTTTTCTTATCACTAGATTTTAGACTAGCCTTGTATTTCTAACCTAGGGGGAGAAATAAAAGGCCAATCTAAAAGCTAGTGATAAGAGAATCTATTAAGTTAAACCTACACTTTTGCCCACCAACAAAATTTAAGGGGACTCTAAGGGGAGAAATAAAAACATTCCTGAGTTAGAGTGGAAGGAGAAACAAATTTAGAGGCTAGTCTTAATCTAGATTCATTACCTTATTCAAAAGTAATTTAGGAAGCCACTCTTATTACATAAGAGAAAGAGATAAAGAGGCAAGGGAGAGAGTTTTAGGTTAAGGGAAATAGAGGAGGAAAGCTATATGGGTCTAGTCTGGTATCAGGGTTAGATGGCGATAAGAGATCAGATATAGTTAGATAAAAGTGGGAAACGAATAACTAAAGGGGTAAAATTTTAAAGGGAATTTACTAAATAAGTAATGGAAAGGGAAATAAGTGGATAATAAGGAAAGGTAACAAGACTAATTAGCGAGGATTGAAGGTGAAAATAGATTTAGGGAACTAGAAAGTTAGAAAAAAGATGAAGGCGAAGAGTAGAGTAAGAAACTAACTCCATAATTTAAAGAAAAGCTGAAGAAAGAATAAGAAAAAAGTTTGAATAGATAAAAGAGCATATTAAGGAATTTTTTAGTTGGGATTAAGCAAAGATTTGTGAAGAAAAAGGAAATGATGAAAGTTTAAATAAGGAACCATTGGAATCTTGCTTTATATAAGAAAAATTTAAAGAGAAGCAAGAGTTTCTATCTCAAAAGATGAAAAGGATTCTGACCACTATTAGGTTTTGAGGGGGCTTATAGAGAAACTAGACCAGTTTTAAATGAGCATATGCACAATTAAGGATATTATATCTCAATATAAAACTTCAAGATATTGTGTTATGATTCTCTTCTTTTTATATAAACCATGTCTTTCTTATGCATTTTCCCGATATGTGACAATGCTAATTTTAAATTTCCAATAGTATATAGTTAAACTTTTATGTATATATAAGTTAACATTTATATAAGTTTTAATAAACTTAAAGGTTGGTAGAATTTTTTTAACTTCATTCATTATTAAATTAATAAGTCAATGATCATTCTCCACTCAAATGTATAATTTAACATTTTAGTTATGGAAACAACCATAATTATAACCATAGCTCTTACAATCTATAATGTTGTGGAATTTATCACAATTTAACTCATATTATCCATCCTTACAGTTCCATCATTTGAAGTTACTTACAAACTTAATAAAACTCAAAATATACAATTCAAAATTTTGATATAACCAATAATGAGATCTGAAAATTAATGAAATCATTATTTAAGAATGATAGCCTTTAAAGGCAAATAAGGCATATTACAATAAGAAGCTAGCTAATTTACATATTTATAGTAGCTTGGCCCTTTATATGAACTGAACCAGTATAATGCCATGATCTAGTTTGTTACAAAGTGCAACATAACCTAGATTATGCATTATTTGTAACTGATATTAACATTGAACTTTTGTTTGCCTTTACAAGTAAGTATATAACTTCTAATTCTACTATATAAGATGATAAGAGATCCTCATGCTTAGGTTTAAGAAAATTCTCTCAAGATTGTCAAGCTCTTTTCCACTCTATAAGGTCTCTGCACTAACATCCCTTGAGTACATCTCGTGTTAAGATGGCTACTTCTCTTCACTTTGTGTTTCTAGGTGGTTAATAGTTCCTGCCATCTTATCCATCAGACTTACAAAGGTTTGGAATTGAATCATTGTATCTTACTAGAGCCATTTTAGATCCTACTAAAGTTGTTATACACCCTGTTGAATTTGCAAACCATTAATAGTCCTAACGTTAACTAATTCTTTTAGAGATGTACCTGAGTTTTGTTGCGCCTATCCAAATTTTTTGATGCTAAACCTTTCTTGCAAAAATTACCTAACATCTTACTAAAATTGTAAATTATTAGGAGTAAAAACATTAACTAATTCTTCCAAAGATAGACCTAAGTCATAATAAGAAGCTTGTAGTTTATGCAGGAATTATTGTGCGTCCTGCAGCTCATCTAGGAAGTAGTCTTATTAGGTACCTCATCCATAACTAAATTTTGTATGATCACTCCAAACTTGTTCATAGGATTGAGAATATGAATTATGGAAAAAAAACTACTTCCTTTCGTGTAAACATAAGCACTAAACAAAAAGTGAAAAAATCAAGAAATAACTGAAAAGAAACTAATTATAAACAATGTGTACACACACCAATTGAAATTAAAAACAAAAAATAAAGCACCATGGTCCCTAGCAATAACGCCAAAATTACTAAGTCATCGTAGCACTGTAAGTAGACCTAATACTATAGCTAGTGGTAAGTCTAGGTCGATCCTACAAAAAGTGTGCGTAAACTTTTTGAAATGAAAAGAATTAGTGTTTAAGTTATGAGAGAGGGAGGGGGTTTGATTTGATTTTAAATAAGAAAATAAAATGAAACCAAATAATGAAAAAAAAACTCAAGAAAACATTCAAAAATGATGAAAAGTGATGAATACTTTAGGGACCTATTCATTAGTTCAATTTGGGCCTACGCACAATTAAACATACTTCATTGAATTGTTATTCTCATACCTCTCCTAACAAATATTAATCATAGGTTAATAAAAAGATCTGTTAACTCTTGTTTTCCCTTAGATCATGTTCAATCAAAACAATCTATATAATTGAACCTAGCTATCAAATAACCTAGGACAAACTGTCTATATTTAATTGGACAGTTACATTACGAGTTAGGAAAATAGATTAATCAAGGTAATAACCACATATAATTGAGTTATTTAACTTAGATTATGTTATCTATAATGATTTGAAATCAATTGGAAACACAACAATTACGAATTGTATCCCTAATGATTAGATATCATTAGTAGCTACAAATAAATCTCAACATAACAATTATAGATTATATTGAAGATTCTAGCAATGGGTTTGTAATGAAAAAACCCAATGAACACGTTAAGATCATTTTTACGCAATACCCAAAACAATAAACATAGGATAACATAATCAATCCCTAAGGGAAAAATAACAATAAAGAAAATGAAAGATTTGCTTAATCGTGCTCTTCAGCATTGATATCACCTCTAAATTGATGTCGGAAAGCTTAGCCCTTCATGGGCCTCCAATGGATGAGAGTTTTGCCCTTTCTTTTCCCCAAAACTGAGATCTCATGACTCCAAACTATTTATAACAATTCTGCCATCAAAACACTCTATTTATATTGAAAACTAGGGTTTAGACATAGGTGGCAAAAGTCATGAGGGTGACTTGATGGCTCACAGCCGTGAATGGCTTAGTTGAGGCTCACAGTCATGTGCCTCCCTTGCATGGGCATGACATAGGTGTCATGCCCATGAAATACCCATGAAAAAATTTTCATAGGTGCGACTCAAGTTGTCACAACCATGATTTAGTTGTCATGGCTGTGACCTGTCATGGCTGTGACTTGATGGTCACAGCCATGACAACATGGTGTATGGTCATAAGTCTTGCACTCTTAATTCTTTTTGGCATTTTCTTGTCTCCTTTTGCTCTAATCATCCCCCTTATTGCTCTATGAAGAAAATTAAGTTTGAATCTTAAGAAGATGACTCAAAGATTATGCTTTCAACTCACTTCAGCTTTTTCACTTCCAAATTATATCCAAAACCAAATATGAACGAAAGTGAATGTCTTTATCATTTCATAGCATTAATCACTAAGTGTTATGAAAAAAATGTATAATCAATTAAGCAAAAATCTCCAGCATATCTTTATTATTGTAATAATTCTTACTGCAATACTATGACTATCAATGATAATTAGTTATGACATATGCGACTTGAGCACTTGGATTTTGGAAGCATTATATTTCTTACAAACAAAAAGTGGGTTTCAGGCTTACCAACATTCAAGTTCCTGACTAGATTTGTGAATCATGTGTAATGGGAAAAAAGCATAGAGATGATTATGTCCACTAGAGCTTGTGTATTCAGATATATGTTATGTGGAGGTATTAAATACCTTATTAAATTTATTGATGATTATAATAGAAAGTGATGGGTTTATTTTTTGAAGCAAAAATCTTAGGCATGTGAAGTACTTAAGAATTTTGTAGCGTAAATTGAAAAACATAGTGGTTATTTTTTCAAGACTTTGAGAACGGATAGACGAATATAATATATTGATTGTGATGATTTCTTAAGAAAGCATGGAATTAAGTATCAGTTGATAGTTAGGTACACTCTTCAACAAAATAGAGTGACAGAAAAGACAATTAGAATTATGATGGATATGATGAGAAGCAAGTTATTTTGTAAAAAGTTACTTAAAAGTTTCTGGACAGAGGTCATGGCTTGTGCAGTTTATATTTTGAATAGGTGCCTTGTTAAAAATGCTCGGGATAAAACTCCACAAAATGCGTAGAGTGGATAAAAGGCTAATCTTATTCATATAAGGGTGTTTGGTTGTATAGCATGTTCACATGTGTTTGATAATTTGAGAAAGAAGCTAGATGAGAAGGCAAAAAAATTTATATTTCTTCAGTTACAACATGAAAACAAAAGGTTATAAGCTTTATAATCTAAAAACTCAAAAAGTGATCTTTAGTTGAGATGTTAATTTTGAAGAAGATGGAGTATGGGATTAGTCAGAAAAAGAAAAGAAATCATTGTCAATATTGGTGTTTATAAACAATGAATTGGAAACGACTAATCAAACTAGAGTCGTATTCACCTCCAGTTCATGAAGAGTCAACTCATGTTGATCTTGAAGATTCATCTCCTCCTGCTTCACCTTCATTTAGGCGCTCACAACTAGAACTGCAGCCACCCAATTATTTGAAAGATTATAAAGTAAGTGATGATGAGAATGACGATGAAGTTGTGGCCCATTATGCTTTTTTTGCAGATTGTGATCCAGTAATGTTTAAGGAAGCAGTGAATGATGGTCATTGGATTGAAGCAATGGATAAAGGAACATGTGACATAGAAAAGAATAAAACATGGTAGGTAACCACTTTTCCATATAGAAAGAAGCCTATTGGTGTCAAATGGGTATATAAGACAAAGTACAAACCCAACGGATAAGTGGAACGCTTTAAAGAAATATTAGTTGCAAAAGATATAAGTAAAAGTCAATTAGCGATTATTCTGAAGTATTTGCACCTGCTTCCAAATTGAATAGTTTACGTTTGATCATTTCACTTATTGCTTAAAGTAATTGGATGATTTATCATATGGATGTCAAATCATTCTTTTTTAATGGTGTACTTAGAGAAGAAATATACGTTAAGCAACCACCAGGATATGTAAAGCAAGGAGAAGAAGATAAGGTTTATCGGTTAAAGAAGGCATTGTGTGGTCTTAAATACGCACCAAGGGTATGGTATACCCGTATTAATACTTATTTCATTGAACATAGTTTTCATAAGTGTCCATACAAGCATACTATATATATCAAGGTCAACAAGGAAGGACACATTGTTATAGTTTCTCTTTATGTAGATGATTCAATTTTTACTGGTAATAATTCAAGACTATTGTCAAAATTCAAGAAGGATATGCTTGCTCACTTTGAGATAAAAAAAATGAGATTAATGTCCTACTTTCTTGGTATCGAGATAAAGCAAACAAATAAAGGCATATTTATTTCACAATAGAAATTTGTAAAAGATATTTTAAAGAAACTGAAGATGGATGCATGCAAGCCAATTTTAACACTAGTTGAAGAAAAGGTAAAGCTTGTGAAAGATATCAGTGGTGATTTGGTTGATGAAATAAACTTCAGATGACTTATTGGAAGTCTGAGATACCTAACTGCAATTAGGCCAGATTTTGTTTACAAAATGGGAATTGTGAGCATATTTATGGATTCACCACGATAATCTCATTGGCAAGCCATAAAACAAATTTTAAGATATATTAAAGGTACGATTGATGATGGTATATTTTATACAAACAATAAGAATATACCACTAGTTGGATATACAAATAGTGATTGGGCAGGTGACTTTAGAAAAAGAAAAATCTATTCAGTTTATGTCTTTCATCTAGGTTTTGGATCATTTTCTTAGTCTTCAAAGAAGTAATAAGTAGTTGCCCTTTCAACTGCCGTAGTAGAGTATATAGCAACAACAAATTGTGATACTCAAATGATTTGGCTATGGATGATGCTTAATGAATTACAATACTAACAAGATGGTATGATGACAATCTATTGTGATAATAAGTCAACAATCGCCTTAACAAAGAATCCAGTATTCCATGGTTAAATCATGTATATTGACATTGAACATCACCACATACAAGATTTGGTTAAAGATAAAGATATTATAATTGAGTATTGCAAATTTGAAAAATGAACAACAGATATTTTTATAAAGCCCATAAAAGTTGAGCTATTTTACAAGTTAAAGAACATGCTCGGAATGATTAAACTAAGTTTAAAGGAGATTTTTAATTTGACTTGGTCAAAAAAAAAACCTAATTGGCTTTGAATAACTTTGGACAACTTCATTGAAGTTGTCCTTATAGTTAGTTATTACTAACTCTTCTTCCTGTAAATATATCCATTTGGCCATTGCATTATACAAAATAAAAAAGAAAGTAAGTAAAAAAGAAAGATTGTATAGGGTGTGGAAGCATTGTAATGTTCTCAACTCAAACGAGTTGTATAGTGAGAAATAAAGTGAGTGTGTATTTTGTTAAACAAAAAGTGTCAATAGTAACTAGAATAAAAATAAGTCACAAAATAATTAACCAAAAAAGAAAGATGAAATAAAAAGATAAAAGATAAAAGTCTAAAATCAAAAATCAAAAATCAAAAATCAAAAATAAAAAATACCCCTTGACTTTGTCTTCTTGATCCTTATGTCATTTATGTATCTAAGAAGTCAAAATTTTAATTATATTTAAAGGACACTCATAAATTATCTAAAACAAAATTATTTATATATGCTAAATTTCTAATTAATACCTTTTTAAGTGTCCTTTTTTAAACATACTTTTTTAAAGTTTAAACATTAGTCTTTACATTACTATTAAATTATCCTAAACTAAATTACTTATATATACTCAATTTCTAATTAATAACTTTGTTAGTTTCCTTCTTTAAATATACTTCTTTAAAGATTAAATGCCACTTCTTAAAACACTCTTAAATTAACCTAAACAAATTTCTTTATATATACTACATTACTAACTAATGACTTTTTATTGTCCTTCTTTCAATGTGCTTCTTTAAAGTTTAAATATTACTCCTTAAAACACTCTAAAATTATTTTAAACAAATATCCTTATTTATACTAAATTACTAATTAATAATTTTTAGTATCCTTTTTTAAATATACTTATTTAAAATTTAATAAATTATATTTTATTTTGATTAATAAAGATTAATATTCTTAATGTCTCAAAATAATTGAAAATTATATCTTATTCTTATTTTTAAGTCTTACTATTTATTTCAAATATGATGTAAAATATAGCATACAAATTCTAATTAGCCATAAAGTAATTACAATTTATTAACACTCATTCTCTATTCTTCAAAACCAATGTACAACACCAAGCTATCAACAAAAATTTGACACAATAAAAAGGACAAAACCAACATATAAAAGCTAAATGAATGTCCCATCCTATAAATATACCTTTCATGTCTCTCGAATTACAAATCCTAATGCTTCAAGTTCCATTTAAAGTATTCAAGAAAAAGAATCCAAACTTTTATTAGTATAAAAAACATAATTATATTAATAAATTGATAATATTTTTGTCAATTGAAAATGTATCAAATATTCTGAATATACGTTATACAAAAGCAATGAATAGATGGCTCTTCTCCTTTTTGAACCTTTGGTGTTTAGTACATTCTATGTATAGAAGGCAACTTACTGGAAAAACATAAGTGGCAGAAATCAATTCTCTCGCTTCTTTTACATTTCTCTTCTCCTTTTGGTGTTTTGTTTGTTCTCTATCTTTGTACTCCTCGGGTTTTACAATTTCTACTTATGTGTTATGAAGGTTCCTTGTTATATTTTTGACCTCCATCTGTGATTATGCATGTTAAGGAAGATTCCAACTTACTTTGATGATTGAATTGCAGTAGGTATGTAATCCCTTTGTGTTTTCTTCTCGGATACTACCCAGTTGTTCTAGCGTTTTGTTTCCCTATTTGGTTTCATGATTCTCTAATTCCTCATTGATGTTTGTTTATTGGATTGGTAGAAGGATCATGTTGGACCTCAGCCTCTCAGGCCTCGCGTCCTCCAAAGGGCCTCGCACCCACCCGCTTGCAGATATTGTCCGCTTTGGGCCTCGGCTTCTAGGGCCTCGCACCCTCACGGTTTTACTTTTCTACAAGACTTCCCAGGAGGTCACCCATCCTGGTACTGCTCTGGCCCTAGCATGTTTAACTTCGGAGTT
>JANZLD010000009.1:412022-425556 GCA_026413575.1 Erythroxylum carthagenense | reverse complement strand
GAATCAATGATATTAAGAACAAAGCTGAACGTACAATTTTACCAAGATATTCAATTTCAAGCTGGGAAAATTGAGTTGTATAGACAGACCAGTAACTTGTTGTTTCGGTTAGAGGAAAATTTTTAGCAATTTTAGGAAATCAGTAGAAAAGATGGATGGATAAATGACTAATATCTTCTCGAATGACCTTCCAATACTTCAGCCTACTAGGTTTGTTCCAAGGAATCATCAATCCTTAAAAAAACCTAGTTATCAATCCCATGCCATTCAAGAAAAAAGGTGTTATCAAGAGTGCAAAATGAAAATATCAACCAGTTAGTGATGTCTACAAAATCTAATGAATATTGTTAAGAAAATCTAATGAATATTGTTAATAAAATGCATAATCGCAACCTGCATAAGCGCCAGAGAAGAAAATGCAACAAGATATGGTGAATACAAATACCCACTTACTGGAAACTAGTTCCATGAAGAATGCTGGACCATTCAGCGTCAGAAAAGCTGAAATACAGAAACCATCTGCAGTAGGAGTGAAAAAAACCAACCAAATAAAGAACAAAGAAGTCATCCAAAATCGTCTCAAGCAACCCACTTCACGGAACCTTAGTAATCCTAAACGAAAGGAGTAGCAAAGGGGGAAAAAAGAAGAATGAGGAAGAAGAAAAAGAAGACGATGGATCGAGAGTAGAGAGCAGAGACTAAAGAGGGGCAATACCGACATAAATCAATCAGCTATCTTCAAACGCTCCACTATAGAGCTGGTGAAAAATTAGCTGGTTGGGTTGAATCAGCCAACCCAACCAGCTCCTAACCAAACAAGCAAATAGCTTATTGATATGAGTCAAACAGCTACTTTTAGTCAAACAGCCAAAAAACAGCTGAAAAGCTGTTAACCAAACACAGCCTTTATCTTCTATCTTCAATTGTCACCTCCATTTTTTCCATCCCAACACAGACATAACCATTTTCTTTGTTTTTAAAACTTAATTACAAAGATAGTCCATCCAGTCGATAAAGCCGAATCATTTTCCTTCTTTTAAAACCCATAAGGATAAGTCATCCAGCCTATAAAGCCTAGCCTAATATCAAATCTAGAAGAATTTTATAAACTTTGGAAAATAAATAGAAAATACACAAGGTTTAACCTCAACCCAACAAACACCAATGATATTGATTCAAGTGAAAGACAAAAAGACTTGCAGCATATAATCAACACTAGACTCAGAAGTAAATTAGCATAGCATCAATCTTTTGTTGAATTTAAAGACGGGAGGAACATAAGTAAATTGGCATTGAAGCTAAACTTATAACCATCACGAAACACACATTTGTTACATGTACTAAAAGTTTTAGAACAAAATCGACGCTGGTGTGCTTCCAGGATAGGCATTTTAAAATAAGGATTTTGTTATTTTAAGATATTGTCTAATCTAGTGTTAGGTTTTTGTACCTATAAGGGTCTTCCTCACCATTATCATTAATCAAACAAAAAACTTTATAAAGTTTTGCTTTAATTTTTTAGCAAAACTCTTATTTTAGGTTTCTTAAAAACTCGAGATTTTATCTAAATTTTTAGTAGTGATTAAAATTTTGGAATCT
Source organism: Erythroxylum carthagenense (assembly GCA_026413575.1). Classification (NCBI taxonomy): domain Eukaryota; kingdom Viridiplantae; phylum Streptophyta; class Magnoliopsida; order Malpighiales; family Erythroxylaceae; genus Erythroxylum; species Erythroxylum carthagenense. The sequence continues at coordinate 423,957 of JANZLD010000009.1, read as the reverse complement.
TATCATTGTTTTTTTTTTTAGTGTGGTGATTGATATTATTATTCATACTTTTGTACTCGCTATAGCCTTTTTTTTTTTTTTTTATCTCAACTGTAAAATATATCAAATAGCTTATGGAATTTCTCAAAAATCATAAAATTTCCAATTTTAATAGATAAAAAAATCCTTTTATGGGATGATAAAAGTCCAGTTTCATTGCTTCAAAAACTTTCTAGTTTGATGCTGTCCTTCGTGTAACCAATGTCCCTGTATTGTTTAACTTCTTTGAAAATATTGTTTGTAAAGGACCTGTCCAAATAAACCAAATGTTGATCCTTTAAGAGAATAGCTAAATACTATATACGAACGCTAATTCAGAGAAGCCTTTTCCTTACATAGTCGGTACTGTACATGAACTACATTTAAATCACCATATAATACAGTAACTACTGATTGAATTTTATTACTGAATCAGGTCTCAAAAGCTGGCTGGCTTCTTCTGGTCTTTCTATACAAGAGATAGTGGTGTCATCAGTGCATGGCCCGTTTATTGACATGCTATGGGTTTGACTGGGGTTCTGCCAGAAATGATTTCTTATAGTTCTGTATTTTGTATTAATGGCCAAGAAACCAGGATCAGAAAGCAAGTCCTGAACAGCCGTTCGACCTTCAAGCATGCTCACAACTTGAGACATTGTAGGTCGAAGAGTTGGTGATGCATTAGTGCACAAGAGAGCTACGTTTAGCATCACCATGGCCTCCTCTGATGAATATTCAGACCCCAACTCTGGATCAACCAACTCCAGCAGACTTCCTCTCTCCTGTAGAACATAGGCCTGCAGATTTTCCAAAATCATATCATCAAGGATGCTATTACATACTCTGTAAATTCCTCCTCTGCATATAATCTTACCCAGTCAAGCAGGTAAACAAATTCCTCCTTTGGCTTGTAGTTTGCATTGCTTTTGCCGCTAGCAATTTCCAATGCAACAACTCCAAAGCTATATACGTCTGCTTTGTTCGTTAAGTAACCTCGCATTGCATACTCTGGAGCCATATAACCACTGCAAAGTCAGAAGCCACAATGAGTTAACAAATAGTGAAGGGACCCATCGCTTGATATAATAGGCAATGAGATGGCCGAGCTCGATTTCTTAATGTTCTTGTCGAGTATTTGACAAGATGGTGTACAATGGAATGCATGTAATGCTAAAGGGTTTACATAGTTCCAGCAACCCGAGTGCTAATGTGAGTATTGTCATCTTCATTGAGCTTGGCCAAACCAAAGTCAGATATCTTGGCATTCAGATCCTTGTCAAGCAATACATTGCTTGTCTTGATATCCCTGTGCACAACTTTTATTCTGGACTCTTCGTGGAGGTAGGCCAAACCTCTAGCTACCCCTAGGCAAATTTTTTGTCTAGTGGGCCAGTCTAATTTTATTCTGCAGATTGCAACTCTTCCTGAAAATAATAGAAAAGGACAAGCCATTAGCAGACCAGTAGCTTGAAGATTGATGCCCATGATTTTTTATGGATGGAAGTGCTTAACTCACCAAAAAGAGCCCGTGATAGGCAATTGTTTTCCATGTACTCGTATATAAGCATCAATTGGTTTCCATCAACACAACATCCATACAATTTCACAAGATTTGGATGTTTTAAGGCAGATATCATGCCTATTTCATTTACAAACTCACGATTTCCTTGCTTCGATTTGGAGGACAGTTGCTTCACTGCAATTACTGTGCCATCTGATAATAGGCCCTGCACTTGGTAATGGAACATATCAGATTTCCTAATTAAAACATCGTAATGCAAGAATGCACAGTAACAGAGAATTTTAAGTTGAAGTGATAATTAGAACATCACAATTCTAGGATGGGTATACATAATGACTAAAGTGACAAAATTTCAGTCTACAATTATACGCCTTTGTCATCGTTCTCTTGAAACCACCGAATCCTATGTCTAGCCAACTAGTTTTCGATCCTATAAGTTCAGAAAGAACATTGAGACATCAACCTTTAAAGTTCCCAGCATTCGTTTTTCCAAAGGTTTGTGAAGCCTTGAGACATGGCTTGGTATATAGAATTTGTATTTAAACAATAAAGTCTATATTTTCTGGTGTTCAATGCAGTTTGCAGATGCTTGTTAATGCTTATTGTATGCAATAATGTCTTTTCCCTTTTCGTAACACACAAATTAGAGAGTCGAATGAAAGAAAACGGCAAATTACCTTGTAAACTGTGCCAAAACCACCTTCACCAATTTTGTTTGCAGCATCAAAGTTCTTGGTGGCAGCTTTTATTTGTCTTAGTGTGAATAGTCCTGTTTGTAGCTCTAAGCTTCTCAACTCTGGCAGAAAGCATTTTGATAAGTTCAGTGAAAATACCGGAGCCTTAGCCATATGAGTTTCTTGAATAACGATAACGATATGAATACAAATAGGCAATTGTAGATAGTTGATCACCTATATCAAATCAAAAGGCAATGTGTAATACTAAATGTCACACACTTGACCATCATGGACACTCAAATGATTTTGCTAATTTGTACTTATCTAATATGAAACAATCTTAATAGGACACTTCATTAATGTTCTCTATGTTAACGAGGATGTCAATAAAATCTTTTCAATAACAACACATTACTTCCCCTTTTTCCTCTCCTATTCTCAATACCTTTATCCTCAGAGACTCTGTTTCCCAACCAGCCTTTTCTCCATATAACAGCCAGCATCAGAACGACAAGCAGTGCTCCTACTCCTACTGCTGCAGCTACTATGATGGCATTCTTTTTCCCATTGGCAGAAGGCGGAGAGAAATCTAGGCAAGAAGAGGAGTTCATTATGATTAATACGTATCTTATAGTGGCAGCCAAAAGTGAAAACATCATTTTCTTATATGAAATAATGATTGTGTCAAGCTGAAAAGAGTTTACAGGTGAAGATGAGATTTGAATTCTACTTACTCGGATCCACAGATATAGCTGATATGAGTGGACCATATGTTCCTCTAACTGGTATGCCTGTTGTTCCTCTGCCAGCCCAGTAAAAGTGGATCTTCATGGTGTGGCTTGTTACTGCTGTTGTAAATGCTTTCGTGATTGGCCTACCAGCTCCACCAGCCTCGCGTTCAATGTCAAAATCTTTCATAACTAATTTTCCCTATGTCCACACAACACAAGCAGCTAGAGAATGAACATCCCAGGGCCAGAGAGCAGACATTTCCAATCTTCAAACAGACTTCAGTTACCTGGATATAAACGTCAAACACACGTTTCCCAAGACTACTAAATGTATTGTCCTTTGTGAAAACAATCTCTGCGAAGTGTAGTTTGACTGTGTAATTCCCATTCATTAGGCAAAGTCCATAGTATGTGAGGGAGAGAGGAGAAGCACGCGCTGTAGTGTAGAGGTGTGCATTGGTAGCAGACACGTTGGATATGACAGAGGTATTGGTCTGAATGTAGACATCTGAATCAATATCATTATCCATGAAGTTTCCGGTGCTGCTAAACGCCCAACCCTGACCCGAGTAATACATGGAAGCACCTTTTCGTTCTACGTCAGCCTCGTACGCTGTGTTATCTACATTCACCTCCTCACCACCGCAATTGATGTGCACGGAGTAATGAACTGCAAACAAAGACTTATACCATGAATTATATATACCAGATTACTTTCTCTCAACATCTAAAAGATGCATTGATCTTCTTTTCTTAGTCGTCCAAATACAACTTGGAAGTCTCCTCATTCCATAAATCACTCAACACTTTCATGAAGAGCTACACATTGATTACCCTAAGCCCAGATGGCTTACTTACGTTGATTACCAGAAGCAAGGCAGGGAAAATCTTTCTTAAGGCACGGTTGCGCTTTGCTTCTGCAACACGATGAAGAAAAGAAATGTCAAATATTATATCTAGATTTTGCATGAGACAAGAAGGAATGATAAATTCCTCCAGGAATTGGATAAGGAAGGGTCAAGATCCTTACAATTTACTTCTTGATGCGGAATAGCTCTCCACCAAGTTCCTGAAGGAGTCAATCAAGGGAGGTTTCTTAATATCGTTAGTCTTGTAACAACAATAATGATAAATAATAAATTACACTCACACACTCCCTCGAGGACATTCTATTGAACTTGAGCTTTCCCAGGTGAAGTTATTATATGACAGATCCCTGGAGACAGAGAACAAAGGAAGCATCTATCAATCACCATACATAGAATAGCTGCAGTCGAAGCAACAACACTAAGACGTACACATTCTTGTTTCTTTCTAAGATCCATTCAGGCACAGACCCAGTAAGTTTGTTTCCTGTGAAATACCTACAATTATAGGTAAAAGGAACATGTTATGATGGGAAGTAGGCAGCGAAGACTTGTACAAAAGCTTTTAGAGCGTCAACTTACATGAAATCAACTTTTGAGAGTTGGAAAAATGATGACGGAATTGTTCCTGTCATGGTATTGAAGCTGAGATCTCTGCATTAAATATTGAAAATTATTTATATGGAATGATCTTCGAAAGTTTTAACATGGAAAGCAATTAAGGCGGATTGTAAATAAACAAACATGAGCAACTAGAAAAACTATATACCTTTTGATCCAGTACCCTTTCTACCTAAAATTTTGTATTGAAATGTTTGCAATCATTAAGTTATCACACAAACTTTTTCAAGCATAGGTTAAATGTGAAGGCATTCTTGACAGATGACGACATGGTGCATCATTCAATTGAATCCATGTCCCGTCCATGTATTTTTACATTGGCAGGACCCTCGAGATTATCTCTTTGTAAAACTAAAACATCATAACTGTTCACTGGGACTTCTTTTAACCTTTTCAGAAAACTACTTACAAAGTTTTTAGTTTCTTCATATGCCCAATGTAGTCTGGCACTGGTCCGTATATCAAGCAATTCCTTAGCACCCTGCACATTACGGTCCATCTCAAGTACTTACAAACAACAGGAGAGTAAAAACAGAAGACAAGATGATGTAAAAAGTTTCTGACTCACAAGGCCTTCATTGATTCCATGTTACTCAATGGAGGGAAAGGGGATCCTCTACCTTTTAGGTCACTAATCCTCCTAAAACTCAATAAAATGCTTTCAGTGAACTAAAAGAAGTGTAGAAAATGTAAAGAAAAAGAAGACACTGCAAGCATACAGGTCACTTAAGCTTGTCAAGGCAGAAATGCTCGAAGGTATTGGCCCCTCAAGAGAGGAACCTTGTATGTGCCTGTATAAAAAACAAAAGAGTTGGAAATTGTTAATTCTGCCGGAAATATAGATGGGCATAAGATGTGCATGCTGTAAACTCACAGCTTCTGGATGTTTTTCCATTGGCTGATAAAACCAGGTATCTTGCCTGAAAATTTGTTGTCACTGATCCTCCTAAAAGAAATAAGATTCGATAAGCCACTTTAGAATACATTGCCGTTACTTACCTTGTCATCGATCATCCATGTTTTAGACATTAAGAAACCACAGATTGAAGGACGGTTTTGATATCGATTTGGGTAAATTAATCTCAAATATTCTTGTATTTTAATAATTTGTCAAATATATATCAACATCTGTTTTGTACGTCTATCTATATCATGAACCTATATATATATATATATATATATCTTATTATAATCTTGTTAACGATAGAACTTAAATGCGCTTAACTAAATTTTAAGGTCACGTTTAGAAATTTTTTATGGCATTTTAAAATTTTTGGACGCATTTTTTAATTCTTAACCTTTACAAAATTATAATTTTCTGAAGAAATTTTTTTTCCAAATTTTTTACCAAAGGTGGATTAGAATATTATTAATATTTTTCCAAATTTTTTGTACTTTTACATTTTAGATAAATAATAGTTAAATTCTCTCAAGATCTACATAAGTATATATTTTTTTTAAGTAAATCGTGATCTCTAATATTAAAAAATGAAAATTTAGATCATATTTGACTCATAAATCAAAATATTTTATGTAATTTATCCTCTTCCTTATTAAAATATCTATTAGGTATCTTAAATTTGGAAAAATATTTTTATTTTATTTTCAACTAATTATAAATAAAATAAAAATTATATTAATCATAATTCTTTTTTGTTTTCATAGTGTGAAGGGCTCTAATTAACACTATTTAAGTTTTGAAAGAATAATAAAAAGCAAGATTTTGTTATTTTTATCATTTGTAATAAAAAGGATAATTTGAAATTGTTAAATCACCTATGAAAATATTAAATAACGAAACCATATTATGACAAAAGATGATTATTATAATTTCATAAATTATGGGAAGAGGAGGTAATTAAAATAAAAAAAAATATGAACCACACGTTTAAAGAAATAAATTTTTACTGAATCTAAAAACAAAAATAAAAAATTAAAGTTGGTTAAATAATTATTAAAATCAGCAATGTTTTAATCATGATAGAGACTGATGACATTGTGGTGAAGGCAGAACCGTGGTTTGAAATCGTACGCGGAGCATGCACGTGCTTAGGACTTAAAGGAGCAAAATGCAAAAACTATGTACTCACAAATCTGTTAAGTTGACCAACTTAGCAAGTTGTGCAGGTAATCTTCCCGTGAAAGCATTTGAAGAGATAACACTGACAGGAGACGGTAAAAGCATAGGTAGTGAATCAGGCATACATCCTGACCTGGTTTAACAATAAGCACAAGAAAGAAGAAAGCAAATTACAGTTTCTGTAAATTGAACAATTTCCCAATTTCTGGTGGGATGGCTCCTGAAAACTGATTTCCTTCAATGCTCCTGTAAGTCCAAAATTTTCTTAGAATGCTTTGTGTGTTATGTGATTGTAAAGATATACAGTTTGGGATAAGGTAAAGAAACATACAGGTTTTTGAGGGTGGTGATGTTGGTGAGGACAATGGGGAATGGCCCAGAGAGTCGATTTCCCATAAAATACCTACATATATAAATTATTATTAAAAAATATTAAATAGAAAAGATGCAAAATAGTAGCTAGCAATTGATGATCACATACAGCTCCTCTAATCGCATGGTGGCCCATTCAGAAGGTATAGAACCCGTGAGGCAATTACGAGTCAGATCCCTGTTAGTGTTTCCAAAATATCAGTACTAATACTAATACTAATACTAATACTAATACTAATACATACATATATAGATATATATAGGTAGAAGCTTACAGAATTTTGAGGTAGCGTAGCTTGGAGAACTCTGGTGGGACAACTCCAGATAGATTCTGAGCCTTTAAAGATCTGCAATTAAAGCAGTCTTAGTTAGTAGTACTAAATAACTGAATAACACCAAGTGAAATACATTCATTTTGGCTTAAGCACAAGCACGTGGAATATTCTTAACAATCAAGAACCTTAGCTAGGTATCTCTTTTTTGGTTACAGTTACAGAGAGAGAGCCAGTCTTGATGCACCACCTATGACCCACCCACTGTCCACTCACCGACATGTTATCCCCCAATATGTTCTAATATTTAAGATTAAATTACAATAGCGAGTGCATTTGAGTGTGTGCTACAGCTTGCAACCTCGTCCACTACTATATGCAGAAAAAGCTTTTGCTTTTGCTTTTGCTTTTGACTTTTCAAGGTCCCAAAAGTTCTACCGTGTTAAACTGCGAAGAAGTTAACGTGCGACGTACACTGAAACGACGTGGCAAGTGAATGAAGAGGAGGGGGAGGAGGAAGAGGAGTTGACAGAGATTAAGGAGGAGTTGAGAGCGATTAAGGAGGAGCCGCAATCGCAACTGACTCTGCTTTCAAAACCTCTTCTGCTCTCTACTGTGTTCCAGTTGCCTCCTTCTTCTCCTCCATCTCCACCACCGCATGGATCTTTTCCAAAATCCCAGTCTTTCTTTCCCAGTTTTTTCCCTATTTCTCTTAATGCTTTCACTGCACCCAAAGCCAATTATAGATAGATTAAGTATATTCTCATTTTAACTTATCTAACACGTACATAACATACATGTAACATACGCGTGTTAACTAATAAAAAGTTTGGTTACCTTCTAGAGGGTGGAGCTTATTGTTTGGCGGAGATGATGAAGTGAGGTTGGCCGCAAATGTTAATGAAGCAAACGATGTGAGGAGCAGGATGAGCTGCAGAAGGGTGTTGCAGTTGGGAATTGCCATGCGTGCCTTGTGATCCTCTGCTACTCTTCAGATCTCATCAGATGCAATCTATATAAATGCATGAATGATCCACTGCTAATCTACGTACCAAGCCAGAGAAAGAGAGAGGGAGTGGACGATAAGATAGAAAAGTCTAGAGATAGAATCTTAATAAATTAAATGATATTTTGTGGGGTGTGGACTGATCAGATTGCTCCTTTCTTCCCTTTTTATTACATTAATTAAACATACTCCTGTCAATTGAAATGGACCCATGCCACCACGAGCGTCTCTGGTCTTGCACAAATACTTATTTTTACTGGTACAATATTCCTTCATTATTCTTTCCGTATAAATTAAGTACAAGACCTTTTAGTATCATATGCTTTGATTAATGAAAAGATTTGTAATCGTTTTCCTTGAACTTGAATCAAATTTTCAAATAACCTATTTTGAAATTATTAAATAGGCATTTTAATTGAATATTAATCATATATTACATAAATTATTTAATGACAAATTTTACTTATTGATGTTTATAAAATAGATAGATACTGTACATTTTAATTTTTAAATAATTCTTTTTTGAATTAGACACCAAGAGGCAGGTGGAAGAGGAACATATAGCTAGCACGAGAAACAAATAATAGGTTTAATGAAAAGCGCGTCTAGAACGTGGACTATTATTAGTACATTGACATTTTGACCTGAAGTTTATGTACGCCACGCCCTGGTAGAGAGCGTGAGAGCTTTCGTTCTTATTCATCAGTCAACGGCTGCTCCGTCAACAAGTATGAGCTGTAGGAATTGGATTGCCTGATATCTTCTCGGTTTACAGTAGAATTAGTATTCCCCACCTCTCACTCCTACCTCTACTCCTCCCTAAAATAAATTTAACCTTTGGCCCCAATCAATCATACTAAAAAACACCAACATTTATTTAATTCTCACATACTTATAAAAAATTTAAAATATATGTACATATAGAATAATTATGTATCATATTTTCATCTCCTTATAAACGGGGAAGTAATCTCATTTCTTAACTATTAAAATAAAATTTACTTTTACAATTTAAATTTTAAACCTCCCAATTCACTATATTAATTAATCAAGTCAAAAGACCTGTGACATTAGTTATGTTCTTCAAAATTCAATATAAATATATGTTAGACGTGTAAATTAAACTTTTGATTATATTTAATTAATCAGTTTAATTACTTTATCTTTATATGTTGTTTAACTTTTCAAACATTTTTAAATTTTTATTTATTTCTTGATTCTTTGAAATTTTGAATTACTAATATCACTATAGAAGGAATTATTACTAGTAACTTATCATCAAACTATAAGTTGTAACCTCCTTTATTAAAAGAATCCCATCATTTTTTTATATTGGTGGAAACATTTGATGGCACGAGGGCAAACTAAAATATATTGATTTATTTTCAAGCTTTTTCCTATGCCAATGTAATATGGATCGCAAAAGACTTTCTCTTAATGCATGCATGCTAATGGAAATAATCAACTTTTTAATTTGATGTCTAATTGATTCAAGTTAAAGCTCTTCAACTTATAAGATCAAGAGAATTCATGCCAAATATGTGAATTAAGAGTCAATATCACTATTCTTGTCCAAAAAATTTTGATGAACTTTTTATATATTAGTTATCTCTTCCCTTTTGTCAATATAAATTGGGTAGAGTACATATAAAACTAAATCTAACTTCTCAAGTGATGGACTTTAATTTATAATGTGATTTAAATGCTCTAACTTAAAAGCACACATATATACAAAGTGCTCTCCAAAGAATGCATAAAAGTGAGTCATGCCATGAGTAACATTCACTAATTATATGTTTCAATCTCAATCTAAAATTCATCTTTCTTCTCCTAGGTGTATATATATGATAAGTCTTTTTCCCTTGGGTACAAATTCTTAGTCACTATATGAATGATGAGATATGTATATATAAGAACAAACTTTTACCTCTTTTTATACACCACTAATACTTAATATGGAGGATGATCCTTCCTAAAGTTCCATTCTTTTAGAAGCTCTTCCTTTTTTCCCTCCCTATTTAGTTAACCAACATTATTGCTTAATTTATCTAGGGACTTTTGGTAATTTTTCTTTCTTCATTGAGGTTCAAATTTTCAATTATTTAATGATATCAATATTTTTCCTCATTTGATGCCACTTTTGTTATCTTCCTCATTCATTTATCCTTTTTTCTTATCACAAATAAACTTTCATATCACTTATTGAGTTTTCTTTATAGCTTACATCATAAAGAAGTCAATTTATTTCAAATATATATATAGACTTGGATCATTAACAATTAGTCTTTAATCATTTTTAACGTATTATTTTGATAAATTTTTCTGTAAAAAGCAAGTTCTATTAATATGACTATAACCAAAACAAAAGAAGCACCTTATTATAAAATGATTTGATAATCGTGAACCATATGATTCAAACTTATAAGGATATTACATGTATGCATTTCTAAGCTTTATTTGGTTTATAGTTAAAAAGGTTATCTCCTTGTCTAATAATAAGGTCTACCATATGTCATGATGTTTTGATAAAAAGAGAGGCCTATAATAATTCTGAAAAAAACGTCATACTTCTTTATTTATATCTAAAATGATGGGGAACTTATACATTCCTTTTTGTTGATGTGGGGGCTATATTATGCATATATTATTTTATGCCTTTATTTTGTGTCATCACGTAATAGTGATACATATTCTTTTCTAAAGCACATTATTTCCTTTGCATTCTTCACTCTTTAAACTGCTAGTGTCATCTTATATATATATATATTTTTTCTTTTGGTCCTTCTTATCTTTCTTATCATTCCTTTTTTGCTCTTTATGATCTATAAGAAGAGGACATTGGTACTCGATATTTTTCAATTTCATACATGTATATTAGCTCATGTTATCTTTTTTTTAAAGCTCATTTTTACCTTCTTTAAGTTCTCTTATTCTTAAGATATTTTCTTGAAATTTCATGTCATTCTCATCATTATCACTACATGAGGTTCCCACTTCTTTCATTCTTAGAGACCTTGGAAGCCACACCTTTTTCTTGTTAGAATCACTTCCTCGATATACATTTCTTCTGGCTACATCTTATAAGTAAGGTGTGATCCAATATGCTCTTCCAACTATCTATTCAAGTCTTTTACTTCATGATGTGATGTCTGTATCCAATAAAAATTATACTAAAGATTGCTCTAGGAGTGCACCTATCAATCTTATAGTATAAATTAAGTGACCATGAGTGTTATTCCTATGAGAACTATAAGTACTAGTACTAGGAAACTTTTTATTACTTCTAAAATCTCTAACACTCATATTACTCATGCAAGAAGTATTCAATATTTCAAAAACTTGTTTAATAACCAATTGTATGAGTTTTTATATTTAATACCCCTTTATTAGCTATTATAGCCAACAATTACTTAGTATAATGACATTTTCCAATGTGTTTGATTGACTAAACCTTTATAAAGTTAACGTATGTTCCCTATTCGATCTTCCTATATCTTATTTAAGTGATTTCTAAAAAATTATACAAAATATTTAGGCATTAATATAACTTGGTTCTAGGGCATTCAATCAACCTATGCTCACCATTCATTTGGCTTATAGTAAAGACTTTAACATTTGATCAGTCTACTACCTAGTTTGCTCTGCTCAACCCATTCCTTAAAAAAATTTCAACTTAAAAAAAGTACTTTTCATATTGACCTAACTCCATATAGGTAGATCTTTATCTCAAATTCAACATTTTCAAAACATTTCAAAGTTTTTCAAAGAAA
>JANZLD010000009.1:396179-411922 GCA_026413575.1 Erythroxylum carthagenense | reverse complement strand
ATTGACCTAACTCCATATAGGTAGATCTTTATCTCAAATTCAACATTTTCAAAACATTTCAAAGTTTTTCAAAGAAACTTAATTATACCACAATCAATAATTTCCTAATTTGAAAATCAATTATTTAAGTAGGCTTTCTTTAAACCTTAATCAAAATGTCCTTTTAATCTTAAAAGGATTATGCAATAAAGTCTAACATGAAAAGTTATGAAGTTTTAATGTAACAAGTGAATTATAAAAAGAAAGATGGCGGTTACAATAACTTTATTTTTGAAAATTAAATAATATATGAACCAAGAATGAACCAACTAAAAGCAATATATAGAAACATAATCTCTAGTATAATTTCTAACTTACAAAAGTTATATAAAAAAAGAAAATCTAATGAAAACTTAAAAGGAAAACCAAGTAGATAATCTTGCTTAAATATTCCAATTCTCTCATAGATTTGAAGTTATACTATCTACTAATCCTTTAGCAATCATAGCCTCTTTAATCCAATGAGCTATTGGTAACTTGAATCAAATTCCTTAAATTCTACTTAAAGCTTATACTATTCATTTCTTCCTATATAGCATAGAGACAAGATCTTAAAAAAATCCAAGAGCAGTAGCATCTTTACTTTTGAACTCGAAAAGGTCTCCTCTACTTATGTCAAATTTGAAAAGGATTTGTTTTCAAATAGTGGTAGAGAAAGGACATTAGAAAAAGAGGTGAAAGTAATTTTTTGAAGGATAAGTGCCTAAAGAGCAACCTCTATCGTTTAACTAAATGAAAGGAACATGACCTTTGACCAATGTATTTACTTGATTGCTAGTCCTAAATTTTTCTTTAGCTCTAAGAAAATTTACATTGCCCTTACTAAAATTTTGCTTTTAAATCAAGTTTGATATCTTTGATTTCATAACAATGTCTTGATCTACACTTTGATTATTCTTTGTTCACAATCATATCATTAACATGTTAATATTGACTTTTGACGCTTAATTAATCTATCAATCACCTTGTCTTTATATATTGTTTCATCTTTTATATATTACTTAATTTTTCATATAATAAATTGAATTACTAATATCACTATAAAATGAATGATTTATAGTAATATGATTTATTAGTATGATTATAATTTTCTTTAATTCAACAAATACTAATTTATGAAATTCATGATTTTTATAAAAGTAAAAATGAAATATATTACTATTTATCATATAAGAATAATCTATTCAACTAAATCTAATGGTTAGGGTTTATTTAAATGGTTATACCATTAACTTACTTTATTTAGTCCTACTAATTATTTAATAATATTTTACCGATTATTGAAGATTTATTTTCTAGTATTTTTTAAATCAAATAATGCATTCATTGGCAAAACTATGTTTATATCTGTTTACATGGTGTTAATAAAACAAAAACATATAAGAACCTTATATACTACTTATGTACACATTTCGTAAATAGAATAATTGATATTTCACACATTATTTGCACAACTAATCCCTATACGAAGCAATTAGATGTTCCTTTTTTAAAGGTGGGCTCTTAAAGCAACAAGTTTAGTAGGTTGGAGTCTTCTATTAGCTAATCATCTCGATTCGTGATTTCAATATGCTTTCTAATGCTCAACTTCAATTGTAGGACTAATCATAGATATCCTGTCTCCCATCTCCTGTAAGCTGACTAATTTTCTCTAATTTTTAAAGTCCTTCTAACTCAATATCCACGCTTTCCAAATGTATACATAACTTGAATGTTTTATTTTACTTCAATGTATCGACCTGATTTCCTTATCTTCTTTCTAGCTACTTTAAGTTAATCTCCATCTTGAGCATATGTCAACAAAAAATAAACATGTAATCCTAGGGAAAGGAAGTGTTTCCTGAGCCCTCGGATAATCTCTACCGTTATCATCTTTGTGTTCTAATGCTAGTCTTCAAATAATATCCTATTATGCTCCGTCTAAATTGCCCTCACTATCGCCTTTAGGGTTATTTTGAATATCTCCCAGTTTATGTCGTTCCTTTTGTGATGTTGGGCAAACCATTCCAGAATATCATACCAATTCCATAAGTAGATTCTCTCACTATAGAAATGCATTATAGGCCTAAATCATCTTGGACCTAAGGCATCCAAAAAATATATGAGACATTTTTTTGGTTATAATCCATATAAGGCACATTTGATTGGAATATTTAAGATCTTACTTAGCCTATCCTTGGTGTTTAAATTCCCTTTTGCTAACAACCATATGTATGCATCATGTTGGGGGTAGTGTGTTTAAATCAAATCAGAGATAACCAAGGCATTATAAGTGAGTTCCTAGTAATTCTATTTCTATATGCCTTATTTGTGAAGCAACCTGATGAACTCTACTTTTATATTACTTTTGATCCCCTATGTCATGCTTGAGTTCTGTTAGACTTAGCAAAGTGCTTTAGGGTTTAGGATACATCTAGTTTTGGTCTCCAGCACTTGATGTTCCTCTATTTAATGTAATGAGTGTATGCCTATCTGACTTATAATGAATTATGATCTATAAGCAACCTTTAACCTTTTTGTAGCATTTGAACTTGATTTGTTGTCTATATAAGGATTAGCCTAAGTTTTCCTTTCCTTTTAGGCAGACAAACTTTATACCACTTTACCTTAATTATAAAGTTATTGCTACCATGCCTAAACCAATAAATATGATAATAATCCAATTAATATCCTTAGTGAGGTTCTTGGGGAGCTATAGCTAAGTTGTCCAATGAGTATATAAGTTACTTAGAATAGAGTTTGCCATTTAAATCCTTCCTAAAAATGATAGGGTTATACTTTTCCAACCGAAGAGTTTATTTTGGATCCTTTCCAATAGAGGCTTGGAATTAGAGTAAGTAGGTCTTCTAGTAGCAATAGGCATACCCAGATAGGTGAAGGAGGTTTAGTCCATCTTAGACTTGTCTTAGTTGTCAGTGTTACTGCATAAGGCTCAGCTCCTCCTGAGATTAGGATAAGGCCTTTTCTTTTGTTCATAGATAATCCAAACATTACTTTCATTGATTCCAAGGCCTCTATGAGTATAGCTATTAAGCCTTTGTCAACCCTAGTTAACAACATCAAGTCATCCATAAAAGATAATGATACAATTCTTTGTGCTTTGCACTTAGAGTGATATTTGAATTTTCCATTCCTTGTAGAACCTTTAGTATTCTTATAAATACCTCCATAGCTAGTGTAAATAGATAAAGGGATAAATGATCCCTATTTCTTAATCCCCTAGCATCTTAAATTATTTTTGTTAGCTCCCCATTTATGAGTTTATCATAAGAAGGAGTGGAGATTCATTGATTTATCTAATTGATGAATGTATCTAGTAATCTGTATGCTTTTCGAGTATTCAATAGGAAGTTCTAGTTTAATGTGTTAAAAGCCTTTTGGAAACTAACTTTGATCACATAGATCCTGCTAGTTTTCTTTCTATTATACCCTTTGAGGAATTCTTATACCAATAAAATGTTATCTCTCATAAATATCCTTAATGAAATCACTTTATGAACTATTATCCACAAATTCCACTATTAGCTTTAGTCTACTAGCTAAGATTTTTGCAATTATCTTATAAATGACATTGCAATAGGCTAAGGGCTGATAACCCTTTATACAGTTAAGGGAACTTACCTTAGGAACAAGTTGACTTCCCTCAACATTAAACTGTTCCTGAAAAATTCCATTGTAGCTTTAGTCACTTTAGTGTTTTCATGCGTGATGAAAGAAGTAAACATTGTACTCTTATTGACCCAGAGCTTTGTTAGGGTGTAAGGAGAATAGGGTATTCTTTCACCTCCTCAGGTATAATAGTTTTAGTCAGAATATCAACCAATTCAAGTGGAATTCTACTCCCAACTATTTGAGCCACCTAGTCCACACAAGAGTTTGCATGTGAAATACTAACAATAGTATTTGAGAAGAAATTGTAGATTTCATGATGCAACTCTTCCTTTTGAGTGAGGAGATTGTCACTTTCACTCATTATTGAAATAATTTTATTACTATTTACCCTTTCAACAGTAGCCCTATGGAAAAAATTCATGTTTTTGTCTCCATCTTTTAGCCAAATTGCTTTAGCTCTCTGTTTTGTTAACAAGTTTTGGGCATTTAGTATCCTAGTATAATGTTCAAGGGCTACTATTTCAGTAATCATTAAAGCTACATCATGAGGCCTTCTAAGTAGTTTGACCTATATTCCTTCTAATCTTCCCTTAACCTCCCTTAATTCCTTCTGAGCATTAGGACCATAGGCTTGTTTAAGTTGCTTCAGTTCTCCTTTAATCAATTGTAGTCTTCTCATACAAGAGAATAACTTAGTTCCATAAATGACTATATTGAGTCCTTTGTTTAAAGCAGATTCACATCTTTCTACTCTAATTACGCAGTTATTGAATCTGAAAGGATATTTCCTAGTTTGCTACTTTGAGGTGGTATAGACCATCACAAGAGTATGGTCTGAAAGTAATTAATTCGCAAATTTTACTATACTTTATGGGACTCCTACATATAGGGTTCATTCACCTTCGTCCTAGAAAGTTTTTTTTCCCCCTTATGAACCACCTTCCTTATTGCTTACTTGTCCATGTGAACTTTTGTCCCTCTCTCCTCACATTAGTAACTTGTAAGTTGTCTACCCACTTCCCTAATTTATTCGTGTGATTTCTTAAGGAGATTATTTCTCCTTCCACCTCAAATATCTTAAGCATGCAGTTGAAGTCACTTACTATTAGCCAAGGTTCTCTAATGCTATCTCCCAACCTATTTAAAGTATTCCACAAAGAGTTCCTTTGAAAACCATGATAAAAAGCATATATAAAAGTCACTTGCAAATACTTTATAAGTTCTTCATCCTAGCTTTAACATGAATTAATTATTGATAAATTTATCAGTAGGGGGTTCACCTCCACTTCTCTTGAGTCATATGCCACAAAACTTCTACAATTATAATGGTAGTTTAGATGAAGAATTTCCATCCATCACTTAAAAAACTAGTTTATTTTTTACCATGTTCTCTTATTTTGGTTCCTTATAATCTCAACAAAATAGGCTTAGCTTTCTTAATATATTTAACAAACATTTGATATTTATTAGGATTATTTAACGCTATTGTATTCCAATATAGGAGAGACATTAAGGGGGAGAAGAAGAGTAAGGATTTTTTTCTTTTTCTAGTAACTCTTTAAAAATTAGCCCCATCTTCTGGCACTAAAATGGCACTATCTTCTTAATATTTTGCACTTGAGTTATCCCCTCACTACCTTGCTGTGAAATATTTTGATTTTGATATGTATTGCTCACTAGTATCTCTACCTTCCCTCTTGTGTCTTCCTCTAAAGGTTGTGTGAGGCTAGTTTTATGATCACTAGCCTTGCTATCTCTTTTTCCTTTGTTAAAAATTGTCCGAGTTAATCCATATTCAACCTTTTCCCCCTATTGATTGTTTCCATTTATATTTGCAGATTCATATGGAGCCAAATCAGCTGCTTTTCCTTCATCCTTCCTAATTATCCTACTCGTAGATGTCCATTATTGCTTAGATTTTAGAACTCTTCGTCTCCAATTATAAGTGACCAATACCTGGTCCTCAAACATGCCTCATATCTTATTCATTCTTATTATAGGAATATAATCTAGTAATTTATCAACAAAGTCCACAAGGATACGCATCTTAGCATAGTTGACTCTCATTATAGTAGCTATTAATTCATCAATGTATAGAGGCTTATTGAGGTAACTCCTTAAGTGACTCAGTCCACTTGTAGGCCAATATTCTAATGGTTTTGGTAATGTTTAGGAAGAGAAAGATATGCAAACTCCAATATATATGCAATAAGATAAGCACTAATTTAATAAGTTGTAACTTACCGGTATAGGAAAGAGTCTTGTTTACCCATAAGCCGATGCGTTGGGGAATTTGTGGGGCAATTAGCATTGCCCCACCTAGATTTTCTTCATGTCAAAGGATGAAAAGTCTCATCTTGGACATTTGCTTGGGAGTTGACAATAGGTGAGCTATCAGTTGGAACTTTTAATGAGGTTGAGTAGGTAGGGGTGGCAACTGGATTTTCAAATTTAGGAGTGTGAGATTTAGTGATAGCCAAAGGGGAGGAAGTAACAGTATATGTCTCAATTAGGGTTACCTCTAAAGGTGGGACGGGACAATCAACCACTAGTTTATCTCTTGTTTGGGCAAGAATAAAACCAGGAGTAAAGGAGTTTAGTGTTGTATTTGAGCTATTAGGAGTAGTGGAATTAGGATCAGTCTCATCAGAGGAGTGCTCGGAATCATAAAGTCTCATCAGTTTTTCGTAACACCCGGTTTTAAAAACCTTGTCGTTAGGTTGGTAGATCTTATTCTGTGAGGTGGAAGAGGGTTTCCAATGGTAAGAGATAGCAACAGAATCTTTATAGAGTTTGTTGTCATCGCCTAACCTCAGGACATTAATTTCAGTTGGGAGTTCTTTAGAAAGCCTAACACTGATACATATCTAGCATAGCCTATGCACTTCTTCTTACCAGTATTTTCATCCATACATAAGGGCTTTTCAATGTAGCTAGCTAACGAGCTTAACCATTGAGTAGTCCAATACTTAAGCAGGATACTATAGAAGTTGATCTAGAGGGGTACATTTTGGTCCTTGATTAAGTTGAACTGTAGGGTAGGTTGCCATATTTACAAGAATATAGGCTGGTTGCCAAAGTGCTAAGGTCCATTTTCCAAAACTTTATTTGCTTTAAAGGTAGTGGAGAAAGTAAAAAGCATGAGGTTATCCTCTGAGAGCAAGACATCGGTGAGTCCTTTTTGTTTCTATAGTTGGTTTTCCCAATATTGGATGAGAGAAAAAGCTGTCCGATGATCAGAGAAGAATCCCACAATAGTTGTTTTCTAACTCCTAACACTTTCTTAAAATGTTTCAAGATCTGGACAAACCACCAGCTTACCATCAATCTCTTGGGGTGGGCTGAAGGTAAGGGAAGATGTAAGTTGTTCTTTGATGACTTGCTTCATGTTTTTTGGGTGGGAGGTGCCGTAAGAGATGGAGAGGAGGAAACATATAATACACTACTACCATAATGCATATGCCCGAACACCCGTAGATTATCTGAGAATATACCTTATAGGAATGGCGTGTTAGAGCAATCATATTCACTTATTAAGGCATTATACGTAACAAAACTATTTAAGAAGATCAAAAGTTCCCATTTTATTCATAAACATGAACATACATTGTTGCATTATAGTACATAATCTACATTTATATATTAGTAACAACATCTAAGAGTTTGCTACTCTTTATAAGATGTTCTACATGAAGTTGAATGTTAAACCAAAATATCCTATCTATATTGGTTAGTGTCAACTGACTGACCTTTGAGCCATTTCTTATTTCAAAATTGACAATACTAGACTACTACTAGATTGCCTTAGAAGCTAGGTCTCCTCAGTACCAGAAAATCAACATTTGCAATTTTAATGAGTTTTGTAAACTCAATGAGTGAACTATTATCGATGCGCTCACTCAAATAGAATATAAACATCTCAAGTATCAAACATAGTTCAATTAGATTAGCACCTCATCCAAAATCAATTCCCATATTTATCACATTGCTCGTCATATTTCAATAAGCCTATTATGAATACAAAGATTATCACATTGCTCGTCATATTTTAACAAGTCTATTATGAATACAAAGACTTCATATAGTCATTTCAGAACAATCCAATCATTTATCTCAATTCTTTATATCATCAACATGTACACAAACATTACACATCATTATATCAACACAATTTAACATTTATTTGCAATCAATCTCATGAACACATGTGAAGATATAGTTGCAAATTCACATGAGACTCAATTTTATTTTTATTTTGTTGTGACCGAGTGCCTATTTGACTATCCCATAGTTGTTGCAGATACTGGGCTCATTTTATATACTGTCCCGTACCCATTATGGATACTAGTTCATTGATAATTGAGTCTTTGGCTTGTTGTGCACATTTTTTAGCCTTAAGCTCTTTTTCACTTGGTTCACTCTGGTCATAACTTCTTTATCTGTTCATGCATTTCAATGTAGTGAAATGCAACAATTCACATATGATGCATTCATTATTTCACATTCGATATATTCTAGTCATATATCACATTCTTCGGATCTAAGTTCGGCATTTAACATTCAGTTGAGAAAACATATTTCTATATTCATATACATTTACGAAACACTTCCAATACATTCTCGAATATCATTCTCCTTAAATAATTGATGGTCCGGAATTATCACAATCACATGAGTAGCAATTCAATAACTTAATTTTACACAAAGCATCTACATTATGGTGAGGGAACATCAAGGTTGACTCACAATAAGCTCCAGATAGCTATATCCTCAACGATCCGACAATGTCTAGATGCAGTCGGTCAATTTGTACTTCTATATCATGTAATACATATATATGTATACATTACTAACTTGTTTAATCAAATGAATACTCAATTATACACATGTATATGCATCATGTTCAATTTATGCTCAATTGATTATCCCCAGGTATGTACTCTTATTCACAAATCTTGCTTATTCATTCATTATATTTTTTTATATAACTTATTACTGATTAGATCAATGCCTTAAGACATCTCGATTACTTTAAATTCATTCAATCAAACATTTATCCATCACTTCCTAACATTCCATACTTACGCAACTTCTCAATTCTCATTCAATCATAGCTAATTCATGACTTATATCCCTTGCATCACTTTTGCATTCATAAGAACACCTTCATTGCTTTAACAACTAATATTTATATGCATTGATATCAACAATCCATTCCTAAATTCTAACATCATTTATCAACTTAAACTTATCAAACCCTTAATCAATCAGTCAAACAACCTTCCAGGTTCATTTCAAACCTTAATCAAATCCAAATACATCAAAGTAAAGTAACTTATCCTTAGTTTGTTCAACAATCACACAAAGAAAAGTTTTCTTCACTTCCCAAGTATTTCCAACGATTGTGGTTACCTTTCCATAATTGTGAAAAGAAAAAACAAAAACTTTTCTTCTCTAGGGCATTTCCCACGATCGTGGGTAGAAGCTCATGCTGCTTCCACGATGGTGGAATGGGTGAACAGACGGTTCACCATCTCTTTCCTTCAATCTTTTCCAAATTTTAACACCATCACTAATCTGTTGATCATACCTCAATTATTCCTAAATTATACTTTATTTCCTCATCAATTTCTATCACCAATTCTTACTTAAAATCATTTAGTTGATAACTCATAAATCATAGTCTTTCATGTATCATGGTCAAAATAGAACTATCATTCACCTTTATATATATAACCCTAACTTATCAATTTCTGGAACACTCCTAATGTATCCATTTTTCTGCACAGTTATATTATCATTTACACTTCAAATCTCAACCTAAACCATCTATGTAATCCACTATTTTCAAGCACAAAAAACAAAACAGAAAT
The DNA here is from genome assembly GCA_026413575.1 of Erythroxylum carthagenense. Taxonomy (NCBI): domain Eukaryota; kingdom Viridiplantae; phylum Streptophyta; class Magnoliopsida; order Malpighiales; family Erythroxylaceae; genus Erythroxylum; species Erythroxylum carthagenense. The sequence continues at coordinate 402,398 of JANZLD010000009.1, read as the reverse complement.
CATACATTTATTCATCAAATTCCAACACATCTCATCTTCAACCTTATATGTAATTCATCTTAATTTATCCCTAACCAATCTTTATGGATGTTATGCTCACATACAACTCAATATGGTAATCAAATACTTACTTGTTTGTCTCAAGATTTCCTTAATCAACAAGCTAAGCAAGTCTCCTAAGCATCAAACATACATTAAGAACAAGACGGGATTAAAGATGAAAGCTACATAAATGTTAGCAACATTCAAGGTTATGGAGTTTATGTGAGGGTGTCGGTGGTGAGGAGAAGAGGAAGAGAGCATCTAACCAAAAACATGAAAGAGGGTGATCTTTCAAGTGTGAAAATCGTGGGTGTAGATTTGCGGAGGAGAAGGCGGACACATGTCATGCCACTTGTCAAATGGAGAGCCGTGTTATGTGTCTTCCTTTTACACTACCAATTGTCATTCCATAACTAATCCACTTGTCATTTAATCACTAGGTCATGTGTCATTCAACTATACCGCCATTTGTTACTCATGGATCAAGCCATTTGTCACTATGTTATTAATGTCATGTGTCAATATTTCATAGGTCTAGTCAACTTAAATTTTTATGTATCAATTTATCTCACTATTCAACATTTTTCCTATACTAGATGCACAAATTACTTCATTAATCACCTAATTGTGACAATAAATTTCAATTCACTAATTACAGTCCATCAAATCAGAATTCAAGACATGATTAATTCACAATCACGCAATTACAATATAAACATTTAAAATATTTCCGACCCCGAAATAAATCAATTGAATGCATAGACTATTTTTGCAATATGTATTAAATTATAATTCATGTATGTAGTGAATATAATGCATGTAAATAAAATGTACTTCATGTATTCTCATATGATATGACTCATATGACTTCACACAGCAAATAAATTCCTAAGTATAGAAATGGGCTATTACAAAACATGTGCAAGGAAGGGATCAGAGGTAAGGGGTAGGGGTGGAAAATCAGTAGGGTGAGGAGTGGTCACATCGTTGGAAAAGGAAGAGATTAGATTTTCAAGGTGAGGCATTGATAAGAAAAGTGGGAAGAAATGGTAAGTAGTTATGGCAGGAAAGAAATATTGTGGGAAGAAATGACCAAAGAGCCCCTGGATAATACCGGGGTAAGAAGAAAGGGAAAAAGAGTGAGATGGGATGAGCCAAGGAGTGTAGTGGTTGAGAGTGCACCTAGAGAGATAGAGAAGCTGCACTCTCTAACCCATTTATTAAAGTTGGGTGGACTTTTGGAAGAAATCACTTAAAGCCTCAAAGTCTTTCAAAGTTCATAAAATTTTGACACTTACAAATTAAATTTGTATTGTATTTGATTTTATATTTCGAATGTAATAACTAATCTTGGTCATTAGTATATGTATATTTGTTTTATGCGGTATAAATATGAGAATACAATGAAAGTTCTTCAGTTTCATTTTCTTTTTACGGAATAATATCCCAAGATATATAAAGTAGCTTGCTTCGCAGCCCCTCTCTCTGACGGGATAAGATCCTCTGTCTAATTTTATGATATCTTATTATGTCCCATGAATTTCAGTCATTCATTTATGCGGAACCCGCGTTCATTTATACAGAACCTACGCGGGACTCACATAAATGAATAGTTGAGATTTATGGGACGTAATAAAATACCATAAAATTAGACAGGAGATCTACACTTCTCTGACATGGAAGAGAATAACATATAATCACTTAGAAGAATTGTCGCTGCTTTAGATTTAGTCATCACGCGGTAATGTACCATTGCCTTTTAGCAGTGGGCTACTATTAAATCCCAAGTTCTAATATATATATACGTGAAAGTTGCGACTGTCAATTTTCGATCATTACATGTAATATAATATACGAAAGAATTATTTAATGAAACAATAAATTAAAATTAAAATAACATATTTATTTTAATTAATTGTTTTCTAAATATTTAAATAAATTACAGGTAAAAACCCTTACAAAAATTCGTTCTAAGGATTTAATTATTTTTTATTCTTATAAAAAGTAGTATTCATAAAACAACTTTTACGTCGACTTTAATTATAACTTGAACTCTCAAATAATTATATCATTTAAAAAATTATATAAAATTAAAATTAATTTTAAAAATAAAATTAACCCATCCTTTATTTAATTATATTTTAAAAGTTTTCTAAAGAGAATTATACACTGGTCTCCGACTCCGACTCCGACTCTTTGAAATAATCCCAAAAGAGCCCGCTATTCTAAAAGAATTAAGAGCATTTGCAAAGGTGAGAACAGATTTGATTCAAGAGAAAGTTGGAGGGCTTTGACGTCATATTAATATATAATATATCAATATTTAATATATTATATGAATATGTGTTCTATTTTATTAATATAAAACATAATTAGGTTTTTAAAATTATGCGAATGGAATGTATTAAAAAAAAAAGTGTAGAAGTCAAGTTGAGAATGCGAAAAGTAATGGGTAAAGAAGAAAAGAAACAAGTAATACGACAACCAAAGTGCCGTCTGCATTATTGTTTTGTGAATGAGTGTGTGAGGTGATAGCGAAAGAAGTCACTCACCAACCAAAGCTTTTAACTTAGTCCACCAAATTATCCTGTCGTAACAATGGAAGTTCATTCATTAAATCTAGAAGCAGGCAGGAGGAGTAGAATGTGACATTTCAGGACAGGCAAATGCTGCAGGAGGTGTGGGGACAAAACAGAAGACGCGTTTGATGCTTATTTTGTTCTGTTTATTTCAATTTTATTGTCGTTTTGCGGACAAGATGCCAAACGACTGCACCATAGTGATTGCTAGCTGGCTCATCCTCTCCTGTCCCCCCGAGTAAATGTTGACTCATCCAACGCAGACTTCTTCCAGTTTTATGAAGTCGAGTTTAATCAGATCAATGTTCCTTGCAGTTTGCGTTAATTTTATCCCGGTCTTTGCTTCTTTTAGATTATTGATTAAAAAACCTTTATTATTCATACCAATCGAGACATTAGTTTGAATATTTTGTAAAGTTAAAATTAAAATAAAAGTTCTAAGCACTTAGTTGAACTTGAATTTTAATTTCGGGCATTAATTTGTAGACTATTTTATTTTTAAAATAAATTTTGTTAGAAGGTATGGTGAGACTTTACCTCTCAAACTTGATAAGTCTTTTTATCTTATGCTTACTTTATAAGTCCACCTTGTGCTCTAACGACTCCAAGTAACTCGAATTTGCCCTTTCTCGATGTTGTGAGCAGCTATCAAAGTTACTTACTCTAATTTACACCCCAAATCTCAAATCTTGTAAATGGTAACTCAAAGAGATAAGAACATGAGGGAGAACTCGATGTTTTTGTGAGACCTTAAGTGTGGGGGGGAGAAACTTCTGCATGCATTTTCTCTTTTGCAACTTACGTAGAGAAATAGAAAAAAGGGTTAGACATTCCCACAAGTAACCACTTTCTTGATAGCTTTGTCTTTCTTGTAAGTTCAAGCTTACTCGCCTACTTTGGTTTTCTTGTGCCAATGTGGATACATTATATTATTTTGCTACATCTCCCACTTGTACACATTAGCAACAACATATGTTCCATTGGCAACACATGCTTGAGAAAAAACAACACATGTTTATTCGTAGCAATAATTGCTTTGTTCGTAGTAACTTATGCTTTATTTCTCAACTTCAAATATTCATTCTCACTATCATACAGGAAGTGGAGCATGTGACCATACGAGAAAGGTATCAACAAGGATTGTCACTCAAGATCTCGCTATAACACAAATCATTTCTAATCACACTAAATTTTGCATCTCTAATCCCTCTTTTCATAAAGAGCTATGTAAAGAGCTATTTAATATCCCATAATGTATTTGTACTCATGGTTACCATATAGACAACTCATCCTATTGACAACTATTGTCTTTGTAACCACCCAAGCAATGAATCACAAATAGCTTGTGTGATATCAATGATTTTTCCTTAGACACTCATGTCAATCCATGAATTCTTAGTCATACCCCGCTAGACCGCATCAATCCTGACCGTTGGATAATATGCTAAAGTAACAACACCAATTCTCAACTTCATGACATAGTTCAAATATCCAAAGGGTATAAAGGTGGACTAGATGTCCACAGGGCTTATAAAGTGATGAAGAAGGGGCCTATTCTTCACTCCCTTACGGTGGAGCTCCCGCTAAGGACTTGTTACGCTATAAATAACATCATATGGAACACGGCCCAGCCACTCCAGAGAGTGACTGACTTGAGCCCCTGTAGACTCAAATCCGGCATCATACAGGCTACATGGATACACTTTCCGTGTTCGACTAGCATAATCTAAAACCAGATCTTTCTTATCTAAACAAATCTGGAGAATACTATAGGAAAGTGGTTCAGTAATTAAACCTTCCTGAACCCATTTTTGCTCTTTCATTCTATTTTTAAAAACCTCTTTAAGGATCTACTAACAGAATGTAGGAGGAATGCTATTAGAAACTTGTTCTTTTTCTTTTCTTTCACAAATAGGAAATCTGTATCAAATTCGAATATCAGAAAGATTACCATATATAGCACAAGATTTCTCCACCGATTCTTTCTAAGCGAGCTTCTCAGTCTATCGTTATAGCCCGAGAAGTTGAAATAATTACAATGCCCATCCCACCTAAAATTTTAGGAATTTGTTGATAGTTAGAATAGATTCGTAGACCAGGTCGACTAATCTGTTTTAAATTTAGATTAATTCTATATGGTCCTCCTCTATTCTTTCTATGTTGTAAGGTTAACTCCACAAAATTTTTGTTGCCTTCCCGATGTTTTCTCACATTTTCAATAAAACATTCTTGTAAAAGTATTTTGATAAGGTTTTCGGTGATGTTAGTATATGCTATTCGAATTGTTGCTTTTCTATCCATGTTAGTATTTCGTATAGAGATTATTATGTCAGCAATAGTGTCCTTTCCCATGATAAACTAAAATTATTATTGCCTCCTAATTTGGATATAATCAAACATACTTTTTTTTCTGAATTAATGTTTTAAACGAATTAATCATTTACTAATGAATTATTTAAAAGTAATTAGTTTATTCAATTTATTATAAATTTGAAATTTCTTAAAAGTATATGCGTGAAACATAATCTAATAATCTACTAGTTAATTTGAATTTCATTTATTACATTTACTTTATTTCATTCAAATACTATAACTCAAATATGTTTGAGTATTATTTTCAATGATATTTCATCTTCTATTTGAATGCTTTATCTTATAAAACTTCAGGTGCTAATGAAACTATTTTTAGTGAAATTTAATTGTCTCAATTCCCGTGCGATCGCACCAAAAATTTGAGTTCCCCTTGGATTTCCTTCTTGATCAATGACAACAGCAGCATTGTCATCATAGTGTATTATCATACCATTTTTGCATTTGAGTTCTTTACAACTTTATATAATTATAGCTCTGATCACTTTTGATCTTTCTAGAGGGGAATTGGGAAGTGCTTCTTTGATCACAGCAACGATAACGTCACCGATATGACCATATCGTCAATTACTCACTCCTATTATTTGAATACACGTCAATTTTTGAGCTCCACTGTTACCTGCTACATTCAAATGGGTCTGAGATTGGATCATATCATGTCAATGCAAAGAAAAAAGAAGAGATATTGTTTGTTTACAATAAAAAGAAACTTGCAATTTTTTTCATCCCAAGGCTTTTTCCTTTGATTCTATATGCCTATCCCAAAATAATGAATTGAGTTCATATAGGCATTTTGGATGCTGCTATTGAAATAGCTCACCTAGCTGTATTTTTGGCTACTCCACCCATTTCATAAAGTATTCTACTCGGCTTAACAACAGCTACCTAATATTTGGATGATCCTTTCCCCGAGTTCATATAAGTTTCCGTAGGTCTTGCGGTAACTGATTTGTTAGAAAATACACGTATTCATATTTTTCCGCGCGGGCATTGCGTGTTATTGCCCAACGTCCCGCCCCTATTTTTCTAGACGTAATCCAAGGGGGTTCAAGTGCCTACAGAGCATATTTACCGAAACAAATATGATTATCTCGATAAGATATTCCTTTCAGTCCTCCTCTATGTTGTTTACAGAATCGAGTTCTTTTAGGGTTATAGTTGATGGTTCTTTTTCTGTTCCATCTTTACTACAAAACCGAACATTAGAGTTTCTTCTAATCCAGCTCCT
>JANZLD010000009.1:357331-374624 GCA_026413575.1 Erythroxylum carthagenense | reverse complement strand
ATTTTTGATCTCTTCACTTTTTGTTTAGTGTTAGTGATTTAAAATTTGGAAAAAAATTTATGGACGGAAGTAATTTCTTTCATAACTAATATTCCCAACCTTACAATTATGTTTGGAGTGATCATACAAATGTTGATATGGATGGGATAATTAACAGAATTACTTCCATAATAGTTTGCAAGACACAAAGCAAATCCCCTATGGACCAAAAGCTTCCTATTATGACTAAGTTATATCTCTAGAAGACTTTCTCAAGACTTCCAATGCTACCAATTTCAAATTCAACAAAATATGCAGCAGATTCAATAAAATATGCAACAAATTTAGCATAATATTCTACAATTCCAACAAGATAGAAGGCAAGTGTCCAAGATATGGAGAGCCAACAAAACTCAAGTTCACCTTTGGAAGACATGCTTAATATTATTACTGCTAAAAAAATTCAATTTCAACAAAATATGTAACAAATTCAACAGAATATACAGTAGATCCAACAAGATGCTCTACACTTCCAGCAAGATGAAAGATAATGTTGGCAAGATATATGGTCTAGTGCCTAAGATTCGAAGAGCCAACAAAACTCAGGTATATCCCTGGATGAAATTATCCAGACTTTTACTACTAACAATCTTCAATTTCAACATAGTGTACAACATCACCTTCAAAAGTGTATACAACAGTTCTAGCAGGAGATAAAATTGAGCATATAGAACTTAGAATGCTAAATAGGTGAGACAGTAGAGAGGATCGATTGCCTAGAATCACAATGCAAAGAGGAACAACCATTATAGCCTGAGGTATACCCCATGGACGTTAGTGCAGAGACTGTACTGAGTAAGAAGGAGCTTAAGAATCTTGAGTGTAATACTCAAGGAATTGCTTATGTGGGAGAAGTGGAGGAAGAGTTCGAACAAAAAAATAATATATCTTTTAGCTCGGAGGTAAATACTAAGTTTCAATTTGATGTTAAGACTGAGTTTTTACCTTTACTTAGCAAGTTAGAAAAATTGAACGAGGATGAACAAGGTGAAGAGTCATTCAAAATATTTCCCCAGAGCATGGGCTCAGTTGAGCTTGAGATTTTAAAGATAGGGAATGTGCTGACTATGAAGGACTATTAACCAAGACCTTATCCTGAACAATCTCACATGAAAGTGGCTCAAACTATGACGCCCGAGGATCATAATTTTATCAAGTGAGATTTTCTTTGAATTTTTTGCACTAGTTAGGATATGAGTGCGTGTTTCTATGCTGGTTTGGTTCTTGCTTGTTTTAAGTTTTCAACAAAATGAGAGAAAGAATAAAACAAACAAAAGAAACATTTTCTTGTTTTCTATTACTTCTAGGATTATATAGTTATGATTAGAGTGTGAATTGATTAGAGAATTTCTTAATAACTTTAGCATGTATTTTTACTCTTGTGATTGGTCAATGTACATTATCTTTAGAAGAGTAGTGACTAATGGTAGATAAAGCCAATGAGATTTTGAACCTTAACATACTGACACATTCATATCAATCTCATTGTCTTTTATTGATATGTGACCTTTATGACATGTATATCCTGACTTTGCTTTGAATTTTTATTCGAGACTACATTTTTATCACATGTATTAACATACACAAGATTAGGCATTCTTTGTGTCATAAGCTACATTAGCCAAATAGCCTACCCTATTGAAATGATTTTTCCTATATGAAGCCCCTTGAGCTTTATTTGCCTTTTCTTTATGTACTAACCATATTACATGCCATAAAGCTAGTGGAACATTTGTGATTGTTGAGTTTGTGGATGTACAAAAGTATAAGTGTCGGGGTGTACATATGTGTGGGTTGTTTATAATGTTGGAATGTTATTTTATGTCATATCATTGAAATTCCCATGTTAATATAGTTTCTATTAATGTTTATATATTAAAAAAAGAAGAAAAAGGCAAAAGAAAAAGAGAAGGTAAAATGAAAAGAAAAGAAAGAAAAAATGCATATGTTTAAATAAAAGTATCTAGGAGGAAGTGCATATGGTTCACAAAGTTATTTATAATTAACGCATCCTCCTAAAGTTGTAATGAATAGGTTATTTGAGTATGTTGGATATGAGGTAGATGTTGTTGGTTCACTCATTATAGTTTCTATATAGTGTTATCATCAATCTTTATGAGTGGTCCCTTTTGATTAGTTATGCTTTATGTGGCTTATGTGTGAGAGTTGAATTGAGTTGTGAAATATAATTGTTGCATTTATCATAGCTAACAGTACCCAGTTCTAAAAAAATGTTAACTTGTGCACTTGATATCTCATTGAGTGTTACTTTTGCTTCATTAGCTTGATGAATTTTACACTACACTATCCAAATACATCTCACCTTACCTTTTCCCATATTACAACTTTGAAAAGTCCTTTGATTCATGATTATGCATGTGAATTTTAGGTGGAGAAATGAAATGATATGCAAAGATGGGGGATGTCGTGATCATGAATGGTGTTGAGTGTACCCGTGGATATATTTTAGTTAAACAAAATTTTCAAGTCTACCATTAGATTGCTTAGTTTTTAAAGGTATTGAATGTTGATTGACTATAAGTAAAAGCTTAGAATGTTAAGTTCTTGCTATGATTTTTGAAAGTCATTCATCTTTGTTTATGATTATGTATTCTTGGGAAATATGGGGAATGAGTAAATGTTTTTGGTCTGTGAGCTTAATTTTAATGTTTTACTCATATGTGATTTTAGGTACAATTCGGAAGTGAAAAAGCTAAATTGAGTTGAAAGAGCTATATTTGGGCCGTTTTATGAAGATTTACACTCGCTTGTCTTCATGGAGCAAGAAGAAGAAGATTAAAAGTAAGAAGAAGACAAGAAAATGAAAAGAAATGAAGAATGAAGCATTAATATGTCTTATAGCTAACTGGGAAAGTTGCACAACTGTGAGTGTGTGTCATGGCTATGCAACCAAATGCATGGGCATGAGACCACTCTCACATCCACCCGTGACACACCCACACACACCCACTCACACCTATAGCACATCAAGTCACAGGTGTGACCATTCACAGCTCACCATTTTTTAAACCTAGCTTTCTAATATAAAACCGAAAGTGTGATAACAAAAACCTATGAAATTTCTGGTATGTTTCAACTGGAGAAAACTGAGAGCGAAGAAGGGATTTCAGGACACAACAATGAAGAGGAAGATGGAAGCTCTCAACCGTGAGAAATCTATAAAGGGGTAGCTATCCCAACGCCGATTTGGAGGTGACATCGACGCGGACAACTGTTTAAGTATTCCTTCCTTATATTTGTTGTTTCTTTCTCTCTTTAGGAATTGATTTTGTTATCTTATGTCTATTGTTTAGGTATTCTAAAAAGATTATTTAAATGCGCTCATTAGATTGTTTTATTACAAATCCATTGTTAGAATTTCAATATAATCTGTAATTATTATGTTTAAATTCATTTGTAGCGACTAATGGTTCGTAATCATTAGGGATAACATAGCGTAAGTTAAATGATCCCATCGATTTGATTGTTGCCTTAGTTAATCAATTTTTCTAATTCATAATGCGACTACCCAATTAAATCTAGAGATCGTATCTTAGGTTATTCGGAAGCTAGGTTTATTTAACAATTGTATTTTAATTAAACATGACCTAAGGAAAAACTTGGGTTAATAGATTTTATGATTAACCTACGATTAATAGTTGCTAAGAGAGGTAAAAGAACAAAAAATTATTGAAATATGTTTAATTAAGGTGTAGGCTAAGATAGAAACAAAGACCCAGATTCCTAGTGAAATCTCCACTTTCATCATTTTGTATGTTTTTTTATTTGCTTTTGTTAGTTAGTTTACTTTTATTTCCTTATTTTAAACCAAACCAAATCCCCCCTCAAAACTTAAACACTAACTAATTGTATTTCAAAAGCTAACTGAACACTCTCTATGGGATCAACCTAGACTTACTACTGCTATAGTAGTAGATCTAGTTTATTTTGGCATAGCATTAAGCTTAGCCCTTGGTATATGAATGGTAAAAAGTTTTACTATAAGAAACGAGACTTGAGTTAGAAAAGCCCTCTATTAAAACTAAAATTATTCCTCTTTAGGTAAATTTCCTTAATATCCCTTTTGAATATTGGTTCATTAAGGGACTGAGCCACTTAGTAAGCTTAATAAGGAGATTAATATTCCTAGATGAACTATCTACTACTACTAAAAGGATTATTTATAATAAAATATATATAGAGTTCTCTTTTGGTAAGTAAATCCCAAATATAATCAAAATCATAAAGCTAAGTAAGATGAAAGTCTTGAAGAAGCTAAGGTGAAAGTAATTTACCAATGGAGATAAGACCAAGATGGTAAGAAATTTACAATTGGTGGATAAGTTAAACTTATTTTTACAAGATAAGAAAAAACATGGAATGGAAAGTCTCCTTAAAAAGTTTTTTTACGGAAAGGTTTTAATAGACATAACAACATTGGAGGTAACTCCTTCTCCGGTCAAAGGATAAGTAAGAACTAAATATAAGGGAAATGCACCCAAAAGAGAATGTAGATGATGATGGTAAGAAAGTTAAGATGAATGCTAGAAATAATTACAATCATGTTATTACCTTGAATATAGGAATTGAGGCCTATAATATGCTTTTATATTCATTAACTAAACTTTGCATGTCCCACTAATTTACCAATATGGTTTTAGGGATGAATGCTAATAAAGATATAGGAACTTCACATTCCTCAGAATATTCTAAGTTTAACTTTAGGAAGAGCACATCTAAGAATTAAAGAAGGAAATAAAACCTTCTCTCTTAAGTAATATGAATTTCATCACCTAGAACTTAAAGGGACTGAATGGTCCTAAGAGGCAGAAAATGCTTCATGATTACCTTTTTTAACGAAACTTATTTTTTTTAGTCTCCTTAAGACTGAAACAAAAGACACCTAATTTTATAAGGGACTTTGAGTTTTCCACAAAACATGGAACACCAATAGCAACTATGAAATGCAATGTAGTGGAAGAATTTTATTTTATTTTGATCCTAATTAGATCAAGCTTATGATAATTAAACAATAGAATCAATATATTCATTTTAAGCCTTTCTTATAAGGAATTTGACATAAATAGATATCACTATTATATATATACAAAAAACTTAGAAACTCATATGAAGGAGCTATAAGATGATTTGAAGTAACTTTAAGTGGGGATAAAACTCTTTGGGATTGATGGGGAATTCGACTTTATACTCTCAATCCTAAAAGTAAAGGGTGTTTATTCAAGTTTCAACCAATGTAATACTAATATTATGAATTGTTTATCTTATATTGGAGTCTCTAATCTCACATTCAATGGTTCCATAATGACCTAGAGCAACAATTATAATGGTGAATGGTTTTTGAGGGAGAAGTTGGATAGAGCTCTATTGAACTCCAATTGTCTCTCTAAATTCATTGGTAGCTATTGATATTTTGGTATCTCTTTACATTTTGATCATTCTCTTATTGTAATTTTATTAAACATCTCTCACTCAATCAGAAATTGAACTTTCAGATTCTTTAATTATGTTACCCATATTCATGGTTTTGAAGATGTTATGGCTAGAAGGCTTAGTAAATAAGTTATTAGGTTTGAGGCTTATAGATTTATAACTAGACTTAAAGAAGAAATGAAAACACTTAATGGGAAATTTATTAATAATATTGAAGTTGATAAATAAGAAGCTTTTTAAGCCTTAAACAAAGAATAAGAACTTTTCAGTTTAAAACATACATATAATTCCCTAAAATAACCTGAAAGAATGACCCTATCTTGTTATTTGCAAACCTTGGAGGTATATAATTCTCTTATTGAACAAAAGGATAAAATCATATGGTTGAAAGATAAAGATAGAAACACAGTGCAATTTTGACTAAAAAGAATAATAACTCTATTTAGTTCTTGTTTGTTCCTTGGGGCTAACTATTCACTGGTTAGGAGGAACTTAAAAACTTGGCTTTAAAAAACTTCAAAAGGTTACTTAGTAATGAGGGTTCTTCATCTTGCTCCTTAACTTATATAAAAATATATATGTCTCACAAGGTATCAAAAAAGAGTCGACAGATATATTGACTAAACCTTTCTTAAGCTTAGACATAGAAAATACTCTAGTTAGCTGAGGACCTTATAAACCTTAAAGTCCTAATGCCTTTAATAGATTATTCTTTAAAAAAACTTAGGATTTAAAATACAATATATCATAAACACAAAAATATTTCTTCTATAATAATACTTTTTTACCAAGCTAAATAAAACCAATGTTTTCTTTATTCATAAAATCCCAAACCCTTATTCCCTAGTTGATTATAAACCTGTCATCTTTTTTAGTTTTGTTTACAAAGTCATAGTTAAGCTCCTAGCCTCTCACTAGAAGTCTATTCTTAAAGATATCATCAATCCTTGTCAAGGAGCCTTTATTAGTGAAAGATCTATTAATAATAACATTCTAATCCCTTTAGAAATCTTTAAGAATAACTATAATAGCATGAGAATCAAAAGTTATGCTCTTAAAATTAATTTTTAAAAATATTCTAGCTATGTTATTTGGCCTTTTCATTTCATTTTATTAAAAGCCTAGGAAACCCCTTCCAATGTTGTTTGACGGGTCTCATAATATGTACCAAAATTTTCCCATTGTATCCTTATAAATGATGAACTTACTAAGCTCTTCACAGAAAGGAAAGGCCTAAGACAAAACATCTCCTTATTTTCATATATCTTTGCTCTTTGTATTGAAATCCTTACAAGAATTTTGGAGAATAAGAAAAAGATAGAAGCTCTATTCAACTTTCACTATGAATATGAAAAACTCATTTTGGATTTACACTCTTGCTCAAAGGAATCTAAATATGATTTGAGAGTTGGTTTTAATAAGGAGTGTTAGTCTTACCTTTTCTCCTAGTATGGAAAGTAAGTGGAACATCTAAGGGGCTTATTTTCAGGTTCTATTAGTGCTCTACTCAATTGAGAATCATTTGTGTGATGCTTTTCAAAGTTACATTCATTATCTCACAAATTTATCTAGTTATTATCTACTTGTATGCTTAATTTATAATAACTTGAGCTTAGCTTCCTCAACTATTTCAGATAGAAAACTCTTTTGTTGTAAGGATTAGGCTTGGCTTTATAAAATTATTTAATTTCTAAAAATATAATTTTAATAGGTAAATTTAGAATAATCTTTAAATTAAAATCACATGTTTATCTTTTACATATGTTCTAACTTCTTCTATATAGATCTATTTATAAATTCATTCAAGTTCTTACCAATTTTCTAAATGGGTTTTAGAATTATATACTCTACATTAACTAAAAAAGAGATTTGAGTTTATCAATCCTCAATAGGTTTTAAGCACAATTCTCCTCTTTTCAATACTTAAGGATTCCTATAACCAGGAAAAGACATGTTTTCAAGGATTGCTAGCCTCTCATTAAATCATTAGAAAAGAAATTGACAAATTAGTGTAGCAATTCTTTATTTGTAGTTGGGAGATTATAATTAATCAACTCAACTCTCAACCATCTTGACAAATATTAGAGCTCACATCTATCACTACCTATTAATATGATTAAGATATTTGAGTGAATAGTGAGGATTTTCTTTGGTTTAAGAAAGAAAACAATGCCTCAATTACTAAGATAAAGTGGTTAGATGTATACAAACCAAAGGAATATGGGAGCCTAGCATCAAATCAATAAGAGTTATAAATAAAGTGCTCTTAGATAAACATACCTAGAAAATCCTAAGTAATAAGAAATATTTATGGGTGAGACGTATTCACATTCATTTTCTGAAGGGATCAAGTTTTTAGTCTATCAAGTAAAAAATAATTATGGACCCTTAATTAAATCTTGAATCTCATAACCACTAATGACAAGTAAATCCTTAAGGAATGAAATTCATACTTTAGCTTCAATTTGATAATTGACATGAGTTGGTCCTCCTTTACTCTTTCCTAACTATAATTCTCTTAGATCATCTTTCTTAGACATGCCTAAGTCATTGATATCACTGATAGAACTAATTAAAACTGGCCTCCTTATATAATTAAAGGCTTAATATAATGATTGATCTAGAATGTATAAAGTTGTCAATTTTTGATCCTGGCCAAGACAGGTTAGACACATGGATATGGACCAGACAGAAATTTAAAACACTCATCAATTATTTTTGCATGGAATTACTTGTGCAAGCTGAAAAAATACCATAGTACAATATTGTATGGCAGCCCATAATATCCTTAGATCTGCTTTTATCCTTTGGTTAGAAATTCGTAAGAGACTAGTAAGAAGAGAAAGGTGCTATTTTAACATTCCAAATAAGTTGTGTGTATTGTGCAATAATGTAGCTTAAACAATAAATCATCGTTGCTTTGTATGCCCTTTTGTAGTTGCTCTTTAGTTGAGGTTACTAGGCTTATTTCATCTTCAATTCCCTTAGATTTCTTATATTGGAATTATAAATTAGATATAAAAAAACTTGAAAGATCTATAAAATCATGACTTTATCAACTTCAAGTTGGCTTTCAACTACGAAGTTTATATAATTTGAATCAAAAGGAAACATTGGATCTTCAAAGATACCAAAAGCACTACCCAAGCTTTCTACAAAAAAACCTCTTAAGATAGATAAATGTATCCATACTTGGGATGGCTAAGAAGGGAAATTTTGACTCAAATATATTGAACTCTTGGAATCTGGGTTAAAAGCTAGTCTTTATTGCTTATTGTGTTCTCTACTAGAATAAGCAATCATTGTACCACTAAGCTCAACTTAGGTCTAATAACTTGCTTGGAAAATTTTCTATATTGAATATTTAACTTTTATTGATATTAGATCTTAGCCTCAAGTTGGATTATATTATGTCCATGTCTTTTAAACAAACTCATGTACTTCCTTTTAGAAAATTGATACAAATTTTTCACTTTCTAATAAAAATTTGGACCTTTTGAAATTATTCTTTGTATCACTAACTTTTTATAATTTTTTAATATGCATTATTTGAAAATTATTAATGTCAAATTGTAAAAAACTTAATGGTTATGAAAAGAGTATTTACAATGTAGATTATACTTAATTATGATGAAATAAAGTTCATTAAAAAAGGAAAATTCACTATAAGAGTTGAGACATTTAGCAACATTTTTTGTGACTAACTCTCATTTCGTCATAGATATGAGGTTTTCTGTGACAAAACAATTAATTAAAACTATTGTTTGGATTAACTGTGATGATGTATTTTTGTCATTAATATAGTGGTAATTATGAAAATTTAGTATCTTTCACTATTAAATTATCACTATTAATATATTAATAGCGTCAAATTTTTCTTTCATCACTAAATTTTGTTACTAAAAGCATATGCAATTTAACACCAAAGTAATTTTGACAAGAATGAATTATAATTGTGACAAAACATATGATGGTCATTAATATTTTCTATTTTTGTGAAAAAACATAGTTTGGTCATTAATATTTTTCTCTTGCTATGACAAAACAGCTTACCATCACACAATATTTACTTTTTGGGACAAAAATTTTTGTTAATAAAAATTCAATTAGTTAGTGTCTACCTAATATTGTCACAAAAAAGGAACTATCATTGTGGTCACTATATTCGTAATTTTTGTCGTAAGAAATTTTGTTGTCACTTGATGATCAACTTTTTGTCACAAAGATTATTGTCAATATAAATGTATCAAATTAATGATAACTATTTTTTGTTATAATAACATATTAAAATTAACTACTTTGATGATTAATTGGTCATTATTGTGCAAATTTTGGAGACTATAATTTACTTGTCACAGATTTTTCTTCACATTATTATTTACAAACAAATTCAAATATTTTTTATAAATTCAAACTATATATATTGATAATCCAAAAGTAATATTTTACATATCAATAGATATTTGCTAAATATAACTTTGAAATTTCATTGAAATAAAAATAAAAACAAATGAATGTTCAATCATTGTCATCGTTCCCTTTCTCATCTTCACTTATTAAATTTGTCTCATCATCATTCATAAAAATAAATAATTCAAATAATATTGATTTAACTCAAATTCTGATTATATTAAAATTGGACTATCAAGTTAGGCCCTAATCATCTTTCAATTAGGCACGGTTTTAATTTTTTTTAATCATGTTTAGGTTTAAGTTGCATTATATTATAAATGTGGTTTCTTTATTGTAAATATAATCATAATTATAATTATATTGTTCATAATAATAATTACTCTTAGATGAACTTATGTGCAATGACAACTCATAAATTTATATTTAATTTAGCATGATTTAATTCATTTTGAACTTAAGTTTTATATTTAAATAAATATATCTCAAATGTTGGTTGGGAATGTCAATCGTATGTTTTTCATATGTGCCTGTTACTGCCGCATTTATATTTTACTTGTTCTTGGAAACGAACTCTCTTGCTTTCTAAATACTCCGCGTTTCAAGTATCTAACACTAGTAAATGAAACTTGGTTATGATATAAGTCTGAAACAAAAACAAAGTAGGTTTTCACAAGAAAGGTGTTTGACCTTCTTTATAACATGGAGCAAGTTTGTACAAACCTGAGGTTTGATGGTTCTTTTAGGCTTGTTATCTTAATAAAAAAAATGAATAGAGATATCTTACATAAGTCATTTTTGGTGTTTTTGTTGGAATCAAATCATGATCGAATCACAGGCGAAGCGGAAAATAAATTTTTTTTACGGATTCTGAGCAGATCCTGATAATTGACTAAATGTGAATAAAACATAATTCAATTTAAAAATCGTATCTTATTTGCTTTTCAAAGAAAAATCTTTCAATCTTTTCTCTGAGTGATCAATCATGAGTTGTCCAATTGTCCAGTCTGTGATGATATTCATAGAGCAATCCTAAACATCTTTAAGAGGAAGAAGACAAAAAGTGCTAGCTTCTAAAAAGTTCTTCCCTTTAAATAGAAAAATAATAGCAGTCTTTTATAAAAATTAAAACTCTTTAATAATATTTAGAATTAAGTTCTAATTCTAATTAATTTAATTTTAATAAAATCAAATATCTCAAAGCTTCTCAAACTTTATAATTAAGTCCAACTTAATTAAATTGATTTTTCTTTCACAAATTTTGCTATTTGATGTGTGACTCATTAGGTTCCTAATAAATTGACAGTGATTATAAATTATAATTCTAATTCACAATTAGAATTAGATAAATTAAAACTCCTTTTAATTTTTCTTTAATTCTCTAATTAAATAATTCATAATTATAAATTATGATTAACGTCTAGCAACATATCATGATTACCCAAATATCAGGAATATCAGAGCGATTGACTTAACTTGTCCATGCATGGCTATAATCTATAATTTAATCATTTCTTCATTCAATATTCTAATTAGACAGAGTATAGATATAATGTCTACTCTTACATCTAATTATGTTCGTTCTTGCTAATTATAAATTGATTTATTATTGAAATTTGAAAACTTCTTTTCAAATATCAATTCACTTTGGCCAGATAATTCCATAAATTATTACTAATCAAGAATAGCAGAATATTCTATCTAATTACTTTAGAGTGACAAATCTTATATTGACTTACTCAACTATCTATCTACATATGGTTCATACTGTATCCAGTTACTACCGATTGAATTATCCTGGGACGATTCATAAGTAGCATCAAAACATAATAATTCTCATACTAGATACCTTGGTAATCTCAAGTCTAACGATCAAGTATACAACCATCATTATGAGAAAGTCCATACACATATAAGTAATATTCTATTTGAAATTCTCATAATCGAGACAGTTTAGTAACTTATTCTCTAATAATCACCCCCATATTAGTCTAAATATCTCTATACTTTAATTTATGAGATCAATTACTTTCTTCATGAGAAAAAAACATAATGTGTGCTAGTTTTACTGTTTCAACAATATTCATTCTTGATGAAACTACAACTAGGAACATTTAGAAATAATACACAAGTTTAAATTAAATCTCATAATTATGATCTCATCATAATTTCAATTATACAGTAATTATTCCAAAGAATTTATCTTTAGTATTAAAACATAAAATATTAATTAGATTAATATACAAAAATAAATAAAGCCTTTCATTAATAAAATATAATGTCATACATTAATTTGCATCCAATTGATTAGTTGCAAAGGCATAAACTAACAATTTTGAGTATTGATATGAAACATGTCCTACTTGCACATTTTTTTTAATGTTTTGTGCTTGTGAGGTTCATATATTCTTGCGTCAGTTCATTCGTAATGGTGGATAATATTGCAAGGAATGGCATAAAGCAAGCTCAATTTACCGGAAAACAAAGTGGCTTTAATGATTTCGTTTATTTTACTTAGTACATTGTATTAACTGGCTATACCTAGCTAAGTAAGTCTACATAGAAGATGGAAATAATGGCGAGGATTGCTTAACTCAGGTAGAAAGTTATGATCTCTTTGCTTGATTTCATTTTCAATTGCATCTTACACTGTTATTATTTGCTAGGCCTTCTATTGTTATTATAATATGATAAATATAAGAAATTATGCTTTCAAAAGAAATAAGCTAAATGGAGAAAAATACTAAGCATTTATTCATTTAAATTTGTTTTTGGATCAATCTATTTCTTGGATTAATTTTAACTTTTTGAATTTTGATGATATTGTTCTAGGTAAGGATTTTAAATGTTGTTTTTATAATCATTATTGGCTTTTATTTTTGCTAGAATGTTTTTCACAAAGAACATTTAATGGAATTTTTTGTATAATAGGATTTATAAATTTGCAATTTTCAAAATTAAATAAATAATTAAAATATAATAACCTACTACTTTGTATTTATATTATGATGTAGTATCTACTAGCATTCTTTGATGGTAATTTTGCAAGTCTGATACATATATTGGTTTAAGAGTAGCAAATAGACTAAGGGACCTTCATTCTCTATTACAATTTTGCATGTTTATATGTAGCTATTTCGATTACACTACCTTACTAGACCACCATTAGTACTAGAATTAATGTTCTCTTGGTTATTTTCTGCTCGTTGACTTCATGATTTTTTTTCTTATAATTTGTTTTAGCTGCCTACGCTACTTGTTCCTAATAAGTACTTATTTTTAAAAGTGCAAGATGGTTAAAATTGGAAATTATATGCGAAATTGCAAGATGGTTAAGAATGGTAGATCTGGCTAACAATGATATATCTTTATCAAATATAGATGATGACCAAAATGAACCTAGTATAGTAGAGGAGGTATAAGCTATATAGGCTCCTAATCAACAATTAGATGCTACAATTGGAACTTCAAATAATGCACCTAGGCTAGAAGGGCAAGTTGTTGTTAGCATTGGTAACATGGTCTTCAAAATCATATGATTGTACATTTAAATTTTTAATATAATATTATATATGTCTATCAATTGTTACTTTTTAAATAAGAAAGGTAAATTCCAAAAAACATGGACAATGATCAATAATCAATGCTAGACTTGCCAATAAGAAAGCTAAAGGAAAACAAATTGATGTTCAATTTCCTCCTCCGTACTGTAAGGTATGTGGTAAGCATGCTAGCCTTTTCAAGTCAAAAGTTACCATGTGCATTCGACAACTTGCACCACTTTATGTCTCTAGTTGGAAAGAGATTTCTGAGGATGATAAGAAGGCAATGTGGTTATTTTTAAATGTATAATGCTTTTGTTATTCAGAAGGTAAATGGTTGTAATTGTCTCTTTTTTCCCACTCTTTTTTTACCTTTCTTTCTTTGAAATATGTTTCAGTCATAGGAAAAATAATATAAAATAAAAGAAGAAATGTAAAAAAAACAAAAGAGTTATCCCATTAAGCTTTTGCAAAGCTTAGACCTTAGAGAGAAGTGAGAAGTGAGACAATATGCTTTCAATCCAACTTGTAGGTTCATTTGAGACCTAAAAAACTTTTATGTACAAAAACAAAAGAGTTGTCACATCAAAATAGTATTTGTTTAATTGCAATAGATTTTAATTTTGTCGTTGCATTAAATTTGCTTCTTAATTTTCCTAACTATTATTTTATATGAATTTTAGGATAAATTTAATTTTTCAAATCAAGTGCAATCTTATATGATGCAACAAGTGCATGTATAATATAAAAGTCAACATTATCATTTACACTAAAGTTATCTTAAGAGCAAAGATTGCTCAAAGGATGTGGAGGAAGGTAATTCGCAATGGTTGATTGAGAATAAATGGAAGACTTTAAATTTTAAGGTAATTTAAAAATTAAGTACTTTAACTTATTTTGTTAATTGTTTTCTTTTATTAAAAATAAATTGTTTATCGATGTATAGTAGTGGAAGAAACACAAGTAATAGGCAAAATTAAGAAATGAAATTGGTTTATGGTACAAAGTCGATTATGTGGCCTTTTCAGAAAGGGTCCTTCTTTCATTTAGATTTGGTAGATGGAGCTCAAGTCGAGTTCTTCACAATCGTAGGTTACCAAAAAAAAAAAAGACAAGAAGATTGCATATGAGATGGTAAGGTAAACTTGTAATAACTTAAAATTAAAATTATATTTTTCTTTAAAAAATTAGGTTCCAATTAATCATTAATTTTCTTAGTCTTTTCTTAGTCTTTTTTTCATTTTAGAAAGATAAAGATTCCAATGAGTGGCCCAATGCTATTAAAGTTTGGAAGGTATTGTGACAAAGGCCAAATGAAAATTGGTTTGTTCCAAATGGAGAAGAAATAATGGTATGAAAGTTATAGTCAAATTAGTCTTTTTGTGGAAGTTTTTAAACTTGCTTTACTAAATTTTCAAATTCTATCCAAATATGCAGAATAAGCTTCAAGAAGAGGGAGAGAAAAATAAAGAAAAGATTTCATCTGCACCTCTACCAATTGTTGAGCATTTCAATCTTATCTTAGAAAGAGAGGCTAGCTATTCACATGGTTTAGGTGTTAAAGGGATAACATCTAAGTCCCAAGGAAAAGTCAAATTTTAGCTAAAGCTGAGATTGCAAAGAAACATGCAACTGATTTAGATGATGAAATTGTAAGATTTACTGAAATCACAAAAATACAAAATGAAAATATTCAAGCTCAAAACGAGAAGATTCAAGCTCAAGATGCAGCTATTGAGAAGCAAGTCATGGAAATGAAAAAAAAATAGTTGTTTTGCACATTTGGCAAATACTGAAATAATTCCTAGTTTATTACTCAATGCTTCTGTTTCAATTGAAGATCCATCAAGCGCCACAACATCAAATATTCCAACTAGTCATGTGAGTTTATAAATTTATAAAATATAGAATATTTATTATTGTTTCTTATCATTATCATTATATTATTGTAAAATGTTAGTACTAAATTTATAGCTTAATATTTTATAAAATAATTATAGCACTAAATTTATAGCTTAATATTTTATAAAATAATTAAAATGTTTGTCCTAAATTCTATACTTTTTTAATTTTTTTAGGAAACAAATCAATAATGAACTTCATCTGGAAAAATAACCAAGAAAATTTACCTTGGAAAGTTTTAACTTAAAAGAGTACGTAGTAGCTTGAGATAATTATAATAAATATAATTGCATTGGATATTAAATCTTCCAACTTTATATATATTAGAAATTATAATTTTGTTCATTTTGGTGATTTTTATATATACTAATAATTTTTATTTGCTTGTGTGACAATATCTTGGTACTAAAAATTCGTATTGTTTGTGATAACTTCTATTTTATGGCCACCAATGCAAAACTTTTTGTCAATTAAGCAATTAATTAATAATATTATTTGTGAAAAACACGAAATTACTGATATATTTATGGTAACATATAATCTTTATTTAGTGACAAAATTATTGTAACATATAACTTTCATACTTGTGAAATATATTAGACAATATAGTCACTGATATAAATTTCTTTCACTACAAATGTAATTCTATTATTGAACTGATAGTTTTATTTATGACAATAATAAACAGATTAGTGACAATATTTTTGTAAGAACAAGTTTTAATTTTTTTGACAAAATGATATTGACACTTTTTTCTTAAAATCTTAGTGACCAAGAAGTAATGGACGCTGATAAAAAAAAGCAAGAGTGAAAATATGTTGTTGCTAATTTCAATTATTTTAGTAGTAATGATGTTGTTACAACAAAATGAAATACTGTTACTACTTTATTGATCACTACTTTATATTTTTTGTATCGACAAACTTGTCATAAATATGTAAAGTTACTGTGGATATATAATTTTATCACATATTTCATAGTTTTTAGTGTCAATATTTTTGCTACAAAAGTGTTACATAATTGTGCATGACCAATTTTCTAAATTAGTTACTATTTCATTAGTAATGGGTGGTATTTATGACAAGAGGTGACGACTTTAAAAATTAGACACTATTAATAGTAATGACTAATATTACTGCTTTTAGTGACAACTTTTGCTTTCAGTAAAAATACAATATCTTGTAGTGATTTGTCAATTTATTCGAATTGGTTTGAAGTTTTTATAATATGATAGTTTGCTATCAAAGTTTCCTAGATATAGACATGCAGACATTTATTCTTTACTCTTTTATGATGCCTAGGATCAAATATTTTGAAGTTTTTTCATACACCAACCTCCATATATTAGATATTTTGTTCGTTTCTTTAATCTTTATTTTATAATATTATCATAATTTATGAAATTATATTATTATAAAATGGTTGTTAATGACATAACCTAATAATACTAAATAAAATTCATTATCGTGTATATAACATTTTTTTAGGCGTCTTCATGGCATTTGGACTTGTTTATTTTGTTTTAATTTGTTTTAAAATTTTGCAGCATTTTGAAATCTGAAAAAATAATATCTTTGTTAGATAAAATTTTTAAATTTAACCAGCAGTACTAAACCAATGAACAGTCTTATATCTAGAAAGGAATCTTACTGTTACTTAAGCCTGTTTTTCGTGGATACTTTTTAATACATTTAAAAAATTTAAAATTAAAGATAATTACATTTTGTCACTAATTTTAATAAACATATATTTTTTATAAATTATGATATCTAATGTTAGAGTATCATAATTGAAATATGTTTAATAATTTACTCATAATTTACCTTTATTGTGTTCACTTAATTTACGTAGGCATTTTGAATCTAACGTTACTGGTTCTGCCAGGTTTTGGTTGAACGGTGCGTTGCCGTTGAGATCCATAAGTCGTCTTCCTTCTGAGATGAATCCGA
>JANZLD010000009.1:312631-323640 GCA_026413575.1 Erythroxylum carthagenense | reverse complement strand
CTCCGGAAAATTCCAGAAAAATTCCTGAAAATCCCTTAAAATCTAAAATGCTTAATAGCGCACTCAGAATTTTTTTTCAAACCCATTTACCACGTTAATCCCAATAAAATTGCTTTAGGCCCAATTATCGGGAATTATCATGAATGCATATACCAGAATTCCATGTACACAATTGATACTGTGTATCAATCCTATTATGCATGAACAGTACTAGTTATTCCCTATCAATCCCATCAGACGACAAATTTCCTATTTTACCCTTCCAGGAGGGGGTGGGATGTTACAGAAGCACTTCCATATCCATGGAAAATAGATAGGGGAAAGTGGATTACCTTGTCTAATTCCTTGTTTATGGAGCTAAAAAGGTTCTCCATTGATTAATAATAAATAAGAAATAGATGTTATGCAAGAGTGAATCCATTTGATAAACTCAGATGGATATCCAAAATCTTGAAGAGAATTGATAATGAAACTCTATTCAATGATGTCATAGGCTCTTTTGAATTCAATTATGAGTGCACAACTCTTGATATGCTTCTTTGATATGTAATCTTTAGCCAATTCATAAGCTAATAAGATATTATAACCCATACTTTTTCCTAGGACATAAATACCTTAACTTGGATTAATTGAGCTAGGTAAGGTAACTTTCAACCTGTTAGCAAGGATATTAGCAATAATCTTGTACACCACATTACCACATGCAGTAGGTCTGAAGTCATTTAAGCATTTAGGATTTAGGATTTTGGGTACCAAAACTAGATTAGTCTTGTTCAGTTAAGTAAGCAAACTACCACTTTTGAAGAATTCTTGCACTAGTTTTACTACTAGAGTTCGTAACACAGTCCATTTCTCCTAGAAGAATCTTATATTGAAACCATCTGGTCTTGGAGACTTATTAGGATGAAATGAAGACATTACTTCTTTTATCTCTCCATTGGTGATTTCGTTAAACATTTTAGACTATTGAATCTGGTTTATAGAACTTGACAATATGTCAAGTAGAATCTTAAGAAAATTAGTAGTATATGAAGTTACCCCATTTATTTCTTTGAAATGCCTGGTAGCTACCTCTTTCATCTTTTCTTAATCATATAACAATTTACCATTTTTATCTTCAAGGGATATTATTTTGTTTCTATTCCTCCTCTATTGAATCACATTGTAGAAATACTTAGTATTTCTATCTCCTTGTTGCATCTATTGAACTCTCAATTTCTACTTCAGTTGAGAGTAGTAAGCTTTAAGTGGTTGTATGTGTTTATTGAGATTAACTCCCTCTTTCTCAATGAGCACATAATCTGTAGGATTGATTACTACTTTTGGGTACATATGCATTCCTGCATAGCTTGTAGCTTATCTGTCTTCAGCAGATCAAAGGTACCCTTAAGAAGTTTGATACAATCAACCTTTATAGATTTTAGTAATTGCAAACATTGAAATGCTTTCAAACCCTAAAACTGTTTCTTAATAGCATCTATTATAATTAAGTCAAGATGTGCATGTTTTAATATAGAATTGAAGAATCTGAAATGAGATCTTCTTGCCTTCATTTTGTTGTTAACAATCATATTAATTGGAGTATGATTTAAAAAAGTGGTTCTCCAAACACTACATAGCTTTCTTACATTTTAGTGAGCCAAAAGTCATTGACTAAACATCTTTCAATCTTCCTCTATACTAGTCCACTATCCTTTTGATGATTGCTCTATATAAAAATAGGTCCCTAAAATTTGAGATCAACCAGATTAAGTTTAGAGGTTAGCTCTATCAATTCTCTAATGTTCAAAGTATAACTTATTATTCTTTTTCCACTAGTTACAGCTGGAGATAACAAGCGATTGAAGTCTCCTGCAAGCATCCAAGGACCTGATATGCTTGAGTCAATTACTTACAAGTTCCTCCATAATGTTGCTCTCTAGTATTCCTAATCTGTTGTATAAATAGCTGTAATTGCTATTGGAATCCTGTTAGCTTTAATAATGAGTTCACAATGTAAGAGTTGTTTAGTAGAGAACCATTTTGTTAAGATCAAATGAGTTGGATATAAAACAACCATAATGCTACTGTTGTGATGTTTGTAATGATTACTTAAAGCTTTCCATACAACTGGGAGAACTGTAACCCTTTTTGAGAAATCTCTTCTTTTATTTTGGTTTCCACCAAACCAATAAAAACTGACTATTTGGTACCTCTGCCATGGCTTCTTTATCCAGACCCCTACCTCAACTCTACAAGACTGTGACTTCACTCCTAGATCTCTCACTCATACCAGACTAAGCTCCCATAGCAACTAGACAATCTCTAATATGGTGGTTAAAAGAGTCGTACGTAAGGTAAGCTCCAGACAGTCTCCAGCACTCACCACCGTGCCTCTTCCCACAATGCTCACATGGAGATATCTGACTCTGCACTGTACCTCTTCCACTGCCTAACTGTATAAAGCCACCCCTCTGCCTGAATTCCGACTGCCTTGATCTAGCCAGTGGTCTGAAAGCTCAGTTCTAACGCTTCCTAAATCTTCTACTAGAACCACTCTGACTCTCACTAGACCTCTTCAATCTGTACACTTGCCTATACTCTGCTTGTCCCTTTCTTAGAAGCTGCTCAATTATGATCAAAGCAACTCTTAACTTAGTAAAACTACTCAAGTTTGAAACTGCCAACCTTGTTCGAATCTCCATGTTGAGCCCATCTTCAAACCTCCTACACTTGTCTTCTTTGGTAAGAATCAAAGCAATAGCATATCTCAACAACTCATTGAACCTGAACTCATACTCTGCCACTGATATCCTACCCTGCTTCAGATCTAAGAACTCCTTCATCTTCCTGTCCAAGTAGATCTTGGGCATGTAGTTCTCCTTGAAGACCGTCAGGAAGTCTTCCCACTTCAGGTTGCAAGGCTTGGTGGTACTGCCTAAACTAATCTTCCACCACTGGTAAGCTGGGCCTTACAGTAAAGAAACTACATAGTCGAACTTCTCGTCTGGCTCACAACCCATCTGATCAAAAACTCTCCCCGTCCTTTCTAACCATCTCTTGGCCTCTACTAGGTCTGACTTCCGTAGAAGTCCACTGCCCCTTGCTTCCATAACCTATCATACCTCCTCTCCCTTCTCTTGGGAACTCTAAGAGGCATCTCCTCCAGTCAAGGTACCGAAAACTCTCTACTGACTCCTATAAATCCTAAATCAGCTGATTGTCCCACTTGATCACCTATGGCGGATGACCTATAATAAATAATAACTTCATTCATTATTTACATTTCTCATGATAATTTATGCTTAAAATTCCTATATGTCCCTATAGATGCCAAACTATGTTCTAATACCACTAAAATCTGGCATCCCATTATCCCAGGATATGCACCGGAATACTATACAGATATTCCAGTACATAACCTATGATAATGGCATGCCAGAGCATTCACATCATTCACTTAACATGGCATCAGCATTCTTTAATCTCTTGTAAGACGCCGTTAAGAAAACATAATAGTAAAAGTCAAATT
Organism: Erythroxylum carthagenense; assembly: GCA_026413575.1. Taxonomy (NCBI): domain Eukaryota; kingdom Viridiplantae; phylum Streptophyta; class Magnoliopsida; order Malpighiales; family Erythroxylaceae; genus Erythroxylum; species Erythroxylum carthagenense. Next base: position 320,129 of record JANZLD010000009.1, on the reverse strand, counting down.
CCTCATTTCATTACTTAAACAATATGTGCATTGTATTCCAAATATATACAATGACAGACTAAATACAAAATGTGCTACATATGAGGAATTGTAAAAAAATCTATCTAATTTGCTAATCTTAGCTAATCGGCCTTTGAGCCATTTATTCTTTCCAAACTACAATAATATATCTCTTGTAGAGTCTCTTAATAGATAAAGTCGTCGCTCGGTCCTGAAAAATCAACGTTGCAATTTTAGTGACTTTTGCGAATTCAATGAGGTAACCATCATCGATGGTTCACTTAATTCATGCAACACATCACACATATAACATATATTTCACATCTTTGCATTTTGAATAATTTATCACATGTCACATTCTCACTTATAGGTAAGCAAATTTTCATTTCAAACAATCAAACATACTTATTAAAATGTATATGAAATGCTCACATGACTCTTTTCCAATTATTACATTATTGTGACTGAGTGCCTAAACTGCCCTGTATCCATTGTGGATACAGACATACAGGACTCATTTATATTGTCCCTTATCCGTTGGGGATACAAGGCTCATTTTACATAGTGAGCCATTGACTCTTAATCACATTTGGAGCTTTAAGCTCATTTTCAGTGACTAATCAGGTCACAACTCTCATTATCTGATCATGCATTCATGTATAGAATGCAGCTCTCATAATCAATATATCATGTCATGAAGCATTTAGTTCGTCACATTCACATACAATTAGCATTTCAATATCACATATATGCATCAAATCTCAGACCTTCATTGTCCGACGTCAACATAATCAAATCACATTTATAGATAGTTCAAACCAGAAATTAAGCAAACAAATAATTAAGTGAGTTAGTCTAGGTTACTCACAGATTGCTCTCAAAGCTATTGCCTCGAAATTCCAAAAAATGTCTCGATATTGACGTTCCAATTGCTTGTAGCACCCCTTATCCCAAGTTACGCATCGAGATGCCCGAAAGTCATTCCGGCACATATCCTACGATAAGGACGAGCTACATTCGATCACTACACTCACTTTAAGTGGCATCGTATCATTTATCACTTCTAAAACATCGATATAAAATCAAAATATTTTTAAAACCAACTTTTTTCTCATTTCATTTCTCAAATCAAAAGTCTACATTATGTCTTTCAACCTTTTCTACACGTACATTCACAAAACCTAGTACAAAAGTACTACATGAAAGAGGAAAATACATCAAATCTAGCTAAACCATTCAAAATCTCAACTGACTGACCTTTGAGTCATGACTTCTCTTGTTAAAACACAATCTACACGGCAGTGGAGCCTCTTAGTAGTTAGGGTCGTCTCTCCGCCCTAAAAAGACAACGTTGCAATTTTGGTGAGTTTTGCGAATTCAATAAGGTAACCATCATTGATGGTTCACTCAATTCATGCAACATATCAATTCATATAACAATTATTTCACAATTTTGCAATTCACATAAATATTACATTTTCATTTAAGTAGAAGCAAATTATGCATTTCAATCAATCAAACTTACATAACCAAATGCATATGAAATGATCATGAGACTCTTTTCCAATTGTTAAGTTGTTGTGACTGAGTGCCTGAACTGTTCTGTATCTATTTTGGATACTGAGCTCATTAATAATTGTCCCTTATCTATGGAGGATACAAGGCTCATTATACGTTGAGCCTGAGGCTTTAAAACACTTTTGAGCTCGAGGATCATATCCACATTGAGCTTTAAGCTTTGATCGTTGGCTACTCTAGTCACAACTTCCATTATCTGACTTTGCATGCATGAATGGAATGCAATAAACACGATCATTCCCTTGATAAAACACATAGATCTGCACATTCACATTCAAGCAGCACTTCAATATCTCAACCCCTAACGCACAGTCATAGGACTTTCTGTCCGGAATCCAAAATCCAATCTCATTCATTCATTACTCAAATCACAATTATAAGTAAACAATAATTGAGAGAAATCATCTAGGTTACTCATAAGTTTTTCCCGAAGCTAATGTCTGGAAGATTCAGCAACGCTTGGAGGCTGACGTTCTAGTTGCTCCTCTATAACAAATAATATACACAATATCACAATCTCTTCAATCATAAGTATCCAATGATGCACGTGTATGAAATAACTTATGTACAATGCATGTTCATGACAATCCCGGGTATCGTTCCTTTATTCTGATCACATTATCAGTCCTATATCTGAAACTTATCTAAGTATGATTCATGCTTAGGTTTATGCTTCATTAAAACCATCAAAATCACAATTCATTATTCATTTGGAATCCTGTAGATTTAGACATAATCAAAACACTGAAGTATGTTCAGTGGAATAATCCCAGTTCATATAATGTAAGGGCTCACTCATCGCACTTGTTCCACGTTTCTCACTCAATCTTTCTTAATTCATTTCAGACGACTATAATTTTTAGGTAGAGATGTAGGGTAATGTCTTACGAGTCTAATGGTTCAAGAAGCAATTCATTTGGACTCTTATAGAAGAAGTTATGGCCAGGAAAAAAAAAGACAGAAGAAGCCAAAACCTATAAGGAACAAAACCCAGAAGGAACCAAAATACAGAAGGAAGAAACCTCGGAAGAAGCAAAACTTAGAAGGAACCAAAACACAAAAAGAAGAAAACTCAGAAGAAGCGAAACTCGGAAAGAACCAAAACACAAAAGAAAGAAAACTCAGAAGGAACCAAAACATAGAAGGAGTTCATGAACAGTAACACAGAAGGATACAGAAGAAGCAAAAAGGTAGAAGAAGTAAATTTCACTTTAGAACATCTTCCCTTATAAGGACCCTGAATTTCAACTCAGATGTCCATAGTTTTCATACTATATACTGTTGGGAAGATAAAAAGAAAGATTTATAACTTTCACAAAGGCCATATTAACAAATCTATCTAGATTAGTATAGAAGTTTCACGGAAGTTTCAGATCAAGATATTTCTATTTCAACTCCAACTTCACCTTTACATCACCAAAACACTAAAAATCTTTCAAAAACTAATTTTACACTATAACCAAATTTATTTCCTCCCAACCACCCAATATTTATGAATATATACTTAAATATCACTTTCCATGTAGATGACAGTAACTTCTTAACTTTCTCTCATAAATCACCAACTCTAAAGGATTTATTCACTACTTACTTGTTGGAAACTCCAAAATCTTCAAGCCTTAAACTTCATGCAACTTACGTACTCCACTGTGCACAATGACCAACTTCGGGTTTTTCTTAGGATAGAAGACATAAATAGCAAAGTGGGGTTAGTGAAGGAAAGGAAAAACAGAGAAATCACTTAGAAGGTGTTAGAGGGAAAACTCTGTGGACGGGAAGAACATTTGAAGAAGATCCCAATGAAGAATGGACTTAGACATATAACTTAACCTTTCAGCTCTCAGAGAACAGTAGCCTACTTCTAACAGAAGTACATAAACCTAAGTGACATTTATCACTTCACTCACATCTAAGCTCTAACTTAGTTTCTTTTGAAACTAACTCCCTAAAACTTTCATATTTACAATTCAAATATTTCAAAGTCTTCATTTGATGTCTTTTCCTATTTGTATAATTTTCCTAAAATCTATGCCTACATTCACCCAAATTTATAAATACAATACTCTTACTGTCCAATAGAATTTTCAACATAAATAAATTCAAAATTCTTAAAATAGTCGAAAATTACAACTTAATCTAATTATACTCAGAATTATTCACGAATACATGTGCAATTATTTTCAAGTGCAACAACTTCACTATTCACATATATATGTATGTCACATTATGCATGAGCATGCAAAAGCATTTCTAAACTCTCATTGTTTACTCATATTTATTATTCTAACCTTCCCATAAGTAATAGGATGTTACATTGCTCCTCTATATCAACCAATATACAAATATCACACTTTTGCACAATTGTATAAGTGTTTGTTAACACATATGTATGTATATAAAATATACACAATGCATGTTCATGACAATCCCAGGTATTTTTCCATAAATCTCATCACAATATCTTTCATATATGAAAACTTGTCTAAGTGTAATTTTTTTTACTTAGGTGTACACCTCACTAAAACCATTATAATCAAAATTCATAACTCATTTGGTCATTACAGATTTTTCGTAAAGCATCATTTTGGGTCAACTTTACAAGTTATTGTTGACCAATATAATGAAGTAATTTGGTAACATTTTCTCTAAGAAATTGTTCCTCTATGTCTTAAGTTTCTAATGACACCAATATCATTCAATTTGGTTCAGTATTTCCAAAGATATACTCCAAATATATCAATCTATTCTTAAGCTACAACAGAATTCATAACTCAATTTCAAAAAAGGTTTTGGAGTTCTTAAAACCAGAAGTACAATTTTACTTCTTCAAAACATTGTAGCTTTATGTCCATATTTTATTTTGAATTAAGAATCATCTCATTCGGAGTTGTACAGATCAAGATATAATCAAAATACCAAAGTATGTTCAGTAAAATATTCCAGTTCATACTATTCTAACAAATTCCCTCACTTTCATTCAATCAATCTTTTCTCAAATCAATTTAGAAGGCTACCAATTTTTATGGAGAGGTAGAACAATGTGTTTGGAAGCTATTTGTTCAAGACTCAAGTCATTTGGAGGTCTAGAGAAGAAGTTATGGTCAAAAGAAGCAAGATTGTTCAATGTGGAAAGAGCTCTCAGGGGCATCATCGTGCACATGATCACACCCCCTTTAGCAAAGTCATGACCGTGACTTTAGACATTCAAAACCAGTCTATTTTTTTCCTTCATTACACGATCATGCAATCCCATTTCTCCATAAAAGTCACGATCGTGCACTATACCTTCAGTCACTACCTATTTCATCCGAAGAAGTCACAATCGTGTAAAAATGGCTATTTGCGACCCAACAAAATGGGTCACGAGCATGCATCAGAAACACTTATTTTCTTCTTCTTCCCCTTCTTCTTCCATTAAAACTTACAATTCAAATTCATTTATACTCTTTCCACTCCATTCCCATTCAACACATTCACATAACAATTTAAAACGCAAGTTTACTCAAAATCATCAAAAACCATATATTAGTCTTCTGCATCTTTTGCGTTTTCCATTTTTCTGCTACACTTATTCATCTCTATCAACACTTTCACTTCATCTAAAATCATTTCTATATCACGAACGCACTTTTCAACATAACTCTACATTTATTTTCGATTCATGTCTCCAACCAACAAAAATATTCACGTATGTATACTTATATACACAGTGAAATGGAAAACAAAAAATGAAAATAGAGCATATATGTATCTATCAAACTTACAAATTTTTCTACACCCCTCACATGTATAATTTCATTGATATTTCTAATTCAAAAATCATTTCTACACCATCTTATTACATAATAATCCTCAAATATGTAAAAACAATATATCCAGATTTTCATCTTTCTACACCATCTTATTACATAATAATCCTCAAATATGTAAAAACAATATATCCAGATTTTCATCTTACTTGTACAGTGGCCACTATTTCCATGATCATGTAATGTCAAATAAATCATCAATTTATATCATAATCATACTTCCCATAAGGATTAACACGATACTTGTTAAACTTCACAATCTTCAAAATCTCCAAAAGCCCTAATCCTTATGCATCCACGTACATCATCTTACAGCTAGCTTGGTTTAGGTTTTTCTTGAGGCAAAACAAGTAGATAACAAAGTGGGAGTGGTAAAAGATAAGGGAAAGCAAGGTTTAATCTTGCTAAAGGTTCGGAGAAAAACTATGTGTAAATGAAGAAACTTGAGGAAGAAAGTTACGAAGAAGTTGAAGACAAGTATACAGTGCTTGGTCTTTCAAATGAAATTGTATAATTAACATAAACTAGATAAGTGACACTTGTCAATTATCTATCTTCTAAGGCTTTAAATAGTTATCAATTAACTAGTTCAATCTTCTCCAAATTTTCTCCAATTTGTCTCTAAATTTGTAAATTCATTATCTCACAAATTCTAAAGTCATCTCTAAAAAATTTTTCAATATCATTTATTATTATTTCTATTTTCATTTCTCAATTTACTTGCCAATTAACATTTTTTCTAGTCCAATAATATTCAACAATATCGAAAATTCTCCTAAAATTCATCAAGAATTATAATTTAACAAATACCTTCTCTAAATTAGCTTCCAATACAAGAAACCACAATTCTTTATAAAATCTCATATCAAAAATCATGTTCACGTTCAAACAATCAATTACGCAACATCCCATAACCATAGAGTATATACCCAAATATTAAGCTCCTCGGACAATTCATGTCCGAAATTCAGAACATAATCAATACATATCAAATTCAATTAGTCATTCTCATTCACTTACAAGTAGCACTTCCAATGATATTCACATGGATCAAACGCCTTAGACAATTATAGTTCAGAATTCAGTACACATTCATCAATATTAAATTCAATTCAGTAATAAACAAAACAAATCAAGGTGAGACCATCTTAGGTTACTCACAGTACACTCCAATATGCTATTGCCTAGATGGTCCGGCAATGTCTGACTAGCATCCAATGTGCTCCTCTATATCATACAAAACACATTTTCATATATCACAATTTTGCACAAATGTATAAGTATTTCTTTATGTACTTCAATGTATAGACAATATGCACAATGCATGTTCAATGACAATTCCAGGTATCTTATCGAGATTTTTTCACCATATCATTCAGCTAGAAAAACCCTCATTAATATAATTTGTACTTAGGGTTTGGATCATAATAAAACAATTTGAAACTAATTTCATGTCCCAATTGATCATTTCATATTGTTTTCTCATACGATGCTTTCGGGTCAACTTTACATAGTTATTCTGATAAGGTAAATGATAAAATTAGGCAACACTTTCTTCTGTAAAGTTATTCTCCAATGTCTTAAGTTTCTAATGATACTGAAATCATTCAATTTCGTTCATTATTCTATGAGATATGTTCAAAATACCACAAACTGTGTACATTTGAAATTTTGGCTAATACATGATCATGCATTCAATTTGTACACCTCATATCTCTCAATTCTAATATCCAAAAATCACAAACTTTATACCAATCAAAAGTTAAGAGACTAAGGCTATAACTTTTGTGAAAACATCTTTGTCTGATTTGGCCTATATTAATACAGTTTATTCAATAACAACAGGACTTAATTTCTGTCCCTGGTAGTGCTACTGCCTAAGCCAAGACTTACTTTCAAGCTCAATTTCAAGATCCTTAAGGACAGAATTGTTAGGACCCGATCCGGAGACCAGGGCCCCAACCTAAAAACGGAAGACGGAACGAATAAAACGATTGATCACAAAGCGAACCAAATCATTAACAAATCGAAAACGGGCTTGGAAGCAAAGCATACGAACCATGTCAAATCGAATTGGCTCAAAGACAAACCAAACAAACGATCCAATCGAA
>JANZLD010000009.1:298291-312531 GCA_026413575.1 Erythroxylum carthagenense | reverse complement strand
CCCTAATTGATTATGTGTAATTGTTTTGTTATTGAAAATGTTTTGTAATACATCGGGCCAAAATGCTTATTGTTCTGTGCACTCATTCATGTTTTTGAAAGAAAAAGAAAATGTCATACGATTATTAATAAGGTAATGAATGTTCTAGTACGCCACCCTCGCAGGTCACGGGCTCGGATATCACCATGGATATAGGGTTCGGGCCTCGTCGGGAGTGGGGTGCTACATTTATTCAGTATACTGAAAGTTATATCCAAAAGAGCTCAGACTGTTTTTAAAATGTAACGTAACAGAATTCCTAACTCCAATTCCAGCTAGAGTTTGAAATTATTAGAGATAGAATTAACATTCAACTTCTTCAACAAAGTTGTAGACATTTCTCTAGTTTAATCTGAATTAAGAATCAACTCATTCAGAAATATACAACTCAAGTTATAATCAGAATACCGAAGTCTATTCAATGAAAATTCTCCAGTTCATAATATTCCATCATACATCTTCACCAATATCTCATATATGTCATTACAATTCAGGCATAATTCTCACACTACCAAACATATCATAAAGATCATATTGTCACTTACTTGTTAGGCTTTTAATTCAGCTCAAACTTCAGATTAAATCAAGTCTCCATGCAAGGAAAATTCATCACAAACTTATGATGAAAACAGGTTGATTTTGGACAGTAAGATGAAGGTAACTTTCAACTAGTTTGCTTGGCTATTTTATGTAAGGTAAAAAGCTAGTTTTTGTGCAGCAATTTGGCTAGGGTTCAGGCAAATTACATAATAATTGATCCATTTGTCACTTAATTACCAGTCCATTTGTCACCAATTAACTATGTCAAATGTCACTCAATTTTAAGTTTAATCATCCAAATTTTTCATGTATCAATTTATCCTACCACTTGGCATTTGTCCTAGTCCAAAAGTACCTCAAATTTACCAAAAATTCTGAAATAATACTAATGGTCTCCAAATAATTTTTAATGTAAATAACTAACAATTCACATTTTAATCACATTTATAAATTAATTATACCTGAAAATTTTCAATGAATGCATGTGCAAAAATATGCATGTCATATTTAACTAAAGCATGATGTGCATTTCCTAATTTCTCAGTACTTCCTCATAAATCACAATTCTAGCCTTAACATGAGTAACAGAATGTTACAAATTATACCCAGAAATTGTCAATGAATGCATTTACAAGTATTTTCATATGCAAAAAATTCATATTCAAGTGTATGTACATATCATATAATGCATGAGTATGAAGTGCATTTTCTAATCTCTCAGTAATCTTTTATATTTACTATTTTAGCCTTAACATGGATATTGAGATGTTACAAAAAGTCCTATTTGACCCTCATTTACTTCTATTAATACTAAAATACCCTTCTTGGAGGTCAATTTCAGTTTTAGCCTTAACTTTTTGCATTTTTTATTTTGCCTTCAAGACAACTTAAATTTTCCAAAAATTTTCTTCTTCATTCTCTCCTCTTCTCCTTCCTCCCTCTTCTTTTCTTTCATTTTTCATGGCTTCAATTTATTGTCTCACACAATCACAACATACAATCCATCTATAAACTAATGTAGGATGTCTAAAATTCAGAATAAAAGATATATAATAGCTGCTGAAATTTTACCAATGTGCTAAGAAATTTGTGGGGTTGTTGATCTCCACAATTTTTGCAAAATAAATGAAATGAGGGATCACATGAGAGAAGTTTCACATGCAGGAAAAAAAAATTGTGCATTTACACGCTTACCAACTGAAAAAAATGGTGAGGAAGATAAAGAAGAAACCTGTTTTTTTGGTTAGTGTTAGAATTTCCAGCTGATATCTTCTAATTATACTCCCCATGTTTAAGAGTTTTATGGGCTGGGCTGCTGGGTTGATTGGTTAAGGTTGAGCTGCTTTTATTTCTCTTTTGTGGGCTTTATAGAAAGATTATCAGCCTCTTTAATTACTTACTCAATGAAAGGTTATCTACAACAAGTTACATAATTGAAATTTCTGTGAAGTTAACGTTGCAAGCTTATAATTCATAGAGATCTTCCTTGTCTCATAAAGTTATTTACCAGCGATTATTATCTGACTCAAATTTAAGGTTATACCCTTGATTGTCTAGAGATACAGTGGGAGACATAGAAAACAAGATAACCTATAATTACATAAAATTAAATAATCACATTGCGTTATGTAAGATAGTAAGCGTGTGATGATGTTAATGGCAATGATCCATGTGTTGCAAAATAAAAAATGCAAGCAAACCAATGTGGAGTCCTAAAGTCCCACAAGTATAGGAAATAACCTGAAATTATTTTTTATAAGATCTTAGAAGAACAATATTCATCCCTTAGGAAAGTCTTCTAAGAAACATCAATCTTTGGAATCCAACTACTGTTCATACTGTCTCTAATATTTCACGAAATGAAGTAAAATTGAATATATCTTAAAATTCAACTCTTTGAAATCCTAAAAAAAAACGTCTTAAAAATCCAACTATTGTTCATAAATATTTTATGAAATGAAGTAAAATTAAATAATTGTCTGTTAACACTATGTTTTTATTTTTTATTTTTTGCTATGAAATATTTTTAACACCAGAATCCTGTATAGGGTTAAGAGGTCCCTTTAAACTCGTCCACGAAAGAAACGTTTTCCTACCTGGTAGGCCTTCCTCATAAAATTATGCAACTAACCAGATGTCTCCTATCTAATTATTTCTGACCTTTCACGTCATTGATGCCCTTTTTTCTTAAGAAAAAACACCTGCAGCTTTTGTCTTACTTATTCACCCTTATGCCCCTGTCACCATCTTCTCCACTATCCTCTTTGTTAAACCACGTGTTCATTATTCATCCCAACCAGTACACACAAAAAAAAAGAAGAAGAAAGAATTCTATTTTCTTTGTGCCTTCCTTGTTAACGTGGCTCCAACTCCTCCTCATTCCAATTTCATACTCGCAAAATCAAAGGACAGCCAAAACAGCACCATACATTAATTAGTTACTTTGCCAGCTAGCCTTTTTGCTTCTCTTCTTTCATCTAAACGGGTGTCCCAAAGGGTTTTTTTTTTATTACAAGGGATAAAATACAAAAAAAAAAAACATGCTTTACTCTAGCTATCACGTCTCACTAATGTAGAGTTTTTGCGGTAAAGTGGTCTTTTCATATTTTGGTGAATATGAACACGTGGTTAAAAAGATTTATAATAATTATCAGAGGTTTCTAAAATAGATGCAATGTTGGACTAGTTAAAAAGATTTAAATAATCAATCCATTGATAAACTGATTCCTTTCACAGTACACTTTTGTTTAATGCTTACAGAGAGTCGATCCACAAATCCCGTAGACTTTTATTTCCAGCTGCTAGAACGTCCTTTTCTTTTTCTTTCTTTTTGACTTTTACTGCTTTTGAAATTTGGTGGCGGGGCCGTTGAAAATTATAGGAAGCTCCGATATCTTAATTTTATTCTCACAATCATGTTCAATAAATTAAAGGCTCCGATATCTTAATTTTATTCTCACAATCATGTTCAATAAATTAACATCTGATTCTTTTCGTCTTTTACCCTTAACTGAACTTTATTTCAAAACAACAAGTTGCAGGATTAATTAATGGGCAACATCATTTAATTGACTATGTTATTGTGTTAAAGCAAAGAGTTGCTCAGGTGATGACTAACTTTCTCAATATCACCTTTCTTTCGGATGACTATTATCACGGCCCTACGATAACAGCCTAAAAGTGTGGGAGGATTGATTATTTGAGGCAGAATAATCTACAACTTCATGTCATTTCAATTCCTTTTATTAGTAGGTAATGTCAAAATAGAATAAATTATGTACGGCATTATTACTTTATTTAATAATAATTTTCTTATTTATATATATTTTAATTACAATGCTTAATACCAAAAAAATTCACAAAATAATTATAGTAAAATTAATATCTCATAATTATAAAATTTAAATCACAATTATGTATTGCTTCTTTTATGGTTTTATTAAAAAGAGATATCAATAAAATGATAACATTAGCATGCGTTTTTATTTTTTAAGAAAGTAAATGATATCGTAAATTAAGTATAAAATTATTTAAGCAAACAGTTATTTACTTATTAAAAAATATGTTCACTACATTAATCAAATAAGGAAGATCATTAATAAGAAATTACTTATAAACTTATGGATGTTTCCATCATGATAAGTCCTTATTCTTGAGAATATAAATGTGTCTCATATGAAAATTATTATTTTTTGATGTCATTTATAAGTTATTTTATTTAGGGTGATTCAATTGATAATATTTAAATATACTATAAACTATATGAAATAGTATGTCAAATTAATAATTATTTCATCGTCTAAAGTAACTAGAGAGAAGGTTATGTTGTTAATGGTTAGTAATAATTTAGAATTTATCTAATTAAAGTGAATTAAGATTTGAAAAGAATTATAAATGAGTTATTGATTTGATGAAAAAAAAACCCATAACATAACAGAGAGTCCTACTAATATTACAAGTTAATTAATAAGAAAATAGGAAAAAGAAAACACTAATATACTAAAACCCTGAGCTACCTAAGCTATGTTTGTTTTCATTTAATAAAGACTACTAAGAAGTGAGCTATCCGCATTGGAAGTGAATATGCATTAGTATTTTAAATTCGTTATGAATAATGATAGAATTCAATATCCTCTAACCAATTCTTTAGGAAAGATAGATTCTCTTATCCATCTAATAACGTAACTCTATATCTTAGGGCGCGGTATTTATATGATATTGGTGAGTTCCTGAAGATTGTGTTAATTTCTTTCTAAATTGTATAAACTATACAATCAAAAAAGTCATCATAAACACACACATGATCGTCCTTCTTCCGACCCTTAAGTTTGTAAACCCATTCAACAATATTTAACTAATGTGTGTTTTTATCACAATGCAAGGTACAAAGTGTCAGACTTATTTTCCACAATTTAGATGAAAATTAAGTAACAATTGAAATATATGTGATCCATTGTTTCATTGCCTTGCTTATAAAGTGTACAGATGTGGTAATTGTGAGGGTTTCTCAAATTGTCTTTTATTCTCGATCGGTCTTTATTTAAATGTCTGCCATAAGATCGATGAAGAATGTTTAACATATATATATTGTTACAGGCCAGTATTATGTTAACATGGTTGTTGTTAATTTTAGTATAAATGCTAATTTAAATTTTAGTTTTAGTCATGATTCTATTTTATTTTAAAAGATTCATTTTACCAATGATTTTAAAGATTCTTTCTTATTGTAATATAGAAAAAAATGCAAGTATTAGCCTACCCCTATTTAATCTTCAACAAATTAAATGATATTCTATTTTTCTGTTGTTAAACAAAAAGTTTGTGATAATCAAATTTATTTATTTAATATTGCTGTCATATTTAACTTAAAGTTACAAATTTATTTTTAATTAAGCAACGTGGTCCCGTGCCACAGCCATTCCAAAATATAGACGCGGGCCACCGAAATTAACCCTCGCAAATAATTGGCTTGTGCACAGATCTCTAAAGAGAGACCAAAGAACTCCATGGGAGATCACACACTGACCACCAAGAGCATGCATGAGAGGTTACTGGTAAAAGAGCAGGGAGATGGTCTAAGATGGGAGGAGTTGATTCCAGAAGTGAAGAGGGTGTGTTACATAGCAGGGCCTATGGTGGCCGTGACTTTGTCACAGTACTTGTTGCAAGTTATATGCTTGATGATGGTTGGCCACCTGGACGAGCTTGCTCTCTCTAGTACCGCCATAGCCATTTCTCTCTGCTCCGTCAGTGGCTACACTGTTCTTGTAAGTCGATCTTAGTATTAATCATTTTGGTTCTTTTCTTACTATCTTCTTCTAAGCTATCTCTGACTTGGTATGCTTCTCCCTTCCGGTCACGACTTTAATGGCACTTACAGAATGCGAATCATCAAATTGTTAAATTAACTTAGCGAAAAGGTTGATTTTTCCACGTAGTTAAGGGTTAATAAATATTTTACGGCATGTTTGGTTTAAAGGCTACAATAGTTAATTATATTTATTTTATGATTATTAAATTCTTTATTATTTTTAATTTTCTTCTTATCATTATTAATTGTATTATTCTTAATAATAATAATAATTATTATTATATAATTCCTTATTATTATTAATTTTCTTCTTAGTATTATTAATTTTTTACTTACTATTATTCTTATTAATATTAATTTTATTAATTATTATTAAATAATAATAATAATTAATAATTATGAAGAAGAAACGCGAAGGATAAAAAAATCTTCAACAAATAACTCTATTCTTAAAATAACTAAAGACACTTTTTTTTGATGATTTTTATCTATTCCTAAAAGTTAAGGAAGACCTAATCTTAAGATTAGGTGTTCTAATATTTTTGTCTAACCAAACAAAACAATTATTTAAATTTTAAGAATATAGCAAGAATAGAATTCCTATTGGTGTGAACCAAACATACCCTTATTTCTTAAGAGAGAGAATTTTACAGGAAAGTTCAAAGTACAGAATCCCATTTAGTCCCACGACAATATGAAAAAACATCACCTACCTTCGTCCTGTCATCATCTGTGTTGTGTTGCATTCATTCAACTTAACGTGGAGCTAGCTCACAATAACCAATTTAACTAATTACGGCTGTAGCTAATTCGTAAAGTTTGAAAAATACAGGATGTGGAAGTTCAGTAGACATTCGTGCTTTCTAATATACCGAATTAAGAAACTCACCCAACCAATTGCTGCGGAAGACTAATCCCTGTAGGCTGTAGTTGATAATATCACAACAACTCTTATTTATGAATCAGGAGACGACAATAAAAAATATAAGACTCATATGATATGAAGCGGAAATAATACAGCAATCAAACCGCTGAATTGAAGTTGAACTTTCTGAGGTGGCATGTTTTGATAAAACACTGACTGGAAGCAAAATGATAATTTTGGACAAGTCCTTTTTGAGGTTTAAATTTAATATTGTTTTACGTAAATATTAATTGCTCATACGAAAGTTGAATATATTTTTATTTTTTTTTTCTGGTGACTATATATCATTCTCCTGACCCTACCAACCCTCCACCTAGCTAATAAAAGGACTACTCAGAATAATGGACCTGGCCAGGGACCGAGCAATTAGTGCATCCATTACATGTGCTGGGGAAAGTGCCAAAAAGCCCACGTCTGTGGTACTTTGTAGCATACAAGACAAGGAAAAGTATTATGAGAAGTCTATTCCTATCCCCTAGGGAGTAACAAGTTGTGGCGTGGACGTAAAACCTCGTCGTAACGTCCTCTTACCATCGTTACGACTCCTACACGTGCAAATAATTTCTACCTTACAAGGGCTGTCTCAATTTCAGTTTTTATTTAATAAAATGTTTTTACTGTCCAAGACTCCGGTTCAAAACTACGTGAGTGAGCTTGTAGTTTAAATGTGGCGTAACCTGTGCTTTAAAATTTAATAATTTATCCACTTCTTACTCAGTCAATTTCGTTAAAAAAAATAAAACAGTAATCAATTAGAAATTAGTGCTTCATTTAATGACTTTTCACATCAATTTTATGGATTTAAATCTTCTTAAAAACCAGAAAGGAAAATTTTTCCTTTAACTTTCCCGAGCACAAGATAGAAATTGATTGGTAGAACTGAATTTCAGTCCAATTAAATTAAGTTGTGAATCAGTCTAGTTTAAGTCATTGTGTAATGCAAGTTAGACTATAATAGTGCTTCGATACAATCATCAAATGTATAGTTGAGTAATGTCTGTCATGTGTCAAGAATGAAGAAAATTTTACTTTCTATTTCACATCTGACATATTCATGAAATTATGTAGTGATCTGTCCAAAAAATATAAAGGTGTATCAAAGCTTGAAGCCAACAAGTACACCCATTATGAAAAGGCAACATTTGAAGTCTATCTATATTATAACTGCACTAATGACAAATGTAAATAAGACAAGGAAAAATGAGACACCTGATTTGTAGCATGCAAGGCTTAGGTATGTGAGTTATCACATGTTGAAGGCAATAATGAAGAAGTCCTTGCTTAAAGGTCTTTCTCGACTAGATGTACATGATAATACAATATGTGTTGTATGCCAATATGAAAAAGCACATCAACTTCTTTACGAAGAATCAACATAAAAAGCTAAGATGTCGTTTGAGTTGATTCACTTTGATGTTTTTGGATGGGTGAAATAACCATCTATTAGTAGATTTCAATAGATGATCACTTTTATTGATGATTATTCAATGTATATATGGGTTGACTTTATAAAAGTGACCATCTATTGGTAGATTTCAATAGATGATCACTTTTATTGATGATTATGCAATGTATATATGGGTTGACTTTATGAAAGAAAAGCCCGAGGTATTAATAAAATTTAAGGAATTCAAAGAAAGAGTGAAAAAAGTAATAAGGAGACTACTATTCCTCTGTACAAACAATGTGGGAGAGTAGGCAATTCAGTTGTTCGAGCACCTCACAATAGAATGACATTGTTGAAAAGAAGAGTTGCCACTTGGCCTAAATATTCAAAAGCATGCTACATGCCAAAAATGTACCACCTGAATTTTAGGCCAAGTGTACGAAGACAATAGCATAAGTTATTAATAGATTGCTCAAGCTTGACTGCAATTTATCTGACCATTTGAAAAGTTGTGGAATGTCAAACCCACAATTAGTCATTTTCGAGTCATTGGTTGTCTAAACCACCTACATAGTAAGTTTGATAAAAAAGTCATTCGATGCATATTCATGGGATATGACTGCAAATGAAAAGGTTGGAGATTTGTGATCTAATAACAAATCAATGCTATGCATTAAGAAATGTGGTGTTTGAAGACGCATCGTTATGGTAGTTGCCACAAGTTGTTTTTTACCCTGATTCCAAAGCAATTGAGGAAAATCTACAAGAGGGAGTCTAATAGCTGTCTGAGCTTAACAAATCACGAGAGTCACTTGAAGAAGTAAGACCAATAGAAGAGTTAGTAGAGATTAGTGACACGTTATCAAGGAGAAGCAATGATAAACTAGAGTGAATCATACAACTCCTGAAGGAGAAAGATCAATTCAATTAAAAGAGCCAAAAGTATAAGATGTTCTTCAATTATCTTTATATAAGTCAGCTAGAAAAAAAGGGGCCGAATCCCAAACATGAAATGCAACATTAACGAAAACAATGGAGTAGTTGAGCCAACAAGCTATGAAGAAGCATCACAATGGTTAGACTGGAATAAAGCAATAGATGAAAAAATTCAAGTATTAAAAGATATCTTAGTGTCACAACGCAAGAATGCACAACCAATTTCTTGCAAGTGGGTTTTCAAGGTAAAAAGACGATCTGACCGAACAATCGAAGGGTACAAGGCTTGATTGGTTATACGAGGGTTTTCTCGAGAGTATGAGCTAGACTATGATGAAAGGTTGAGTCTGGTAGTAAAGATCACAAAAGTATATGTGCTGTTTGCCCTTGCATTTAATAAATATTGGAAACTCTGGCAAATGGATGCAAATAATGCCTTCTTTAATGGAGAACTTGATAGAGAAGTATATATGGAGTAGCCTTAAGGTTTTGATGACAAAGCTCATGCAAGCTATGTATGTAAATTAAAGAAGGCTCTTTATGGGTTAAAGCAAGCGTCAAGGGCGTGGTATGGCAAGATTGTTGAATTCTTAATAAAAAGTGGATATACAATGGCTCTAGCAGACTCAAGCTTCTTAATGAAAAATGAGAATGTAAAGTTGGCAATAGTGCTTATCCATGTCGATGATCTTATCATTATTAGTGATAATGAAAAAGAAGTTCAGCAGATTCGAAGTAATCTCTCAGTGCGCTTCCAAATGAAGAAACTTAGAGAGTTAAAGTTATGCTAAACTTAGAGAGTTAAAGTTATCATTGGAATTGAAGTAGATCAAGTCAAAGAAGGAATGTTCTTGTGTCAACAAAATTATGCTAAAGACTTGTTGCTTAATTTTGGAATTCTTGACTACAAACTAGTTTCCACCCTAATGGAGGTAAATACTAAACTTTGTTCTAAAGAAGGTTATGAGTTAGAAGATCCAACAATGTATCAACAGCTTATGGGAAGCATTTATCTAACAATAACATAGCCTAACATAACATTTGTTGTTGCAGTGGCTAGTTGATTCATGGCAAATCCAAGAAAACCTCACTTAGATGCAGTCCGATGCATACTCAAGTATATAAAAGGAATGCTTGACCTAGTAGCACTATATAGAAAGGGAAGTATATGCAAGGTAGTGGGGTACTGGGATGTCGACTATCTTGGAGACAATGATATTCGAAGATCATCCACTAAATATGTGTTCAAACTTGAATGTGGAGCAATCTCTTGGTTCAGTAAAAGACCACTAATAGTCTCTTTGTCAACCATTGAGGTTGAGTATCATGCAGTAGCAATGGCAGCACAAGAAGCTGAATGGATAAAACAACTAATGGTGGATCTCCACCAGTCAATAGACTATCTAATGGAGCTACATTTTGATAATCAATCAACAATATATTTGGCGGAAAATCCGGTGTTTTGTACAAGAATCAAGCACTTGGAGGTACACCATCATTTTTTTTGAAAAAAAGTATAAAGATAAATCGAGATGAAATATGCAAAAACAGAAGACCAAGTTGCAGACTTATTTACCAAAGGAATCATCATAACAAAATTTGAAGAATTTAGAAGGCAACTTGGTACAACTTTAAGAACGAGAGAGTAATCGGTGAGGGGAAGTGTTAAAAAGACACCGACATCGTCTCTTGTGATCACATTATTAAAAGCTTCCCATTCTATATACATTAATATCTTTTATATAAACTTCCCCTAATATTCTAGAATAACATTATCTAGAATATTATAGAAAGTTTAAGTCGGTTAGTAACCGACTTTAGATGGGTATAAAAGGAGCCAAGCTTCGTGATAAGTGTTTAAGTTTGAAAAACAATTAAAAAGGTGCGAGTGAGGGCATGTGAGAGTGTGTGCCGTGCAATAAAGCTAGAGGTATGTGTTAGTGTGGAGTGGAGAATTGCCGAGAGTATTGTGATTTTAAAATATTACAATTAATATATTATGTTCTGAGTTTTTTTTTTTTTTAATTGAGTCCTCCACACCCTATAATAAAAATAAAAAAGGTTGATAGATAGTGTGTTAAGAATAGGCTGATAATTTGCAGAAGATGAAAAAATCTAAATAGGTCTAAATTTATTTTATGTGCATTAGAAGTTGCAAAGGTTGTTAAACAGTTATCTGATAACTTTTGCATTTTGAAATGCGTGTTTTCGTGAAAATGCAAAACCTAGGATGTTCTATCTGAAACAAGTGTTTCTGTTTCTATCTAAAACATGACATACACAGTTAGGGATGGCTAGTGCGTTGGAGACTCTATGCGGGCAAGCTTATGGAGCACAACAATATCAGAAATTGGGAGTGGAAACTAATACTGCTATCTTCTGCTTATTATTGTTCTCACTCCCTCTCTCTGTTCTATGGATATTCATGGGAAAAATTCTTGTTTTAATTGGACAAGACCCTGCAATTTCATACGAAGCAGGAAAGTTTTTGGCTTGCCTAATTCCGGGACTTTTTGGTCATGCGGTTCTTCAGCCACTTGTTAGATACTATCAGGTACAGAGTTTGGTCATACCAATGCTGGTAGCCTCTGGTGTCACGCTTTGCGTACACGTACCTCTATGTTGGGCTTTAGTAAACAAGACTGACCTAGGAAATATTGGAGCAGCATTTGCGCTATGCATATCTATTTGGTTGAATATCACTTTTCTTGGAGTTTATATGAAGTTATCTTCTGTCTGTGCCAAAACTCGGGCGCCATTTACTAGAGAGGCATTCCACAGTGTAGGGAAGTTCTTTCGATTTGCCATCCCATCTGCAGTAATGATCTGGCAAGTGTTTGATAATTATTTCATTATCACTGTTTAAATTCAATGTATTGTTTCTTAAAATTGTCTTTTATAATGTATTCATATTGATTCATGTAGCCTCGAAGGTTGGTCATTTGAGCTGCTTGTCTTGCTCTCGGGACTTCTACCAAATCCAAAGCTCGAAGCCTCGGTGCTCTCAGTGTGGTATTTATCCAAAATTTGAAAATGCAAGTAAATTACATATATTGTATCCTAAAAGGAAGTATGTAGTGGTTAAAATGAATGGTTTTGTTGCAAATGCTGACAACAACTGACATTTTTCTCTCTGATCCTGCTTACTCTGTAGTCTCACAACTATTGCAACACTATACTCAGTACATAATGGACTTGGCGCGGCAGCGAGGTATATGGCTCCAGCAGAATACAGAACACGTTATTTCTATTCCAAATGTTTGCCATATCTGATCAATAACATTCTTTTGCCACAGCACTAGAGTTTCGAATGAATTAGGAGCAGGGAACCCTCAAGGAGCCCGTATAGCTGTATACATTACAATGTTGCTTACAATCATAGAATCGCTCATATTAAGCTCAACGCTTTTTGCTACCCGTGGTATCTTTGGTTACACCTTCAGCAATGAAAGGGAAGTAGTGAATTACGTCACGAGAATGGCTCCTTTGGTCTGTGTTTCAGTAATTTTAGATGGTTTGCAAGGCCTATTTTCAGGTACTCGAAAATATTTCTGATACTGAGCAATCCAAGACAGGTAGGATAGTAATAACTTTGTTTCAGGTATTTCAAGGGGATGCGGATGGCAGCACATAGGGGCTTACATTAACCTTGGGGCGTACTATCTTTTAGGGGTTCCAGCAGCTGCTGTTTTAGCTTTTCCTTTAAGGCTAAGAGGCTATGGCCTGTGGATTGGAATACAACTTGGTGCCTTTGTGCAAATAATTCTACTCTTTATTGTTACATGCGGTACCCATTGGGAAAAGCAGGTGTGTGTTTTCCCTGTTATCTCAAATCTCCTTACACGTGAAACTAAAGTTTTAACTTGGTATCTCTCTTATGGTCAACCAGCTAACTGGCCCAACCTCACCTCCCTCGTAAATTTCACTTGTATGCCATTTGCGAGGGACCTTTCTAATTCAACTATTTTTTTTTAATGATTTTGTTCCAATTTCAGGCAAATAAGGCAAGGGGAAGGATATTTGAAGAGAGGGCAGAGGTAGATTATGTTGATTCATCTGCGCATAATTGATTAATGTGATGCAAATATTTCATTCCAGAGTTGTTTGTGGGAGAAATTGTTTGTGATATTGCAGTTGCTCTTCTTCCATTTCTATTTTACACAGCACAGCTTCACTAAGGAAAGAAAACAACTATCTGTTTTAAGACATGATAGAAAAATCCAGACCTGAGTTTATAGTGCCCAATAATTGGAATCCAGGACGAGAGTGAAAACTTGGCTAATTTTGTATTCTGATGGGGTTGCATTCATTAGAATAATTTCACATGTATCCATATTTTATAAAACAAATTATTTGCTAAATATAAAGTAAATATTAAAATATATTATTAAAATATGTATTTATAACAAGTTTCTTCTTGTTTTATCTATAAGAAACAAAATCAAATATTTAAAAATAAAAAATACTAGGATATTAATCTAGATTCTTGTTTATTCATACTAATATTATATTTCTTATATTTCATTCAATCTAAACTAAAATGTGATTTAACTATATTCACCTAATCGTTTAAATAAGTATTATAATAATTTATTTAGAATATACGTTATGCTGCATTATTCGCTAGTATAAGTTTATGTTTTGTGTCAGAAAAATAAATTAGATAAACTTCACTCTTTTATAATATTAGATATTATTCAAATATTAAAAAATAAAAATTGAGAAGTTCAATGGAGCATTTTCATGTTACTCCAAGCGAAAAGAGATTCAATGATAAATAATGACAAAAAATGTCATTTTTAAGCCTGACGTCGGCGATTGTCATCCTTTCATATAGCAGTAAATAGATAAGTCACTTTGCTTCCTATGGGATGGCATTCATCCCTAAGCATATCCATGTCAACAACGAAATCAAGTTTTTGGTAATCCCAAAGTGAACAATTATGATGTCATGCTAAGCGATACAAAATAAAGGTCACCTTGAGACTCGAATTTTTACCGAAGTTGATCGCCAACACCTTTTGCACGGTAGTCTCACTTAGGTCCGCTTAAGCAAGACTTTCAATCTTCAACGATCCTCGAAGTATTTACCTCGCACATTC
>JANZLD010000009.1:189991-205109 GCA_026413575.1 Erythroxylum carthagenense | reverse complement strand
ATTTGTATTTGAATGTCTTAGTGGCTGTTTACTAATATTAATACTAGCATGCTGATAACTAAGAAGGGTGCTAACAAATCATATTCTAACTTTCAGCAAACAGCTGTTCAAAAACAAGATGAAGCACATCTGATCGTGCTACTTAAAGAAAACAAACTTCATCTATTATTTAAGAAAATTAAGATTTTCCACAAGGATATGTTTACAAACAATGTTACTTTGGTGGCCTATGGCAGCCAGAAAAATCACTAAGGCATATAATAATACTCACATCAGCATAATACAAAGAATCAGAAAGCCCGGGAGGTGCAAGTGTTCTATACTTTGGGTGATTGCGTAACCATCCGTATAAATATTTCAATGCAGCTGCCTGTTCCAACTCTGCATTTTTAATGAGAAGTTATATTTACGTAACTGTCAAATTGAAATCAAACTCAAAACCTTTTGATACCAAAGACTTCAATCATGTAACGAATATTTTCATTTAAAACTTTGTGACACATATCTTAAAGCTGTGGAAACAACAGTAAATGCCAGTCAACCAGAATTACTAGCGATTACTAACCATTAGTGTGACTCACACCAAGAGCAAGAAGCACTTCTAGATTTGCAGGATCAGCCTCCTGTGCACGCATCATTGCAGCAATAGCCTGTAAATCTCAGTTAAATGAAATTAGAACCTCACACAAAACAATATCTCAAATTTGTGATTCAACAGAAAATTCTAATTTGACAACCTCTTGATTATGAAATCATCTGAAAGCTTAATTCTCAACGCTATGATCATGATAGAACTAGTATTTCAGATTACAAGTAATGGCTTCAATGTTAGTACTCAAACAGACTATTAAGTTTTGAAAAGAACATGGTATATATGTTAGTCGAAAGCACGAACATCCACATATTTAAGCAATAGGGAAGAACAAGAGGATCACATCAAAGAGAGGGTTTATAAGCTTCAGTAGGAACGGTTTGTTTATAGAACAATATTCTAGCATTAAGAAGGTACTAGAAAATCATAAGTTTTCTACATGCAAAGGATTTTACTGGAGAAGAAGCTTAAAAATCTGCTGGTCTGTAGTTGTGAATAGTAATTACTAGGATATCAAGAGATAGAAGGCAAAAGCGTAAAGCCACAGATTGGAAACTTAAAGAAGCTTGGGACAACATGTGATAACACCAAATCCAAAACTAGAAGCAGCTTTGTGAACAACTGGAAGCGACTGATCCTCCACGAATTTCTTAAATGGAAAATAGATAGACTAGATTGCATATCTCAATCTAATAATTCAACTCGAAAATTAGAATAACCTGTTGATCATCATCATTCTCTGCATGTGCAATTCCAAGTAACCTCCAACCTTCTGCATTCTCAGGGTTTTGCATAACTTCAGCCTCTAAAGCAAGCACTGCTTCACTCAAAAGGCCCTTTCGGAATAGTTCTTGTCCTTCTTTTAATGGATTTTGGTGACCAACATAAGGATTCATGTCAGAGAACACATAGACACCTCTTGAAGCATCTGATTGTTGTCTGCTAGCTGCTTGCTCATTTAGGTACCTTTAAATTGTTCTGAAGAGTGTCAGTAAAAAGGGAATGCACATATTGACCAAAAAAAGGGAAACATACATGCATAACAAGAGAAAATTTGCAAGTTTAAAAATCCCCTTGACCATTGAACACAATAATACAACCAAAGATGGATGCAAAACAAAAAGTTTAAAAATGAATAAGAAAGGACCGATTGCACAACCACTAGTCTTAATTTGGTGGGTTGAAGAATGGGAGCTGGTTTGACATTTTTTATGTTACTGTTTGTCATGAACAGTGACAGAAGAGACAGCTTTGTCATATTTATTAAAATTTTTTAATGCAAATTTTTCCCTATTAGATAGGAATTGAAAATTAAGTTTAATATTGTCCTAGTTTATTCCGGGCTTAAGTCTTCTATTTTATCCATTTACTCTTAGGCAGAGGATCCCAAGAAATTTTTTATATATATGTAATCAACCTTTCAAAGAATGAAGGCTGATTTTTCTACAAAATTGGTATTTTCTTCTCCTAACAATGATGTTTTCATCCTACGAACAATGCTAGTTTCATAATCCTGTGAGTCATTTATTTTTTTGTTTTCTTTATCAGAGTTGCCTGCAATAATCTGATAGTCCAACAAACCTAGCCTAAAATTTCAGCAACCTATACATTTATTTCATCCCTAAAATTTGAATTTTAGCAAGCCTAAGGACAATTCTTTCGACCATCCTACATGATGAAATCTCATGACAATTTTGAACCTCAACACTAGTTCAAACATCAATTACAAATGCATTTTACATTTGAGAAAAACATGTCAAATGCAGTTTTAGCAATAGCATATGACTAAAAGAAAGATGATAAACCCGGAAGGAAGATCAAAATATTTCATAGCAAGTAATGTAACTGATCCAATTACCCAAACAAGTCATCCACAAGACAGAAGCTGAGATTACAAACAAGTACCAAGAGTCAAGAAAGGTCAATCTTAGGATTGCATGGTTGAGTAGATTTTAGGGGGGGCAGTCGAACTGCACAAGGTTCTTACACGCTTCTCAACAACTTGTTTCTTACAAGTATATCTTAGAAACTAATTTCTAAACGTTATTTCCAATTTATCAATCTTAAAAATTGTTAACTCTACTTACTCATCATATGCATTTGCCCAATTATCAGTCGAACTCTCCCCTACTGCCCCTTCAACTTGCTGCCCAAATTCGTCCACCCAGTCATTCACATGCAATTTTGAAAACTCGTTTATCCATTGATCATCAACTGGTCTACTTTGGTCTCCAGAAGTGAATTCCTTCACCCATTGATCAGGCCTATGAGAAAGCTGAGGAAAAAAAATCAGAAAATTAAATATTAAAGAAAGTATCAAGAACATGTGAAAAAGAGAAGATAAGTTTTGTTCTTATTTAAATCTTCTTACTGTCCTTAATCAAACTTTTCACACTTTCCTATGTCATTTCCCTACCCAAACTAGCACCCAAACCTTCCCAAATCAGAGAAGAATGAGAGAATCGAAATTAATGTCGACAGCATTTATAATATTTAACATGGTGTGACACGCACAATTTCTGTGAATTATCCACAAAATTTCTGTAACAGAAACAATCTTTGTAATTATTTTGAACAAAGCAATGTAACAAAGCATGACTTTGAACTAGGACTTGGAAGAAGTGATAAATTCAAGGCTTTCTATGAGCAAGAGAAAATTATCCTTTAAGTAAAAAGTTGCCTTATTTTTTAGGAAATTCGTAACTTGCCTCATCGTTTACATATTCATCTGCCCAGGAACTCCCACCGTACTGTTGTTGATACTGGGTTGTCCAATCCCCATTTGAAGACAATGTTGCTGGCTTGACTTGATTATCATCAATAATAAGTTCACCACGACTCATCTTTGACACAAACTGAAGAAACTTTGAATTCTATGCACCCCACACCATTCATATAGCAACCATGCAAAGAAAAACCAAACATATTGAATGTTTGTATGATGTTAAGAAAAATAAAGTGCTCATGTAACATGCAGGAAATAGTAACCTGCAGTCAGCATCAATTTCCATGATGTATCTTTGCTCATCACTTGTTTATAAACCAGGTAATATGATTAATGATAATCCAATTTCCAGTCATCCTACTACCTGCATTTTTCTAATAAAGTATTGTTTATATTTCGTAGCTTAGTCGTAGCATTCTTAAAACAAGTTACTCAATTACTTTCCATCAACTTAATTTCTACCAATTCTCCTACTAGTCACATGTTCCCAATAGTCCTTTTGACATTTAGTAGAGCAATAAAATTTCTTATTTTGATATGCACCAAATAATAACACTATTAGACTGAATAACCTCTTAGATTACTACACTGATATTCATCTTTGCTGCGATCATATTGCAGAAATATATGAATAATATTATATTGTTTTCAAAGGCACTTTCCAATGCAAATGTTATCGTTAGATTAAAATCCAAGGATTTGAGAAAATCCTCACATCAAAAACCCCTTAATTTTTTCTCACTTAATTTTTTCTCCAGGAAGCTAATTACAATAAGTCCCCAAAAAGACTATACATAAATATACATACATACAGATATACATACAGACATGCACACACACACACACACACACACACACACACACACACACACGCACATATGTATATATGTATATAATCACACATACAAACATACAGAAATATATATTGTTACAGAATATAGCAGTTACATAATTATAGAAATTATATAGTTAATGTAAATATCATAGTTATAGGGATTTAGCATGAGTAAAGGGAATATTTTCCTAGTTTAAACTTATGTATTCCTGTATAAATACCTTTAGTATTATTCCAAGTAAAATATAGAAAACTTCTCATTCTTCTCATGGTATCAACGCCTAGTCCTGTTTCTAGGTCTCTTCCTTAGTTTTTGGTCTTTCGTTTTCTGCCCTATCGTAAGGCAATATACCGACTATGGGTAACATGTTTTTTGGAGAATATTTTTTTCACCTCCTTCATAAGACACTACTGGTGCCGATTGGTCATCCCCTAAAATCCAATCGTCGAATCTTGAGCCCGTGACCCGCAAGCGTCGTCCAATCCCAGACGCCATTTCCACAAGCTAGCACGTGAGCCTCCGTCTTTCGAACTGGTTTCTTCGTTCGGTGTCGCCCCCTCTTTCCTTGTCTGAATATCTTATCAGTTTCAAGATGTCACTAGTCTATGTTGGTGTAGAAGACAGTCGTAGCTCCCTTTTGTTTTGTTGTGCTTCTGATTTTCCTAGCTTCCTTCTGTTGTGTTGGTGCGGCTACTGAGATATTTCTATGGTGTTACTGAATATTTCAATGGTGTGGCCTGTATGTTCTTAATTCAACTTCTAAGGCAATACCTCAATCGATTGCTTGCACAAGCTCATCTTCCCTTTTGCAACTTCATTGTCGTTTTGGTCATCTGTCTATCATAATCTTACGAAAGTTATGTCCCAATCTTAAACAAGAATCTGTCTTGGAGTGTGAAGCTTGTCAATTTGCTAAACATCATAGGGTTTCTTATTCTCCTAGACTAAATAAACGAGTTGAGTCTTCCTTTTACTTAGTGCATGCTGATGTATGGGGTCCTTATCCTATTCCATCCAAATCAGGTTTTCGTTATTTTGTGACATTTACTGACAATTATTCTCGAGTTACTTGGCTTTATCCTATGAAAACTCAATCAAAATTACTATATTTTGTGCCCTTCATGCGGAAATTAAGACTCAATTCAACAAATCCATTAGCATTTTGAGAAGTGATAATGCTAAAGAATATGTTTCCCATACTTTTCAATCGAATCTCTCTCAGCATGGTATTATTCATTATCATGTATTGTTACCCCTCAACAAAATGGTATAGTAGAGCGAAAGAACCGTCACTTGTTAGAAGTTGCTTAGGCACCAATGTTCCATATGCAGGTCCCAAAATTTTTCTGGGCCGATGCAATTTCTACTGATCGCTTCCTAATCAACCGAATGCCTTCTTCTGCTCTTGACAATCAGATTCCATATCCTAATCAACTAAATGCCTTCTTCTGTTCTTGACGGTTAGATTCCATATTCCCTTCTCTATCCCTCGTATACATTGTTCCCTCTGGCTCCTCGAATTTTTTGGTGTACTTGCTTTGTTCAAGATATGTGGCCTCAGGTCTCAAAATTGGATCCCAAGTCACTCAAGTGTGTCTTTCTGGGATATTCTCGTGCTCAAAAAGGATATCGTTGTTACTCTCCTTCATTGGGTCGTTACTTGGCCTTTGCTGATGTTACCTTTTTCAAGAATACCCCCTTCTTTGGTTCTCCTGGGCATTCTTTTTCGCACTCTAGCAATTCAGGGGACGATTTTATTATTTATATTGTTAGTAAACAGATAGTTTCTCCTCCCTCTTGACTTGTTATTCGTCAAGTTATTCTCGACGTGTGCGGCAGCCTATTGAGGCACCTCCCATCAGCCAGGACATGGACCCAATCCATTCTGCTTCGTCTCCAAATTCCTCACAACTACCTGATGCTAGCCTTTATTTTCATTTTCCTATTGCTCTTCGTAAAGGTAAACGCGCATGCACTTACCCTATTTCTTCTTTTGCATCTTATCATGATCTCCCTTATCCAAGTCTTTTGTAGCCTCCTTAGACTCTGCTACTATCCCAACGTCCCTTGCTGAAGCACTAGCTCATGATGGTTGGCAAGCTGCAATGAAGAAATGATGGCCTTAGAGCAGAAGCATACTTAGGATCTTGTGCCTCTTCCTTCAAAGAAACGGGCTATTGGTTGTAAGTGGGTGTTCACTATTAAAATGAATCCTGATGGTTCTATTGCTCCATTAAAGGCTTGGTTGGTTGCTAAAGGATATGCTCAGACATAGGAGGTGGATTATTCTGAGACTTTTTTTGCAGTTGCAAAACTTTCTTTTGTCCGCCTGTTTATCTCCTTAGCTGCCACTTACAATTGGGCACTTCACCAACTTGATGTGAAGAATGCTATTTTACATGGGGACTTATCTAAAGAGGTTTACATGGAGCAACCACCTGGATATGTTGCTTGGTTATATATATGGATGATATAGTGATCACTGGAAGTGATGAAGCAGGGATCACAAGGTTGAAAGCATTCCTTGGGACTCGTTTTCTGACAAAGGATTTAGGACCATCGAAATACTTCTTAGGAATTGAAGTTTATCGCAGTCACAAAGGGATCTATCTATCTCAAAGAAAATATTGTCTGGATTTATTAAATGATGCTGGTTTTATTAAGGCAAAGACGTGATGCACCTATGATACCAAATATGAAGTTAAAAGTTGAAGATGGAGACTTGCTTGAGAATCTTGAGAAGTATAGAAAAATTGTGGGAAATTTGAACTATCTTACTATCACTCGTCCTGATATTGCCTTTCTAGTAAGTGTTGTAAGTCAATTCACGTCATCTCCTAGAACCTCACATTGGGATGTTATTCACATTTTGCGATGTAAGTCAATTCATGTCAGGGAAAGTGTGCAAATTACAGAAGTCTCTGTATGGCTTGAAGCAATCACTCGTGCTTGGTTTGGAAGATTTAGTAATGTAATGATTGAATTTGGCTTGCGAAGAAGTGCATATGATCACTCAGTGTTCTTTGCATCATCTAGTTCTGCGTGCATTTTATTGGTTGTATATACGGAAGATATAGTGATCACTGGAAGTGATGAAGCAGGGATCAAAAGGTTGAAAGCAATCCTTGGGACTCATTTTCAGACAAAGGATTTAGGACCATTGAAATACTTCTTAGGAATTGAAGTTTCTCGCAGTCACAAAGAGATCTATCTATCTCAAAGAAAGTATTGTCTGGATTTATTAAATGATGCTAGTTTTATTAAAGCAAAGACGTGATGCACCTATGATAGCAACTATGAAGTTAAAAGTTGAAGATGGAGACTTGCTTGAGAATTTTGAGAAGTATAGGAAAATTGTGGGAAATTTGAACTATCTTACTATCACTCATCCTGATATTGCCTTTCTAGTAAGTTTTGTAAGCCAATTCACGTCATCTCCTAGAACCTCACATTGGGATGTTGTTATTCATATTTTGCGATGCAAGTCAATTCATGTTAGGGAAAATGTGCAAATTACGGAAGTCTCTGTACAGTTTGAAGCAATCACCTCGTGCTTGGTTTGGAAGATTTAGTAATGTAATGATTGAGTTTGGCTTGCGAAGAAGTGCATATAATCACTCAGTGTTCTTTGCATCATCTAGTTCTGCGTGCATTTTATTGGTTTTATATATGGAAGATATAGTGATCACCGGAAGTGATAAAGCAAGGATCACAAGGTTGAAAGCATTCCTTGGGACTCGTTTTCAGACAGGATTTAGGACCATTGAAATACTTCTTAGGAATTGAAGTTTCTCGCAGTCATAAAGGGATCTATCTATCTGAAAGAAAATATTGTTTGGATTTATTAAACGATGCTGGTTTTGTCAAAGACATGATGCGCCTATTATACCAAATGTGAAGTTAAAAGTTGAAGATGGAGACTTGCTTGAGAATCTTGAGACGTATAGGAAAATTGGGGGAAATTTGAAATATCTTACGATCACTCGTCCTGATATTGCCTTTCCAGTAAGTGTTGCAAGTCAATTCATGTCATCCCCTAGAACCTCACATTGGGATGTTGTTATTCATATTTTGCGATATCTAAAAGGTGCACCAGGATGTGGCATCTTATATCGAAATTATGGTCACCACACTATAGATGGATTCACATATGCCGACTACGCAAGAGATCTTTCAAACAGGCACTCTATCACAAGTTACTGTGTTTTTGTTGGAGGCAATCTTGTTTCTAGAAAGAGCAAGAAACAGAGTGTTGTATCCCGATCAAGTGCGGAATCCGAATATAGGGCTATGGCACAGACTACCGTGAACTCATACGGTTACGTCATTTACTTGGTGAGATTGGGTTTGCTCAATCTAAACCAATGAACTTATGGAGTGACAATGAAGTAGCAATGTATATTGCAAATAATCCTGTGTTTCATGAGAGAATCAAGCATATAGAAGTCAACTATCATTTTACCCGGGAAAAGCTAGAAGATGGATCAATCTCAACTCAACATGTCAGAACAGGGAGCCAATTAGCTGAAGTGTTAACTAAAGCATTACCAAGGAATCGGGTTAATTATATTTGTAACAAGTTGAGCATGATCAATATATATGCTCCAGCTTAAGGGGGAGTGTTACAGAATATAGCAGTTACGTAATTATAGGGATTATACAGTTAATATAAATATCATAGTTATAGGGATTTGGCATAATTATAGGGATTATTTTCCTAGTTTAAACCTATGTATTCCTGTATAAATACCTGTAATATTATTCCAAGTAAAATATAGAAAACTTATCATTCTTCTCATATATATATATATATATATATGTACCCACACATGCATACACACAGAAATGAGTAATCTTACATGTTTCCAATATCTCAAAAATATTTCCAATTTCAGTAAATAAAGATGTGTGGAAGAGAATGATGCTAACACAACATATGGTAAATCTATGTATTTGTAAAGCACAAAAGTTCCACTAGTAATGACAGCTCATTTATATAGTAACAAAAGAGTTGCCACCCATGACCTGACATGCACCCCATGTTAAAGAAACTTGTTAGATGGCAAAGCATATAAACCTGAAACTTAGGGTCATTGTTTTGAGCCAATGTTTGAGCAAGCATATGAGTCTGCTCCATTGCTGCCATATTTGAGACATTGGCATGCCTCATCTGACCCATTGATGCCACTTTTTGTTCCTATAGCCATTTATACATAAGATAAATTGGAAAAACATCAAACAGAATGATACTTATCAACGTGACCTACAAAATCCATGTAATTACACTGTGAAACAAGTGAATGGTCAAACTATCAAGATAAATTGAACAGATTACATAGCAAACGTCTTAAAATTAGCTTAATGTATAGATCAACAATGAGAAAAGAGCTAAATCTAACATAAGAAACCAATATAAAAGAGAATGAAATGGAAAATTTTGAAGCCATGATATGACTGTTGAATGTCACTATTCAGAAAGTGTAAAAAGATAGTGAGAAGAAAATAATGAAAAAGAAACTAACAAGTAAGCAACATCTAAATGGAAGTTCCTAGAAAAATGACATGGATGCAGGAGCACAAAGCTTTAAGCATATCAAAACCCAGCAAGTAAACCTCTGTGGTCCCAAAGAAAGACTATCAAACCTAAAAAAGTGCGCAGAAGCTCACATTTTAATTTTGAATATCACATAGAAGTTGATATATTTCTCCAAATTGTCTGTCATTGCCTTACTTTTCCTTGTACAGAAGTTGCTACTAATAGCTTCATATTTGAATAATCACATTATTTTGCACCAAAGTTGACATATCTAAGCATGAGAATGGTCTGAGACCAACAATGACTGTGCAGCTCCATCAGATCTATCAACTAAAAAGCAGTTTCTTTCTCCATAAAGTATGAATGCCAACTTTTTTACCTGCTCAAATTGTGAGACCCAACCATTGGCACCATATTGTTGTTCAAATGAGTGAGCCCAAGCATCAGGATCATCACGCTGTGCTTTGTGTTGGCTAAACTCTTCAATCCACCTATCATTAGCTTGAAGACTAGTTCTTAGAGGACCTTGAGACTCATTCCAATACTCCTCCAGTTCCCACAGTCTTCCAGGAAAAGGTCCCTGTGCTGGGACACTTCCATCAATCTCTAAGGAAGACAGCAATGCATTCACCTAATAGAGATAACTTTGTGAAGCTGAGACTCATAGCTTTCCATATTTAATGACATTGAAGAAAGAGAAATAACATTTCAACATAAAAGAATTAAAGGAACTAGCAGACCTTGAAGAAGGAAGAACAATTTTACCTGAGCATTAATATAATCCTCGCTCTGATCAGGGAAAAAGTGTCGTGCCATTATGCTGCTACGGTCGCGTATGCATTTTTTGTCACCTTGAGACAGCCCTAACATCGGAAGGTTGGTAGGACAAAATGGAATTCTTCCATGGCTACTACCAATGAACGAGTGCAAAAAGCTTGACAGAACTGTTTGGGGAGATCCTGCAAGGGATCAAAAAATGTTGTTTTAGAAGAATTTAAGAATTTATTCATTATTGTTATGGTCAATATGATTTGATCGCAGTCAGCGCCTTTGCATCAATGTTGGCGTAGGAACCTTTTATACATCATGGTTATATAGGCTAAAAAGTAAGCTTCTTCCAACATTACCCTTGACACATCCCATAGATTCAATTTTTTTAAGGTAATTGTTATAAACAAAACACAGGCATCTTTCAAGATATACACATTCTTGTCACTTAAAATTTCATGTTTGAACTGGCTAGCATACCACCATCCTCACATGCCCATTCACCTATTATAGTGGCTAGCCATCTATGCTTATCAACTCATAATGTGGTAAAACCTCTAGCTCCATCACCTTGTTAATCTCTCGGACAATGCAATTTAAAATCTCTAATACACATGATCATTGGGGTTAAAATTTGGGCAACATTTTAGTTTTCCATCATGATAATCATTAGCGTCTCATCTAAATTAGTAGCCAAATCCCATAGAAACCAACAAATGTTGATGGCATCAATATCTTAAAGTCAACTTCCAAATTGAAAGTTGAGACATTACCATCCATTGTCGGTTGGAGTTGAGCACTAGGTGTGTGATTGAATTGAGGAACATTAGGTTGAGGAGGAAGAACACGAGAATGATGTATCTCCTCCCATGCATCAAAAAACCTATTTTGATCTAGAGAGCGGAACCCACGAAGAAATTCTGAACCCTAAAACATCAAAAAGATGGGTGAAAAAACTTCCAAGTGATGAATAGAACTTGAAGTAAATTTAGAAATAGAACACCATACCTGAGTGTTGGGCTGAGATAAAGAATGGTCAAATTCAGCTCCTGGAAGACCCCTCATAGGGTCGGGAGTGTCTTGATAGAATCCATTCACTGAAGTAGTAGGGGTTGATACAGGGGCTTCATTTAGCCTTTCCTGATTAATGCATACACAATAAGATAATAATGAGTATAAAAGCTAAAATCAAGTATTGTAGGTAAGATGTCTCCGGTTGGTAGCAAATGATACTATATAATCCAAATTTTACAAAATGATACTATATAATCCAAATTTTACAATTTATTCATATTAAACACATGTAAACATTACATGGATAAGTTTCAATTGTCAAAACAAAGACAAAATAGACAAATAAAAGGGAAATGAAACATCAGAGGTGAGTAAACAATGAAACAACAATAAGAACAACAAAAATTAAATAGTCTTAACAATAAAGAAAAACTAGTCAAATGAGCAAAGCATAAATAATAGGGATAACAAAAAGTTCAAACTTTTTTTATTTTTTTAATTTCAATATCCAACTTTGTAAAGTTTTTAATTAAATATCCAAATTTTTAAAAATCAGACAAATTAATTCAAAAGATTGTTTTCTTTAACATTTTATTGATGTTACTGATAAAGCAATGTAAAAACTAACATTTAGATGTAAAACTAACATTTAGAGGACTTTCATGGCATATTCTTTTTCGTATAGTTTTAAATTATCAAATAATATTTTGAATACATAATAACAATATGTTTGTCACAAATGCTCAACAACCATGCTGAGAAAGACGAAGAGCCATGCAGTCCCTTTAAATATCAATCTTCGCATACTTCGTCAATAACACCAATAAAATATCAATGGAGGTAACTTGTTAACTGAGTTCTATGATTTTTAAAAGTTTGAATGCTTAATTGAAAACATGACAAGTAAAAAATAATCAAAATTTTTAATACTTTTTAGTTCCTTATCCCTAAATAATAAGGCAATAAGTCTTATTATTAACAATAATAAAAAATATGAAAGAAAGAAAACAAAGAAAACCTGGGTCTTAGAGGATGAGCCAATAAGAGCATTGGCTAGAGCACCAAGAGGATTGGAAGATGAAGAAGAAGAATCAGACACTGCGCATGCTGCTCCTCCCGTAACAAGATCCCGCATCGCCATCTCTATCTCACTCAGTATTTATCTTCTGTTCTTCCCTCTTTTATAGTCTATCCAATAATCGGGAATGTATTAGTATTTATGAAAACTACGAGCATAAATACAAGCAGAATTCGTAACCCTATTAAAGCATCCTGAAAGTCAGCAGCTTTCCATGAAATTTGTGTGGGGCAGTACAACTGAATCAAAGAAAGGAACAAAATTGAGGTTTCGTTCTTCGATTCTGATCCTACTGAACGAACCAGAACTAAGAAGTGACCGAGATGACAAAAATTTCAAAATCATACAAAAAAAAGCATGGGGCAGGGGAAAAGACATAAAATTTAACGAATACACCTGAAGCAAACGACATTAACGAACATTTGGGTGGAGAAACCTTACCAAGATGAGAAATTTGGAGAGTATCTGAGTCGCAAATCAAAGAATAAAGAAGGGATAATTCCTCAACCGTTTGCGGTAAGGGTGGTTTCGTTGGGTGGTAGCTGATAGGCGGTGAACTACAGCGACTGATGGCTCAACTCGGAAATAACACCCAATTAATTTCGTGTCGAATTACAATTGTCCTTTTTATATGCTGATTGACGAGCAGAGGCTTATCCCTGGGCACAACATGGTCACTAGTCACCTAGGCATGACGTCGTGTCCGGTTCAGATAAGACGAATCTCATTTAATTTTAATCGATTAAAAAATTTATGTAATCTTAAAGAAAAATATAAAATTTTTAAACCCCAAGGGCTGTTTGTCATCAATTTTTTTAAATTTTTTGTTGTAGTTCTTGTAAATTAAAAAAAGCCCTTAAAATCGTGTTTAGTTAAACTTGTTTGTATATTTCATTTAAAAAAATGGCAACTATTTTATAAAAAACCTAAAAACTATGTTTTCATAATTTTTGAAAATAAATTTTCATCTATTTTAGAAACTTTTTTTAATAAAAACAATTCATACTTATATTGGTTTCTTTCCTCTGCGCTGACTTTATCTTCTGCATCTTCATCGATATTGCAATATTTTTAGGTTTGTTTTCATATCTATTTGTTGCTTGATGTGATTTCTCTAATTTCTCTTGTTCAAAACATCAGATCCATCATACTCCTTGTAACATCCCGTTACTGTTAGCAAGGGTATTATGGTAAATTGGGACCGACTGATAGGATTGCACTGCATCCATTGACTGAGCATGTTTCTGACCTCTAATTAAAGAGGAACAGGTTTATTGCATATGCATTTCTTCTTAGGTATATGCATTCATGATTTTCCGGTATTTGATTGTGAGTATGGACTGACTGGACTGACCGGATTGAAAGTTAATTGAGAAATTAGAATAATTGGGTTCAATTAACTGATTTAGAATTGGTTACGAGTGATTGGTAATTTATAGTGGCTTATAGGAAATTTTCGAGAAATTCGGGAGAAAATGCCCGAACCAGAAGTATTTGGGTGACTGACCGATTGACTATATAGTACTAAAAGAACTGTCCAATGGCAATGGAAAAATTAGGATTTCACTGATAGGAATTAATATGTTGAGTCATTGAAAATTAGAGACTGAAATCTGGACTGATATGGAGACTTAGGTCTATAAATAGTTAAGGTTAAGAAATTTGGGAGAAATATTTGCTAAGGCATTTTCGGAGCTCTCCCTCCCCTACGGCATTCTTCGATTCCTTCCATTGGTGAGGTTTCTTTGATTTTCCCCTTATGGTTTCTCTTCATTGTGTAAATCTAACTTGTCTATGGTGATTGGTGAAGGTTGGAAGCCTTGAGATTGGTAGATCGTTGATTTGGAAGATTTTAGGGTTTACGGTGGATTTAGAGGATTTGAGCTTGATTGGTAAGTATTTATGACATTAATGGTGTTATTAATGGTTGTTACATGTATTTATGGCATTTATTGGGTTAGATTGAGTAGTTAGGATGTTTAATGGAGGTTTTAGAGAGCATTAATGGCGAAAATGAGAATCGGAGAAGACGAACCAGTCGCACGTCGCAACGAGCGCTGAAGCACCGAGGGTTTCGTCGCGATGAATAAATTAATTTAGTTATTCGTCGCAACGAGCTCGGATGGACGTCGCGACGAGCCTGGGTTTGTACGTCGCGATGACCCATTTCACCTACGTCGCGACGAGCCTCGCAGGATTTATTCGCCGCAGCGAACGTCTTTGACGTCGCGATGAGCCATTTCCCCTACGTCGTGATGAGCCTCGCAGGATTTATTCGCCGCGGTGAACGTCTTTGACGTCGCGACCAGAGAGCTTCTCACGTCGCGGCGAAGGGGCAAAGGTCGCGACGGAGAGACTGTTCTGATTGGTTTAATTAAGGTGTATTGGACATAATTCATAGTGTAGACCTCCAATTGAGGTGATACCAGATTTGTTATGAACTAGGGAAAGAGGTCAACAATTGAGGATAATTATGAAAATTTGAATTGATCTAAATGGTATTGAATTATAGAGAATTGGGTCAATTATGGTTCATAGTGTGACCTAAGTGTCAAATTGAGACTATTGG
>JANZLD010000009.1:2053-14788 GCA_026413575.1 Erythroxylum carthagenense | reverse complement strand
CTTCAAGAATCATCTCAATCCGAGGTCGGATGAGTGAGTTATGATCAAAACAACTCAACATGTTCAAACCCGAAATCTATTTGAAACTCTTTTGGCGCAAATGCCATAAGTTTTGCTAAAATTGTCCAAATGCTTTCGTTCTTAGACCATTTGAAAGAATACATCGAGATCTACAACTCTTATTATAGACCACAAAGCGAGATTCGACCTCTAAACTAGTCAAAATCGAGTTTTGCACAAGTCAAAGTGTACCAAACCATCCGAGAATGTCCGTTAAACGGACATCCATGTCCGCCTAATGGACATAAGCAAGGGGAGGGGTCCATTTGACCCGAGGCTGTCCGTTAAACGGACTCCCATGTCCGTCTAACGGACATGCGGTTTCCAAAACTTCTCCAACCATTTTCCAAAGCTTCTCACATCCCAACTAACATCATATACACTTATAATCTTCAGATATTTACTTATTCAAAGGCCTAAACACTTCATAACAATTCAAGTAATGAATTCAATTCATGAACTTCTCAAATCTCAACTAAATTGGTTCACCAAAACCTCAAATTTCAAACATTCTTCAAAGCTGTCACTAACATCAATCTTATATACATCATAACTTGTATCAACTATAAATCTTAACTCCGATCTTGAAAACTTACACATGTAGTCTCATTGGAAAGATAAAAGAACAAGCTACAACTTCAAAGAAGGCAACTTTGGCCAATTCTATTTCAATTATTCCTGAAATTCCTCACGAATCAGCATACACATTTTTATTCTACATTCAAACTCAATGCATATGTTTTCTCACATTTAATAGTATCATACCATTTGCCAAATACCTCTCTTGCTTTTGCATAATATCTTACATATCTAATCATGGTTCATGCTTAAGGTTCTCAACCCATCATCCATACATAAATCACATTTCCATATCATAATCATCTATAACACAAATTATATACAAAAACATTCATGTACTTTCATTTTCATATTTCTAATTTTCACTCAAGGTTCGGGGTCCAACATGTTACAATATCACTTAGACTAGATGTGACATAGTCAGTCTAGTAGGAGTTAACACTTTGACCATACTTTGAACCAAGTTGGGTATAGATGGTGAAAGGAAGAATTGCATAGCAACATTGCTTACGGAAGAGTTTGTTGTCAAACTACTGACTTTTCGGTTAATTAGGGGTCATGACGTGTTACTAGATACCACTCTTGACTTACTTGAATTAAATGTTAAATTAAGTAGCCAACATAATCAGGAACCTATGGATCACACACATAGGAGATCTGAAAGATAAATAAAATGGTCTTGAATGGTTATTCAAGATATGAGAGAGTGTTTCGGGATTGCATCGCGATGTGATCATGGTAGAAAACGTTGCATGGAATGGATTAGAATTAGAAACAAATGTTGTTGGCTGCTAATTTGGTCATTAACTTCCTAAAACTTCCATTAATGCATGTTATTCAAGGTCATTAACTTCTCATAACTTCCATTAATGCATGCTAATCATGACCATTAACTTCCTATAACTTCTCATTAATAAGAGGGGTTATGGGAGGCCAAAGAGGGTAGAAAATAATCATCATTTTTGTGCATCTTGTTTAAGACACAAGAAAAAGAAAGGTTCTTTCTCTCTCACACACTTTTTTTCTCTCTAACTCTCACGAGAGTTCTTGTCTTTGCTAGCACAAAGAAAGAATTCTAGCCATCTCCTAGTGATGTTTCATCCTTCTATCTTTGTGTGGACTTTCATTAGAGACGGTTTACGGTGATCGTTATGGTTTACGACATCCCAACGTAGAGAAGATTAAAGAATAAAGGAGATCGCCGGAAAGGTATGTAAATATATTACATTTCATGTTTTTGTTTTCTATATCTATATGCATGAGTAGATCTGGTTTTTGAGGTTTCGTTTTATTTTCCACTGGGTATATTTGATATATATTATGTATGAGATGCATGATCGAAACCTTACATATTCAACATAGTTAGTCAAAGGAGAAAGCTAGCATTTGGTTTGAGAGCCTTGCTCCAAGTTAGGGAACACTACCCTATTCTAGTTACTGCCCCCTCCATCAGCCATTTAGCTTGCCTGTTAGTGATTTCTGATACAAGAACTCCATCCCATAAGTATATATTATTCTCCTCGAGACTTCTATATTGGGGAATGGGCAAAAGTCTTAGTTTTTCTGAGGAAAGCAACCAACTATCATTTCTAATTATCTCTTAAAGCTTAGCCTTCTTAAAGAACCTTTCCAGCAATGATCTAGCCAATTGATTATGAATTAAAGCCCCTTGACTAGTCTAGTTATCATACTAGAGAGATATTCTATCTCCTGCCCCAATTTGACATGTAACATGCTACTGGACATCTTCCCTCAACTTGAGAAGTTGGATAAAAAACTAAGAATAACTGTCTTTAATTCTTAGAGCTCAAAAACTCTCACCTTTTAATATATATATATGAATCCATTTGATCCACAGTGAAGGTTTTTCACTTAGAATTCTCCAAATTTTCTTGATCATTAGAATTCGGTTATTCTTATTGATTGACTCTAATCCTAAACCGCCTATCTCCTTTGGTTGACAAATATGCTTCTAATTCATTTTAGTTATTCCTTTCTCACCTTTTCCTTTACCCCATAGGAAATTCTTCATAAGTTTTTCCACGGTTTTAACATGTCCCTTGGAGAGGTAGATGTAAGAGCACCAGTAAAGTTGCATAGACATTATTACTAACTTCAAAAGCTGAAGTTTACCTCCATAGGACAAAGTTCTATTAATCCAAGATCCTAATCTTTTCTGAATTTTTTTCATTAAAGGAAGACATTCACTGAATCTTAGTAGTTTGGAAGAAATAGGAATGCCCAAATACAGAAGAGGAGGATATTGCTTTGTCATACCAGTTGCTTATGATAAGAAATGTGTTAGGTGAGCAGTAAGAAGAAGCTTTTGTGGAAATTAATACTCAATTCAGACTCCTCCTTAAAACTATGGAGAGTACTTATCAGTAGAAAAATCGAAGGAGCATTTGCCTTGCATAAAAGTATAAGATCATCTGTAAAATATAAGCTAGTTAGAAAAAGTTTCTTACATTTAAAATGGTATCTGAAGTTGAAATCAGACCAGATATTGTGTTTAAGCAAAAGGGTTAGAGTTTTACAATGTTACAAGAAAAAAGAATGGTAACTTGGGTAACCTGCCTACGGAATGGTAACTTAGGTCACCTGCCTACGGAGTGGAATGATATTATTATTCTCTGGAACGATAACATCAAGCATAATGAAGAAGGAAACAGATGCCTCACTCTCCTATTTAATAGCAAAAGTTTGACAATAGAAAAAGTAAAAGAATTTTTCGGGGTCAAGCCACAATTGAAGATGCATTTATCAAAGATCTCATGGCATTGGCAGAGATCAGACTCCACCTGAGCATTCACAAAAATATACGTTTCAATCTCCTTTCAAAACGACGTCTCTTGGAATTAAGTCTAGTGATCAGCCCCCGTTACATTATTATGCTTCATTATCTTATGTTGCTTATATAGTTCACTTACGAAACTAGTAATTTTATAACTCCTTTTTGAAGCCCTTTCAGGTGTATTCATTTTGTTTCTGTAATATATTGTGGTTTTCTTAATTTTTAAATGTAAAAATAAAAATAATTTATTTATATTTTTCATAATTAATAAAATTACTCTTTTCATATCAGACATTTAGAGATTCAAAACACAACAATATAAAGAAAAAATTAAGTATAATTAATGACTCATCCTCCTAACCTTGTAAGCTAGAGAGTCTTACGAAATCGAGTTTGCCGTGAAATAAAATCGTTCCGTCTGTTGAAGACGTCGATTTCAATCATAGAAATAAATACAACCAAACAGCTGTAAAATTTTGTGTGGAATTAATAAAAAAAAGGACAAGGACATTTTGGTCTATTCTGATCCATTTATGATAGAATACTTTCTGAAGATGGCTGACCCGCTTGGAGTACTCGTCGCTTCGTCGTCCCTCTCATCGACTTCATTCACTCTGGTCTCTAACCAAAATCTAGAACCACAATCGCCATTCTTCCTTCGACGAATTCCTACTATTCCCTGACCAGGCCTTCCTTTCTCCTTCAACCCAAACCATCTTGGATCGTAGGAAACCAGCACACCTTATTTCTATTACTCGATTGTTACCTAGAGTCCATCACCTAGTTGTCCTCGCAATCTTAACTGGGGTTAATTTTACAGCACCAAGAAAATATCTAAGTTGAGCACGAATCACGAGAGGTAATGCTAGGGTTTGGTATCTTCTTTTCCTTCTTTTAGTTGCGATCATCTTACATAAGTCATAAATTGATATTTCTCTTTGATATCTACTAATTCTGATTATGTTTCGTTGACCATTCAAAGACCACCAAAACACACACACACAAACACACAAACACATGGACGTTTGATTTATAAAGTTTTGGTGAGCTATTTCATCTTGTTGCTAGTTTCTTATACTGATTCAAATCCTCTTTTGTCTCGTTGATCTATTCCTTTTTTTTTTTTTTTTGTCTTGACTTATCTTTCGGCATGTCATTTTTATCTTTTGTTCATAGCTTGTGTTCATCCTTATGTTCTTTTTTTGTAGTTCGGTTCCTTTTAACTGCTCATTTCTTGTGAAATTATTCGGTTGATTTACAGGTAACTTAATTGTCAAGTCATGTTGTTATTAGACTATTTGTGACGTGATTTGGCTTTTGATATTTTTCAAACATAACATTTCATTTAGGATAATTTCCTATTCCTGCGAGGTAGAAGACTTTAAGGATATGAAGGGGATCTTTGGTGATAGGTCTCGGCTATTTTGTTGTTGTTATCTATGAGCAGCTTTCTGGTGACTCTAGTTACTTCAATTTTCACTTTACTGCTTGGATTTATCTAGTGCCCTGTAGGCTGTAGTCCAGGACATGCTACTTGGGTGGAGTCATGATTGAACTTTGGTTTTCTATTAGATGTCACTATAGGAGGTTTTTAGGTTTATTGGCTTGTTAGACTTTATAACAAAGGATGGCAGCCCCTGACAACACATTTACATGGTTTATAACTTATGATCATTCAAATTCCACATCTATATTACCATTATTCATCATCTTCCATACCTCATTTTGGGTTGTTTCCTAGAGTGATTGGCTTTAAATCCATATTGTAACATTACGATTAATTTGTATAATAAATTTTCAGCTGTGTAATTCATCTAAAATTTGCCAGATTAATTTTGTTTTGCTGAACTGGACTGGAATAGACTTCAATAATTTCAAGGCTTGTGATTTTCAAATCCTATATGGTCCATATCTTTACAAAGGGGTTTTAAAGACATAAACAACATCTAATCTTTATCTTGTTGACCTGAATAATGCAATTTTAGGCTAAGAATTTGTTAAGAAGTGAGGCTCCCTGTTTCAGCTCAACATTATTGCTCTTGTTGGTCCTTTTCTTAATGCAAATCCATAGTGTTAGGTTGTTTCGTAGATGCAAATTCTTTAATTTGGGTCATCTCCTCATTTAACGGGCATCCATAATCTTCCAGTAAGACCCTACTTTAGAGAATCAAGTCCTTTGAATCTCCTTTCTGCTGTGGTTGTAAAACTCTGATCATTTGTCAGTAGATACAGGCCCTTCTGGTCATTTGACAGTAGATATACACCCTTTAGCATTATCATTTTGTCTTTTAAACTTGATTGCTTGTAAAAGAACATGTTTCATTTTTTTTTGACATTGTTGATTTTTTCAAACCTTATTCTTATACATAAATGTCGTTGTGATGTTGATTGTTATGCAGGGCTAGTGCCTACTTTACTATTAATTATATTGATTATCATTCTAATTTATCCTACTTATGTTTTCTTCTGGCTCATGCGTATCAAATCAGACACATTTTTAGGAATAGTTATTTTCTTAATCAGTTAGTGAGATGTGCCATATATCTTTCATAAGTTCCAAGTTCCATCTTCATATGCATTGGTCAATGGATTTGGGTTGTTATTTTTGCTCATTTGATGTTCAATTTGTTATCTATTCAAGTTATATATTTTGGGAACCAATTTCTATGATAGTTTTTTGACTGATTAGTTGTAGAAAATGGTTCCTTGTTGTGTGAATTTCCAAGATTCTTGGTAATTATGTTTGAAAGTAGGTTTTATTACGATTAGCTCACTATTACCCCATCACTAGTTCATAGTAATTCATATGCATAATATTTTTAATTTAACTTACGTGTTTTGACGTCATGAAACTTAGATTATGCCTATATTTTGTTTTGGATAGGATCAGACACATTTTTAGTAATAGCAATTTTCTTAATCAGTTAGTCAGATGTGCCATATATCTTTCATAAGTTCCAAGTTCCAGCTTCATATGCATCGGTCAATGGATTGGGCTTGTTATT
Organism: Erythroxylum carthagenense; assembly: GCA_026413575.1. Taxonomy (NCBI): domain Eukaryota; kingdom Viridiplantae; phylum Streptophyta; class Magnoliopsida; order Malpighiales; family Erythroxylaceae; genus Erythroxylum; species Erythroxylum carthagenense. Next base: position 8,350 of record JANZLD010000009.1, on the reverse strand, counting down.
TTTACTCATTTGATGTCCAATTTATTATAACCATGCTTTACATTGGGAAATGTATCTTTTTCTTTGATCATTTTTCAAGTTCTAATATTTTGGGAACTAGTTTCTATGATAGTGTTTTGACTGATTAGTTGTAGAAAATGGATCCTTGTTGTGTGAATGTGTGTGACTCTTGGTAATTATTGTTAAAAGTAGGTTTTATTATGATCAGCTAACTATTTCCCCATTCCTTGTTGTGTGAATGTGCATGACTCTTGGTAATTATTATTAAAAGTAGGTTTTATTATGATCAGCTAACTATTTCCCCATTCTTTTTTTTTTCCAATAGTATTTGTTAGGTGTATGCTAACTTTAGGAATTCCATATGCATCTACTTTGTGCATTTTGTGTTAGTTTTGTTTGTGGTTAATGTTTGAGTACATTTCAAGATCTAGATCTCCAGTTTACATGAACCTAACACTCACTTGGTTAATTGTCTTTGTGTTTACTTCTATGTCATCCAAGTTTAGAGTTAAAGGGGGTGAGTTGCATATGTAATAGAATGATATCCAACTCATTGCATAAGTCCAGAGTTAGTTGGGTGACTTCGTTTCATCCAAATCTAGAGTTAGGTGGATGACTTTATGTTAAGCCGGGTCTTTATTGGATAATCATTATTATATAAGGTAGGTAGAGTTGGGAAATGTGAGAATACATGAAAATTCCTTCTCCTTTGAGTAAAATAGCAATAATCAACTGCATATGGGTCAATTCAAATCGGCCCATAATTTGTTGGGCCAAGTTAGGCTAGACTCAATAAGTTTGAAATGATCAAGGAATTTGTTTTATTTTTTAGTTTGGCTTGTTATGATTTTGTTTTATTTTGTAGCTTGGGTCGATATGTCTAGCAACTTTTTGGGTGAAAAATGTGACAATTGCATTCTATCTTTTCGTCTTAAGAAAAGAGGGCATAATTGGGTAAGATTGGATCAAAATGAATCAGTTCAGGTTGGGTGAAGTAGGCTAAAATTAATTAATGGTGGATGCATCATATTGAAGTAGGATAAAATTAATTAACGTGGGATGCATCATATTGGAGTCATATACCATTATGGGCCTTTATTTGGATTGCGTCTCCCTGTAAATTAGGAAAACCTATGATTTTGTTTGGTGGAAAGGAAGAACAGGATGGTTCTGTGAGTTGAAGTGTCACACCAAATGGGTTATTGGAGGTAAAATAAGGAAAAGTATCACGCCAGATGGGCTATCTTTATCTTCATTTTCACATCGTTTTCTAGAAGTGAGAGTAAAAGAGAGGATGGGAGGAGAGACATGAAAGGCAGCGGTGGAGAAGGTGCTTGATGGAAGTGAAAAGTTATATGAACTGAAGTTTGGAAGCAATTGCCTTTGGCATGAATATGATAGAGAAGATTAGAAGGATTCTATGTTGAAGAAACTAAAGGATCAACTTTCAGTGGCTAAGGCTTATTATCTTAAACTTATAGCACAACTCAAAGTGGGCCCCTGCAATCCAATCGAAAACTTGCTCATCCTACCAAATCAAAGATTTTTCACTTGGCCTTGTGTTGTGCAGATCTATTTTCATTCTGTTCATCTTTCACTCTACTTATATTTAGTTTATTTGCTGTATTATTTTAGCGCCTTTTGTCAAACTCTTTCCACATGACAAATGTGTATCCTTCTTTTCTCCCTCCTAATGAAGATTATTATCTGCGATTTGTTGATTGAGATCGAGTTCCAAGCATAAATATGGTTATGTGTGTTCACTATTTCCTTTAATTTCTTAAATTGTTTCTTTTTAGGTAAAAATTCCCTAGGTGGACTGCAGTAAGCAATGATGTTCTTTAAAAGTGTTTCTGTACTTTCTACAACACTTTTTTGTCATGCTGTAAGTTCTTCCTCAATTTGATTTTCACTTTTATAGTGGATCTACTATTTTTGTTTCATCTTTATTTTATAATCCATTTTATAATTGCCAGGTCTATACAATGTCCCTTCTTCATTTTTCTATAGTTTTGGATGAGTGCGTGCTGATTGGATTCGATTTGGCATTTGACAGTAAGCTGATGTCATAACCAGCGTCCAATATTATGTACATGTGCTCTTATGTGACAAATGATTCAAATGCATAAACATAAGTACATGGAAATATTGAAGCTGATTAAATATTTCTGATATAGTAGATCTGCTGGTTACTCTATGTCGAATTTTGCCGATACATGAAGTTTTGTATTTCATTCTTAGTTGAGGAAGTTGAGCTTTGCTTTTGTCTTCTTGGTGTTGGCGATGGTGCCGGCAAATAAATTCTAGCCCAATTTACTTGGAAGCTAAAAATGTTAATTTACATGCTTGCAGGTTGATCGTGAACTTGGAAAAAGTTTTGCTTCCAGAACTAGCATATTTAAAGCTTTATTAAATTATCCTTTCAATGGATTTATGTTCAGGACATTTACAACTTCTCATGGGTCAGAAGATCCACAGAATACTGATCTTGTTCCTGATACGTTGGTTGATTTATTTGGGCGGATGCACTCTTACTTGAGAATTTCTTTGACAGAACGTTGCAATTTACGTTGTCAGTACTGTATGCCAGCTGAGGGTGTAGAGCTTACTTCTAGCCCTCAATTATTGTCACAGAATGAGATAATTCGTTTAGCCAATATTTTTGTTACTTCTGGGGTGGATAAAATTCGTTTGACAGGTGGGGAGCCAACAATTAGGAAAGATATAGAAGAGATATGTTTACAGCTGTCTAATTTGAAGGGACTCAAGACTTTGGCCATGACTACCAATGGTATTACCCTGTTTAGAAAACTTCCAAAACTCAAAGAATGTGGGCTTACGGCTGTAAATATCAGCTTGGATACATTGGTACCAGCCAAGTTTGAACTCATGACCAGGAGGAAAGGACATGAAAGGGTTATGGAGTCAATCAATGCTGCCATAAGCTGTGGTTTCAATCCTGTGAAGGTATGTTCTTTAAAATTCCTTGTTGAATGGTGATTCTTTATGTTTTCTTGTTTGTTCATTTTTTTTGAAAGGCTTTTGTTGATACTAAACTCAGAGTCTTCTCAATTTGTGCATATGCTGGCTGCTATTAGGTCAACTGTGTTGTAATCCGTGGGTTTAATGATGATGAGCTCTGTGATTTCGTAGAGTTGACTCGTGATAGACCAATCAATGTACGGTTTATTGAGTTCATGCCTTTTGATGGAAATGTCTGGAATTTTAGGAAGCTTGTTCCTTTCTCAGAAATGTGGGATAGAGTGGTAAGTTAGAATTCTGTCTGTTGATCTTTTATAGAAATTCCTAAATGCTTTCCCCTAACTTTTGTTATTGATTTAACCAGACAAAACAATTTAAAGAGCTTAAGAGGATGCAGGATCATCCAACAGATACAGCGAAGAACTTCATGATAGATGGGCATGTTGGGACTGTTTCTTTTATCACGTCAATGACTCAGCATTTTTGTGCGGGTTGCAATAGATTGCGACTTTTAGCTGATGGAAACTTTAAAGTCTGCCTCTTTGGTCCTTCAGAGGTAAAACATCTGCATGTCTATTATATTGTGACTGCTTGTATAAATAGGGTGAAAATCAATGTTAGATGCTAAACTTACTACCGAATGTCAATTATTATTGCTTCAGTTGCCTTCGTCTGTGTTTCCGTATCTTATGAACTTGCATTATCTTTATCCTGACTATTTGCTATTTAACATTTCAAGAGTCTTTTATAGAATTGGTAATCGAAGAGTAAATCCTCTTATTCTTTACTCATGATGAAATATAATAATTCCATATAGGGAGGAAGGTTGTTGATTTATAACTGATAGTTCCATGCTTTTCCGTTTTGCATCTTTGAGTGATTGTAAAGTCATATTGGTGGATATGTTTTATTGTTGAAGAATACTAGGATCTTGTTTGAGGAAACAAAAATTCTTTATAGCCTGTTGTCTAAGATTTTCCAAACTGTTCATTCTTTTGGGTTGGTATATCATTTTTCACCAGGTTTTATAGTTTGAAGTCATAATTCTCCAAATTCAACAAACCATTATGCCTTGTGGTAAAACAGGATATCTACATAATATTATGTCTCCAATCAGTGGAGTGCTTTAACTTTTTCCAGTTTATATCTTTTTTCCTCTTTTTTGGTTCGTGATTTTTACTTACATTTTCCTTTTGCAGGTTAGCTTAAGAGATCCACTTCGTCATGGCGCTGATGACAATGAGCTTAGAGAAATAATTGGGGCTGCGGTATGCTATTTTATATTTGCTCAAACTTATTTTTTCCATTCTTGATCGTTCTCAAACCCCTTTGTTTTTAAAGACTTCTTTGTGACTGTCTTTATAATGATATCTGCATAATGGATATTTTCTTTGTTCCATGCTCTTCATCTGGGGCATGTTTAGTTTATCCTGTCAAAGAAAAAATTATCATCGCTCAGATTTTTGTCTTTCATTTTGATTAGAAGGCTACTTGCATGTTTCTCAAGCAATCAGATGTGTTTAGACAGTCATTGTAAACAATTTGCCTAGAGGAATGCAACACATGTATACTTTCTGTATCAGGGCTGTGGGTGTGGTGTCATTTGGCGATTCTGTCAATGTACATTCATGTTTTCATTGGTGGAAGATCACTCACTGCCTTTGGCTCCCATATTTTTTAGCCTTGCAACTTTTGCATGTTTGCTACATGGCTTAATAATCTCTTTATAACTTCAGGTCAAAAGGAAGAAAGCTTCACATGGTGGAATGTTTGAGATAGCAAAAACGGGAAATAGACCTATGATACATATTGGTGGCTAATCACTGGTATGATACACGTTACCCTGTTGTGTGATATGTAGAATATGAACAGTATAATGAAACCTTTTGTTTTACATATTTAAATTTGTCAACAGCAGACTCTTTTACTTATGATTATAATGCATTGCTATATTGAGATCAAACATAAAGGAGATACATTTACTTCGATATCTTTCACTTAAATCAACAACATGATCCGTAGCAAGTTAAGAGCATGTTTACTTGGCTCAACTTTTACTTGTTTGCTGAAGACTTTTTAAACTCAGTAATCTTTATCACTGGTTTTTGGTTTTTGGTTGACGATGAGAATGGAGTAATGGCAGTCCTTCGTGGTGACTTTTTATATAGTCTCCAGAAATTTCTACCTTTGAATTAACGTTATGTTGCTAATTGAATCTTCAGTAAAATGTGTTTGTTCTTTTAAGGGCGCACTTTAGTTATTTCCCACCCTTCATTCAGTGGCTTAATGGAAGAGAGTGAATGGTTATGTGGCAACTGATGTGTAGCCATGAATGTAGGGATGATTCCAGGAAATATAGCTGGAAAACCAGAAAGTGGTTCCATGAACGCTTCTTTGTAGGGTGCACTTTTCTAATCTCGGACATTTGACATCATAACTTTGTGAGATTCATTAGTACGAACTGAAAGCAATGAGGATAACAGCTCTTGATCAGCTTAACAAAGTGAAAATTTGAGGTCATACCGCCTAGTTTTTAGTATTGAATGTTGATATGTTCACTGAGAATTGCCAAGGTCCGAGGATAACAGTATGGATACGTAGGTTTAACCGGAAGAAATGTGGTGGTGATTACGCGTTCGCATTTTTTATTTTTGGTTTTGGATGCTGGCATGGAGCAACTCCATCTGGTGTTCTTAAGTTGCGTATGTACGTCGCTGACTATGAATTGTCTTCGACCCATTTCTTTCTCTGTCGTGATGGGAAAAGACGCTGTTCTATTGATAATCTGATGATTAACTGCAGCCACAGCCAGGGAGAGACTGAAAATATATTTATTGTGGCAAACTTATCAAGATTTTCCTGTTTTGTATATTATGATTGTATAATAAATTGTAAAGGTTCTCTACACATTGAAATTACAGTTTACATCCCGAAGTAGACTTGGCGGTGATGTGGTGCATTTGTTTGGGAATAATATTAAATACGATGGACGTATTTCACCGTATTAGATTCGATTTTATTTTTATCGTAATAAATTTTATTCATTTAAATCATAATTAGTCCTAGTAAAATTTTAGATACAGAATTATTCATGATATGGTTTAATTAGTCTCAATTGATAATGAGTTTTTAGAATATTTTATTTTGGTCAATTAGGGTTAGCTAGGATGTGTTAATTTTGAAAAATTGGGGTCCGTTTGGTTCAACTTCAGTTTTTATGTTGTTTTTAGTTTCTGTTTTTTTCTTAAAAAAATAAAAACTTGTTTGGTTTAAATTTGTAACATAAAAACTGAAAATAAAAAATTGTTTGTTTGA
>JANZLD010000008.1:67385879-67401757 GCA_026413575.1 Erythroxylum carthagenense | reverse complement strand
CTGAATTTTAGCACGACTTTTCACCCTCAGACGGATGGTCAATCTGAGAGGACCATTCGGACACTTGAGGGAATGCTCAGGGCATGTATGATGGATTTCAAAGGAGCTTGGGATGAGCATTTTCTATTGGTCAAATTCACTTATAATAATTCGTACCATTCGAGCATTCAAATAGCTCCGTATAAGGCATTGTATGGTAGGAGGTGTAAAACTCCGATATGTTGGGACAAAGAAGGAGAGAGAAAACTGGTAGGACCAGAATTGATTCAGATGACTGTTGATAAAGTCAATCTGGTTAAGCAACGGCTCAAGGCAGCTTAGGATAGGATGAAGAGCTATACTGATGCATATCAAAAGGAGATGGAGTATGAAGTCGAGAGAAAGTATTCCTTAAGACGTCTCCTTAGAAGGGAGTAATGAGGTTTGGCAAGAAAGGCAAGTTAAGTGCGAGATATGTGGGTCCCTATGAGATTCTTGAGAGGATTGGACCACTAGCCTACAGGTTGGCGTTGCCCCTAGAATTGTCTCAGATCCATGATGACTTTCATGTCTCCATGTTGAGGAGGTATAGATCGAATCCTTCTCATATCATTCAGGTTACGGAGGTTCAGTTGAGAGATGATTTGAGTTATGAGGAGATTCCAGTGGAGATTTTGGATACCAAGGAAAAGGTTCTCAGGAACAAGAAGGTTCAGCTAGTCAAAGTCCTGTGGAGGAACCATTTAGTAGAAGAGGCCACATGGGAGCCATTGGAAGCCATGAAGGAGAAGTATCCGCATCTCTTCGATGATTAGGGTAATAATTTCGAGGACGAAATTTCTTTTAAGAGGGGGAGAAATGTTGGGCCCCAAATTTTCATTTATTGATGTTATTAAGCATGAATTTTGTTGATTGTATGATTTATTGCTTAGATTGATGGAATTGGAAGTATTAAGTGGAAAATTAAGATTAATTTGAGTTTAGTATGGTGTAAGTGAAGAGGAAAGAGTAAAAATATAAGAGGGCATTATAGGAAGTCCACTTAAGTTGAAAAGGTTAAGGCTTTATATGGAGGGGCATTTTAGTCCATGTGTTTCCTTTTAGGCTTAAGGAATAGAGTTAGAAAGAAAGAAAAGAAAAGTGAAGGAAGAAAAGAAGAGGGAGTCATTGGTGACTTGAGGAAGAAGAGGAGAAATAGGGATTTTGTTCCTTGAAATTTTCGACGGATTTGAGGCAAATTTCTGGTAAGTTTAGCTTCTTTTAATCTTGTTATGGTTGGATTAAACTCTAAGATAGGTTGCTTGAGTGAGAATCGGTTGTTTAGGGATTTTCTGAAAAAATGGTTAGAATCCTTGGGTTGATGAGTTTGTGATTGTTTTTAAGGTGTTAATGGGTTAGAAATATAGTATGGGACTTGAATCAAGGTTTAGGTGTGTTGCATTTGCAAAAAGGAAGGATTGAGGTTGGAAAATAGTTCGGAGACGTTCTCCAGACCCGCACGTCGCGACGTGCACAAAGGCCGTTTGTCGTGCACAAAGGAACGTTCGTCGCGATGTGTGAGGAAGATGTGTTCGTCGCGGCGAGCACGGGCCGTTCGTCGCGACAAGCGTGGCCTTCGTCGCGGCGAGGCCCCAGTTTTCAGCAAAGATGAATTTTGGTATTTTGGACATAACGTTTGATGTAGATATCCAAATGAAGTGATTTTTGATGCGTTGTAAACTAGAGACATAAGGATACAAGTTTCATGAAGAAATGAAGTTCTGAATCAGTCTCTAAGAATCTTCAATTTTGGATGGAAGTTAAGCATGAAATCCATGTTTCAGTTTTAGTTATAGTTCGAATTGTTCAAGTTTGACTTCCCGATTTCTACACCAAATTGATTGAAATTTTGGTTATTTGGTTAAGGAAATCAAGTGAGGCAAGAGGAGCAAGAGGAAAAAGAGGAAGCTCATTCCTAAGAAAGATATAAGCAAGGAATTCAAGGTGGGTTCATGTTTATAATAGAGTAAATAAATCACTCATTGTTTTGTTCAAATCAAGAAAGATTTAATGATTTAAAATTACATCATCAATATGTCTTAATTGCTATTGTGGAATGATTATATGTTGCTATATGATTTGCATTCATGATTATTGAAAAGGTTTCAAAAAGGGGTTTTCTCTTTTCAAGAATACATGCACATGAAAACATGTTTTCCAAAATGTATGAAAAGTAAGTTTATAAGCAAGTGCCAATTTGGCAATCAAGTTTACAAGACTTTGAATCATGCGTGTTATGTGGGTTTGTGGTAGTCCCTCAAGAACCATCACGTGCACGTTGACTCATGAAAAGGCTTCTCCTGCCTGCCCGCTAGTGGCACGGAGCTACCCACAAGGACTCCCTCAAGAAACTACGATTACACATAACTATTTCGATGGGAATGTGTAGTAAGTCATGAACCCGGACTAACCCAAACCATTATGCTATGTTATGTGCTTATGATCTGTTGTTATGTTTCATGCATTCATGTTTTGAACTCTACTCATGAATTGTTCAAAAATCAAGCATTTCAAGATAATGACTTTTACATGCTCAATTACTATGATTTCAAAGTATATCACGGCAATGAGTTATCTTTTGAATAGTTTTGCTTATTTCTATGTTATAAATGTGTTCCCACGACGCCCCCTGGTGCTTCCGAGGGTTTTTACTTCTTCGTTTAATTTATATGTTTCACCTCACGCATCAAGCACCACGCTTTCATGTCCGATGTTGGGCTCCGGTAACAGGGTCCAACATTGTCTCTACTAGTGTGTTTACTATTCCTAATTGTTTTATCTCACGTAGGAGAGGCCCTCTCCAAATATGTACACTTTTATTTTTCTTTAATGATTTTTTTTAATTATAAAAAACAATATTTAACTTCAACAGAGTGTACAGGAGTTCCAGCATGATGTAAGGCAATTTTAGCAAGATATAGGGTCTAGCATCCAATATTTGAAAAACCAAAAAATCTGAGGTACTTCTTTGGAAGGATTAGTTAATGTTTGTGTCATTAATACTTTACGATTACAGTAGGAAGAGATGCAATTCAAATAAGAAACAAGTTCTAGGATCTAGAACTTAGCAAGCCAGATGGGTCAATTAATGGAAGCTCTCGACCGCCTAGCATCATAAAGCGAAGAAACGCAACTATCTTAACCTGAGGTGTACCTGAGAGACGTTAGTTCAAAGGCCTTATAGAGTGAAGAAGAACTTGAGAATCTTGACTATTCTACTAAAGGAATTGCTTGTGTGGAAGAAATGGAGGAGGAGCTCGAACTAAAAAAAGACATATCTTTTAGCTTAACAGTGAGCATTAAGTCTGTAATTATTTTTTACAGCTACTCTTTACCTTTACCTAAAAAATTGGAGGAATTAAACGAGCAAGAAAAAGGTTAAGAGACATTTGTGATATTTCCTAAGAGCATGGACTTAGTAGAGATTAAAAATATGAGGATAGGCTATATGTAAACTATGAAGGATTATCAACCAAGGCCCTATCCTGAACAACCTCATGTAGAGGAAGCTCAAACTGTACTACCTGGTGATCACCATTTTGTCACGTGAGAAGAAGAAGGAGTCGAGCTAGTGACACTAAACAAAAGCGCTTCTTGGGAGGCATCACAAGGGAAGTAATTTTCTTTTCTTTAAATTTTTGCATTTATTTCTATATGCATGTGTGTTTTTAAGTTTGTTTGTTTCTTGCTTATTTTAAGTTTTCAATCAAAATGAGAGAAAGAATAAAACAAACAAAAAAACATTTTTTTCATTTTTTGTAACTTCTAGGATTAGACTAGAGAATGAATTAACTAGAGAATTTCGTGGCAACTTGAGCATGTACTTTTACTTTTGTGATTGGTCAATGTGCATTATCTTTAGAAAAGTAGTGATCAGTGGTAGACAAATTCGGTGAGATTTTGAGACTTATTAAACTGACACATTCCTATCAGCCTCATTGTCTTTTTTCATGTGTCACCTTCATGACATGTACATCCTAATTTTGCTTTGATTTTCTATTCGAGACCACATTTTAATCACATACATTAGCATTCTTAGCTTTTATGAACTACATTTGTCAAATAGCCTACCCATTATATGATTTTCCTTTTAGCAGTTCTTTGTGTATTAACCACACTACATGCCTTTAAACTTATCCAAATGTCCTACCTAAGCCACAAATCTAGTGGATCATTTGTGATTTTTGAGTTAGTGGATCTACAAAAGTATAAGTGTGGAGGTGTACATATGTATAGGTTGGTTAAAATATTGGGATGTTATTTTATTTCTCATCATTGAATTTCCCATTGTAATGTAGTTTTTTTTAATGTTTTAAAAAAGACAGAAGCAAAAAAAAGAGAGAAAAGAAAAAGGAAAAATGTTTAAATAGATGTATCAAGGAGGAAGTGCACATGTGTTGAAAAGTTGTCTATGATTAATGCATCCTCTTAAAGTTGTATTGAAGGGATATTAAAGTATGTTGAATATGAGGTAGATGTTATATTGGAATGTTCACTCTTTGTGGTTTCAATGTGTTATCATCAATTGTATGAGTGATTCATTTGGATTGGTATATGCAGGATTTAAGTTGTGAAACATCATTTTTGCATTCATTATAGTTAATGTATATGAGGCTCACGACTGTGAGCCTCAACTAAGATGACTCATGGGTGTGACACTATCATGCATGCTCGTGAGACACTTATAGCTCTACTTTTTAATATAAAAGCATTGTTTATATGACGGTTGTGAGGTATGAAAGAATAGAGGGTGTTTTTGACTGGGCTGAACTGAAGAGCTCTCAGGAGAAAGAAGAAAAGAGGGCAATGAAGCTCTCTCATATGGAGAGACCCATAAAGGGGTAGCATCTCGTCACCGGTTCAAAGACAACATCGACGCCGATGACCCAATTAAGTACATTTCTTCTTTGTATTTGTTGTTTCTTTCTCTCTTATAGATTGATTAGGTTATCCTATGTTTAATGTTTGGGTCTTATGTAAGAATGATTGAATGCTCTATTTGATCATTTTTATGTAAGAATCCATTGCTAGAATCAAATACAATACATAATCATTGTTTTTCTAATTCATTTATAGCAACTAATGGTTCGTAATCATTAGGGATAACATAAACTAGGTTAAATAATCTAAGCTTGTGTGATTATTGCTTAGATTAGTCTATTTTTCTCACTCGTAAGGCTGCTATCTAATTCAACTTAGTGAGCATCCCCTAGTTTATCCGATAGCTAGGGTTAATTAACAATTTCTTTTTAATTAACCATGACCTAAGGAAAAATGGGAATTATTAGAGCTTATTGTTAATCTACGATCAATAGATCATGGAGAGGTAAAAGAACAATAAATCAATGAAATATGTTTAATTAGGATTTAGGCCAAGATTGAATCAAAGAATCGGGTCCCTATCGAATTCACCACTTTCATCATTTTTGCGTGTTTTATTTAATTTGCTTTTATTAATTAGTTTTGTTTTATACCCGAAAAACTAAACACTATTAATTTCATTTCATAAACTTTACACATACTCTCTGTGGGATCGACCTAGACTTACCTCTGTTATAGTAGTAGGTCTAGTTTATTTTGATTAGCATTATGACGCGCTGTCACTATTATCTTTTTATCACTATCAATTATTTCAAGCTACTTTTTTCACCACGACCTTCCTTTATTTTCAAGCCATCAAATTTTGTGGCAAAATTTTATTTAAATAAGAAGAAATAGTAAAGGAGAAGATGATTAAAGGTTTGAAACTTAGAACATTAGCAAGATACAAATGATTAGTGTGATCAAGGACTAATTTTATTAAGTTAGATATATAGAGTTTTGTGCATCAAAATTTTTTTCATTATAAGAAATACTTTTTTCTAGAATACCAATATAAATCAAGATATGAAGAAGTAATATTGTTTATTTAACCATGTTATTGAGTAGAAGGAAGAGAAGTAATTTACAAAATATACAAATGTAAACCAAGATAATCAGTATCATGAAATATAAAAGAAAATTGTTATTACAAAGTGCAGAAATAACTATTCCATGAGATAGACTGAATGGTATAGTTGTTGAGAGGACATATAATGGTGAAGGCAATTTCAACTAGTAAAATTTGTATAACCTAAATCAACTATATAGTAGAAATTATGATAGCAAGTGTTTTTATATGCTCAAATCATTGATCTTAAAAACCAATGGCCACCAAAAGAGTGATTTCAAGAACAAAAACTTATGAAGCAAATAAACTCAACACAACCACTACATCAAAAGGACCTTTAGCGATGAAAAATTTGTTCTCTAAAAGTCCCAAAATTATCAATAATAATCATTAGAGATGTTTATATTTGTCTCCAAAATCATCGTCAAATCCCCATAGCAAAAAAAACTGTATGGCACATTTTCACCAAATCGTTACCAATAATTTTTTGCTATGGTTCGCCTTCGTCACTAAAACTTATTAGCTACATGTTTGTTTTCATCACTAAAACATATTAGCTACATTTTTTAAAACGTAGCTAAAAGTCATTAGCTATCCAAAAATCATAGTTAACAACTTTTAGTTATAAAAAGAAAACATAGCCAAAATTACGTTTTGAAAATTTTTATATACATTATAACTAAATATTATATCATGTAGATTATAAATATTGGTCACCTTTGTAATCGATATTGTTGTGTTTAATATTTATAATTTTTGTTGTATAATTTATTATGCAAAATAATAATAAAAATAATTGAAAATTAGAAGCATTGTATAAAGAAAATAAAATATCATTAAATAGATCATGTACAAGATGTTAATTACAATTTCAAAAATAATTATATACAAAATTAAAAATTCAAATGTTAGTTTAATCACTAGGACTCGTTTTCATCTTCACTACTTACATAATTCGGTGCAAGTAAATTTTTGACCAACTTTTCAAGCTTGATCAACTTTTTTTCGTTACGTTCTAATTTAGCATGAAGTGACTGGTTGTCCCCTTTAAGACGTTAAACATATTGTGGTCTTAATGAGGATGAAAGTAATTGGTTTTAGCCTAAACCCGAGACTTTTGATGTAGATGGATCGTGTACCAAGCACCTTGTTGCAAATGTTATCTACATTTTACTCATTTCCGTCAAATATTGGTGTTTGCAACAACTCCTGCATCATATTCTAAAATTTAGAAAACAAAATAAATATTCAATTCAAATATTATTAGTTGGTGGTATATAAATAAATAAACTTAAAATTTAAACAAATTTTATACTTGCATAATTATTATGCGCTTCTTCAGACATCCACCCTTCACCTTCCTTGTAATGAATCAGTTTCTAGAGTGTGATCCTATCACACTATTCTCCAGATAGTTCCTTTTAACTCTATTTTATGAAAAAAAAAACTACAAAACATAATAAATAATATTTTATTTACTAATATAATTATAACTTGTAAACAAAGAACTTACATATTCATTTCCCAGGACATCAAATGATTTGGAGTTTTGATTGTGAGGAGTTTTTTTTCCCTCTTTTAAGCTTGTCTCACACTTTTTCTAAATAAAGAAAAGAAATAGTCATTAAATTTTGTAATAAGATTAATAGAAGCAAATGTGATGAGAAAGAAAATAAACCTTAACGTTGTCAGAGGCCCAATAATCACACATATTGCTCCAAATTTTTTGATACATCTATTCATGAACATGTCTCCTTGCCTCCTCATCTGATGGAAAACACTTGTAATATTGATGTAGTCGATAACAATGATCCCTATTCCTTTGTTTTGTCAATAAAATCAAAAAGTTTGAAACATCAGGGTTGTCAATAACAATGATTGAGCTTCATCTGTGAACAAGTAAAATTGGTATTCAAATAACTAAAACAATATTGCATATAATTAAACAAATTGGAAACTTACTAAAACTTCATCCAAAACATTCTCTAGCAAGTTGTCTTCCTTAAACTACTTGGCATGCTTTGGGCAAGGCAATTCAATTCTGGCAGTTATCCCTAACTTACTAGACAACTTTGTTGATTGAATCTTATCGACAAGAAGACCTTACATGGTATCAATATGTATAGACAACTTACTATTTATTGCATTGTTCATTCATTATAACTCACAGTCTTTAATTATACCCCTACCTCTTTTTTTGACAATGATATTGGAACCTGACAACAAATGAATAATAACAAGAAATAAGCATTAAAATGTAAATATATATTTGAGCATAAGTCTATTTATATGTGTTAAATATTAACAAACCTATAGATCCTTTTGCATTAGTTGAGGTAGATGGAGGTTGTTAATCTGGATGTTGTAGGGTGTTACGTCTAGTTTCTATTGCTTTTAATTGCCTTCATATCTTGATTTTGCTAGCAAATCCTTACGGTTTGATACAAATGTAAAATAAATTGAGTGGAAATGGTGTGAATACTGAATGAATGTTAATTATATTATTTTGTGAATTTTGCATGAAAGTTCACAAAATTTTTCATGAAAAGAAAAAAGGAAGAAAAGTGGTGACATAACAAGGTGTTAGTCACAATGGTGACTTAACTTGTTACCCCTGTGAACCATTTTCTCCTTTAGTTCATCAACTTATTACATTTCATGTGTAGGAGGGATAGCTCAAAACTATAAATCTAGAGTCATACTATAAATAAAAGGGGAATAGAGGGTGGCGGCACATTCGACATTCTACATGCTCGCAGACACACACATTTCATTATATACATCTTTCACACCATACAGACTCATTCATGGAGAACTAGATAGAAACAAAGAAGGTGGAGAAGATAGAAACACAGAAGAGAGGTGTAAGCTTGGGTTAGAAGTAGAAAGTGAGAGCTGAAGCTGAATCCTAGTTGTGAAATTGAGAAACCATTAAGCTAGATGACAACCAAGAAGAACCAAAAGGCGAGAGCCAATACAGGAAGCTTGAGAGTGGCAAGGCATCACCATGACTCCTTTATCCGAACTCTATTAGTTGATAGACTTATAGTCTGTTAGCTTTTGATAGTCCACTTCGGTTATTGACTTAGTTTACTAATTTAATACTTCTTTTATACTAATTAAGATGGATTGAAGTATTTGAATATGATAAATCTTGTTATTTCCGTGATGTGCTAATCTCTTTTTCTTGAGGGTTAATGTAGATATTTTAGTCAAATATACATAATTAAGGTACTGTGTTGTTATCTTATGTGTTGCTACAGTTTCTAAACTAAATGGATATAATAGTATCATCAAGCTTTGCATCATTTTGGTATTAAACGAAGGATTAAGAGAAGAAGTTTAATATGGAACGAGAAACTATAGATGCTTAGGTTAAGAACTAGAAATATATTAACTTAAGTGGTAATTATTGATTGGATTTAATAATTAATTTGGATGATAAACTTGTCGCATACGAAAGTTAGATTAGTTTGTTATTTGTTAGTTCCCAATTGGTAATTTTAGTAAGACAACTATCTAATCATTTTCCCTTAGTCATGTATAGAAGATTAAATTGGTGAAATAATTCTCAAGAGTTTTCCACTTTGATTAATCTATTTGATTTTGCTCACAGTTTATTCCATTTACTTTTCAATTTAACTTTGTTATTTCCTTTAAAGCCTTCACTCAACAAATCGAGATAGAGTGTTTAGGATTGCATTTGTTTTTATTTTTGTTCAAGGTTAATTTAAGTGAACCAATTTCACCTCTATGGGAGACGACCCTAGATAACCACTACAACTACCTCGTATACTTGCGAATAGGATAGCCTAGGTATTTTTAGAACTTACTTAGTCACAATAAGGGGGAGGAATAACCTTAATACTTGCGACCTTCTTCCCTTTCTTTTTACCAAGTATCATTATATTAGATATCTATAACTCAAATATCAATAATCCGCAATAGCATAACTTAAAAATAAATAATCTACATTAATATAACTCTAAAGTTAGCAATACGTAGAAACATAAATCAAACATAAAAAATTCACATAAACATAACTCAAACATTAACACTATGCATTAAAATAACTCAAACATCAACATTATGCATAAACATAATAAAACATCAACAATTCACATGAACTTAACTCAAACATCAATAATACCCATAAATATTAGTCAAACATTAACAACGCGCATAAATATGAGGCCTAAATTATCATTTATAAAACAAAATATAATTAGAAGTTAATATAGCATACAAATTTCCATAAGTTCATAATATTCCATCAATAACTTACTTGAATCCTAAACTATGATGGGAACTTAATCTTATGTCTTTCTTCAACATTAATATTCTCTTTGCTTCAAATCAAATCTTTTTGCTCTCTATTCAAAAATGGAAATAAAAATTAGGAAATATAGATTAAACCATAAACTTTAAATATTAAGTTTTGAATCAAAATTAATATGCGTACTCCATATATATATCGACTTCCTCAAAATTGTTCAAAATATGTCAACACCCAATTTTGAGTTCTTCTTTAGTTAACTCCATATTTTTTCCAAATCTATATCGCTTACTTTTTAGGAGAAAGCTGACAAGCTACCATCTTGATTAAAATCAAAGTTACATTCTTGTCTATTAAATCTTGTCTCCATGCCATTTAAATACATCGAACAAAATGTTAAGCATTCATTCGCTATATAAGCCTCTGCAATAGACCCTTCAGTTCAAGCTCTATTACGTATATAGCGCTTAAGAGAACATAAAAACTAAGAAAAATATAAAACATTAACAATTATTACTAAGTAATAACTTCATAAAAAAATTAGAAGTTAATATAAATTACCTTTTAATGGGGAATATCCATCGAAATTGAACTGGTCCACAAAGTTTTGCCTCGTATGATAAGTGAATTGTCAAATGCATCATAACATTAAAAAAAAGATAGGGGAATACCAATTCCAGCTTACACAACATCAAAGCTATGTCTTTTTCCATGTTTCAAGCTCTTCTACTTTTAGTGTCTTACTGCATAATTGCTTAAAAAACTCACCCAATTGTCCCAAAGTTGTGGACACATCCTTTAGTAAACATTCTAACAAGAAGTAATTATTGTAGAAGTACATGACAATCATGGCTTTTCAACCCTGATACTTTTCCCTCTTTATTATGGCTTTCTCTTTTTATTACTTATGTGTTTGCTAGGTGTAATGTCACCCAAATGTGATAATTGGGAAACCACATCATCACCAGACAAGTGTAAAGGAGCTTCACTCAACTTTGCCATTAAAAAATTTTCTTCTTAACCATCTATGTCCATATTCCAAGTGGCAACTATGTCTCGTATAATATATTTTACTTTGTAGCCTCATTGATGAGTTTGATGGTTACACATAGGATA
Source organism: Erythroxylum carthagenense (assembly GCA_026413575.1). Classification (NCBI taxonomy): domain Eukaryota; kingdom Viridiplantae; phylum Streptophyta; class Magnoliopsida; order Malpighiales; family Erythroxylaceae; genus Erythroxylum; species Erythroxylum carthagenense. Next base: position 67,390,418 of record JANZLD010000008.1, on the reverse strand, counting down.
GGTTATATACCCTTTAGTGCTCTATCTAGACAAGTCCCTATAAGCTAGAAAATCATTTATAGTCTATAAAAAAATGCGTGCATTATAAATGTTTCAGCTTTAACAACACCATAAGTTTCTAATCCAACCAAAGATGGCTTAATTCATTAATTAGTGGTTGCATGTGTAAATCGATATCCTTACTAGGGGTAGTAGATCCTAGAACAAGTAAAGACAACAACATAAGAGGCTCCTTCATACACTTCTATGGGAGCAAATTATATGGCTCTATAATTACCGACCATATGATATAAGAAGTACTCATATTACGGAATGGATTAAATCCATATGAGGCTAAACCAAATCAAACATTACAATAATCCTCTATAAACCATGGAAACTTTCCATCGAAGTCCTTCCTTGCCATTGGGTATGTTGGATGACGAATAATATTATCATTAGTGTGTTTCTCTTTATGCCACCTCCTATCTATGGCTATTTTGTTGACATAAAAAGCCTTTGAAGTTGTGGTTTAATAAGGAAGTATCTCAAGATTTTATGCAGTATCGTTTTCCTTTCCCATAGTCCACTTGCCACCTTAATGTACCACAAATAGGAAACTCTTTAAGATCTTTACTATCCTTCCAAAATATAATACAATCATACTTACAAGCATGTATTGATATATATCCTAATATAAGTTCCCTTAATAATTTCTTTACTTCATAGTAAGATCTGGGAAATTTGTGTTCAACAGGTAATGCATTATTGAGCAAGTCAATTAACATGTCAAAAGACTTGTTACTCCATTTATCATAGACCTTCACGTGCAATAACTTGATAACAAAAGATAGTTGTGAGAATTTTGAGCACCCTGGATATAATTGTTCTTGCGCAACTTTCAATAACTACCTAAAATTATCTCTTGTCATACTACCAATAATGTTCGACAAACTAGTTTCATTATTAATCTTCATATAATTCCTATAATCCTCTAACAACTCATTAATCCCATCATTACCATTTTCATTAATATCACAATCTTCTATATCATTATTGTTACTATCATCAACACTTGTATCAACATTTCTACTATAACTTGTTTCTAAACGTTCGCCATGATAAATCCATAGGTATAAAACTTATCTATTCCTCAAATTAGCAAGTGATTATATGCCACATCTAGACTTCGAATGTTGACATTTAAGCAATCTATTCATAGACAACGAATACAAAACTCAACTCCCATTTGATCTTTTATAAATTGCCCGGAACTCTTAACTCCTTCTAAGTATTCAATGGACCATTTTCGATGAGATATCCAAATTTTGTCCATCAAGCTATACAATTAAAAGTAAATTACTAAATGCAGTCAATACTAGTTTATATACTAAGTTTGAATTCAAACAAACACTATATACACAACATTATTACACCACATGAATCAAGAAAGGGTCTTTTAGTTGTGACTCCTAAGCTTTTGGAATTTTTCACCAATAAACTTCATGGGAGTTGCATCACAGTTTTCCAGTCTATTTACCATCCTAGGGGTTTATTATGCCTCATATCATCCACAATTATATGTTTTATATTACTAGTTCTCGATTCATCAGTACCAGTTCATATACTAAGTTTGAATTCAAACAAATGACATTATTATACTACATGAATTGAGAAAGGGTCTTATCGATGTGACTCTTAGGCTCATGGAATATTTCACTTATAAGCCTCATGGGAGCTGCATCATGAGTTTCTAGCCTATATACTATCCTAGGGGTTCATTATTCCTCAGATCATCCATAATTATACTTGAATATCTAATGTTACCAGCAAGTAATCAGTACAAGTTCATACACTAAGTTTGAATTCAAACAAGCACTACGGTATATGGAATCGGAGACAATGAACAATGAAAGTTAGTGAATTGATTGTGAAATTGCCCATGGTTTGAATCAATTAAGCCATTAGAAGAAATAAAAAACCTTAAACCAAAATTTCTAAAGAACCTTAAACTAAAAGGCGTTTCACATAAATTAAACTTACATGTTCATCTAGGTTGATCATATAATTAGCAATGTTTGAATGAGACTTGGAAAGTTAAGGTAACAAAGAAAGTTTATGACATTTAGTTCTTATGTGGTATGAATAAAATTGAGATAAGAATTTTTTTTTTACAAATATATGGAGTAATATATGATAGTAGCATATATTACATAATAATTGAATTTACACAATTTAACTCATCCTTTTTTAATCTCTTATGTTTAATTTTTTAGATAAAAGTTTAATTAATGCTCTAACTCTCTCTATATTGAAAATATTTTTGTGAAATGAGTTACTTAAAGGTATTTGTAGGCTTGATGGACAAGAATAAAAATTGTTAGTAGGTATTTATTAGTAGGTAGTTAACGTCTTAAATCACTAAGTTAACTACTAAATAAAGGAAACATGTTAAAAGTGAAGCTAAGACACCTCACCCATTAATATTGTAAAGTTAAGAACACATTTTAAAGCAACAATTCCCATAACTTCAAAATTTCGAGATTTAGTACTAACAAATGAAATAATTCAAGAAAGTTCTCCAAAAAACCTAATAATTCAAAAAAACTATTTTTTTCATTAACCAAGTCAAACTACTATCTAGAAAAATAGTCCAAAATATCCCTAAGAGACATTTCATCAAACACTTCATATGGCAAACCTAATTCATCCTAAGTAATAACAAGACAAAATATGAACCAACCATAGTCAAAAATCACAAAATACTCAAACCACATCAACAAAATATCCCTAAGAGACATTTCATCAAACACTTCATATGCAAACTGAATTCATCCCTAACTATTAACAAAACCACTTTATTTTTCCATTATTCACCAGCATAAACACATTGGAAAAAAAATGAACCAACCACAATCCAAAAAAATACATAATACTCAAATCACATTAACAAAATTGATGACTATATAAGCATTTAACAACAATAATGAAATAAAAAAATAAATCCTAAAGCAAAACATGGACGGCTAACCATGACAGACTTGAAACCAAAGATAATGGACGGTGGAAGAATAGCTGAAGAATAAATAACAAAGAACTCAAAATGAGCATGGGAGGAGTCCTTCGACTATAAGGTTTATGTTATGAGGAAAATGAATTCTTTTTTATTAAAACAAATGACATCGTTTTGGATTGATTCAAAATGTTAAAGCTAAAGCCTTCCCTCTCCACTCCCCCCCTCCCCCCAACAATGTCATTTGTTGTTAAAACAAACGACATCATTTTCTATGAATTTTTAAATGTTGCAGTTGAAGACAACAACATCGTTTTTTGTTCACAATTGGTGACAATTTAATAAAGCATCACCAAAGGTTTATCGATTGGTGAAGATTTATGGTGATCGTCACCAACGTAGACACCCTTTAGCGACGATCTTATGTAATTGGTCGCTAAATGTATATATACAAAATCGTCATCAATTCTTTTCATATTTATGATAATTTTTAATTTAGCAAATTTGTTATCAACTGAATTTGATTGTCCATGTTTTTAAATTTTTATTTTTAAGAATATGATATTAATAAGTAATATTCATTTCTATTTTGTACTATATTTTAATTATTTTTAGTTACATTGCAATAAATATAATTATATATGGTAATTAATATAATGTTATATGAATGTATAGATAATAATTATAACTAGTATTATGATTTATGAATGCATAGATAATAGATTAATTTTTTCTTATCGTACTTATGTAATATATTAGTCTATTTAATCATAATTCTATATTTATTATATATAAATTTTTTATTGTTATAAAAAATTATATATTCTATATAATTTTGTCGACAAAGGTCAAGTCGAATGGTAATGGGCCACCATTTGGAAAAGATTATCTAAATCGTCACCTAATGGTATATTTCTTTTGAATTAATAAAAAATGACTTCGTTTTCCTTAACAACAAACGATGTCATTTTCTTCTAGGTTATTAACACAAAAATGAATCTCTTTTCATTTTCATATTACTTGTCATGTTTTTGAAGAAGCTTCATCTCCTATATTATCGTTGTCACCGTCGATCAAACATCATGTCCTGTTTTGGAACTATTCTTCTTTTCTATTTTCAAGAACCCTCTGTTGGATAAGAAAAAGAAAGCATGTCATATTTAGAGAAAAGGTAGATTTCAAAAATTTTTAGAAATCTAAATTACAGCAGAAGCAATATATCCAAATTATCACGCCAATCTATACATGATACGGTATAAGTGTAACATCCCATTACTAGTAGGAAGGGTAGAATGGTAAATGTGAGTAACTAATGAGAGTTAGAGATGCATTTCCGTGTTCATACATGATATACCTTACACTTATACATAAATAGTGAATTTATTTGAACATGAAAATAATTATACATGCATTCATGAATAATTCCGGATATGATTGGATTAATTTGTGAATTTTTGAGAATTATGAATGTTTTTACATTGGAAATTTTATGGGTTAGTGAAATTGTGATATTTTGAATTTTGGTGAATTTAGGAAATAAATTTTGA
>JANZLD010000008.1:67361331-67378133 GCA_026413575.1 Erythroxylum carthagenense | reverse complement strand
ACATACTTGATTCCAAATTCATTTAATAGTGCCATTATCGATAGTCAACTACTATCATGATATGAAACTCATCATTCTCTTGAAGTAAACTCCTTTACTTACATGGAGATAAATCGCAACGCTACAGTCTAAACCATAATCAAGCGACCAACTTGATTATTCAACTATGAATAAATTAATTTAGATTCTAAAAATATATATATTTCTCATACATCTCTATTTATATGTCTATTACTTACAAAAGAATTTTGGTACCTTTTGACTAGATATATAAGGCTCATACATATAAAACCAAACTCTTTTATTTCATTAATAATAAATATTTTCATTACAAAACTGTAACTGGATGAAAATTAAGTTACATGTAAATACACTTGCTTTGCAGGGTACCATATTTGCATAACTTCAACACCATCCTTTTATTGTGCTTTATTTTTTTGCTACATTTTAGAGTTTATGTGAGTTTTGTATTCTTCTTATGTTGTATGGGTTTTTATCTATGTTTGTGTTTGGAAGATGGTCAATTGTGTTTATTTTCTACTAGAGAGCTATTAGATGAAAGTTTGATTGTATATACTATTTGTTGTGTAAAACTTCCTCAAATCTTCAAGAGAACATAAACGAAAATGGAGGCATTATTAATGTCTCATTGGTTGGTAGAGGATTAGGGAAATCAGTTGTTTTGGAACATTCGTCGATTCCAATTACTATGTTTGTTCAATCAGGTATGCATGTTTTGGAATTTGGGTTCATTATAAGATTTGACTTAATTAACTATTTAAGTTCTATACTAATTGTTTCTTAGGTGAAACCCATCGTATAGGTGGTTCATTTAATTCATTGATCCATACACATTTAGGGATTTATTTACTATATCTTCTGCTAGTTTAATTAAAGCCAAGAAGTTATTGGAAGAGGGTGTTTAGTAACCCAATACATGAGGGATTCAATTGATGCCTTCAAACATGCAAAGGCCCTTATTGGGAACCTAAAAATAGGGAACTCTTTTACCTTTTCTACCAAGTCTCATGTCACTTGGAATATAAAAAATATTTATTTCTTTTCTTTTTCAATGGAATAAATGTGAAACTTTATTTATTGTTTTGTTTATAAGAATTGTTAAACTTCTAACTAAAATCTTGTACTACTTACCATATATCATTATATTATATTGCTTACCATATTTCAATATTTATATGTATTATTATTTTATTGTTAATAATTATTCATGATTAAGAATAGTTGTCAATTTATATTTATTATATTTTTATCTTATTAATATTGAAATTTTAGGTATGTTTATCTTTTTATGTCCAAACAATATTTACTTTTAAAATTTAGATTACCTACCATATGCATTTCAATAATATGTTTAAAATTTTGAAAAAATTTTACAATTTTTAGATGCTCCATTCTATTTTCGTGAAATATTTGTATGAATGGAGTTGTAGTACTACGTACAATAGGCATCATGAAAGAATCATTTGTGTATAAATCCATAGATTTAAACAAAATGAAATGGTTTTGGATGCATTAACGATTTAAAAATTTTATAAAGAAGGCAAATGAAAAAATATGAAAAATCAAATAAATGACAACTATAATTAACTTTAGGATTATTAAGCACACTTATGATTAAAAGATTATCTTTTTAACATTATTATTTTTAAGAATACGATCATACACAAAAATTCATCAACAATCTCCTGAGAAATACATAAGATATAAAATCTTTGGCATCAACTTTTTTCGACGATTTTTCAATTCGTCATCAAAAGTACAACTTTTAGCGACGGTTGAAAGAACCATCACCAAAGGCTCCTTTTATGATAATTCACTTAAATTGTTACAAAATATATTTCTTTAGAAACAATTAGGTGAAACATCACAAAGGTGAAGGGAGGGGTGGACATTGCTACATTTGAAAATGTTGACCTTGATTATATTAATTATAGGCAAATATATTTAATGGGTAAGGATTTATGGTACCATCAAGTTAACAAGGCATATTATAGGGTAACTAGGTTCAACTTTAGAGAGTCATTGAGGTTTATTATATCAAAATAAATTTTTGTTAGGCTAGCGAACCTTATGAAAATTTATAGGAGTATTAATTTGTATGCTACCTACAATTTAGACACATTTCCTTACTCCTAATATATTACCTATAACTAGAAGAGAGGAATATAATGGTGACTATAAGGATGAACAAGATGAAGATGACAATGAATAAGATGATAAAGATGATAATGAATAGGATGATGAATATGATGATAAATATGTAGACGAATAGGGTGAACATATGGATGAACAAGGTGAACATGTGGATGAATATGTAGGAACATATGGAGGGACATGTAGATGGTCATGTTGAATATGAAAAATCTGATCTCCATGTAGATATTCCTAATGACCATTAACCAATTGAAACTGATGATGTTAAATATGTACAACCTAATTTCCATATAGACATTCCTTGCAACAAGTAATAACAAACGAAAATTTCATACTTCTTATTCATAATTTGTTATATTTTTGTTACACATATTATTAACACTTCATTATCTTTTTTATATGCTTTATTTATACCTCATTACCTTTTGTTATAGTTCAAAAGGTTATACATTTGTTTTGATGTTATAAAAAAGAGAATGGAGGCATTTGAGACCTATATTTGGGATAGATAGATATTTTCTTAAAATAAAATTTTAAGGCCAATTATTGAGAGTGCAATAAGTAGGAATGGTGATAAAGGAAGTATCAATTGGCTTGTATTGTTATGGAACTAGAAAACATTTATTCGTAGGGTTGGATCATAAATTTACTAACATCTTATTTGGAATTGGATAGTGGTAAAGGATTTACAGTCATATCTAATATACATAAGGTATCTTCATCTTTATATAGTTATAATTGATTTGATTATAACATTATAGATTAACTAATATTTTTTAATTGGATTAAGGATTAGTAAAATGTTAGAGGAGATTTTACCAAATGCAACTCATTGAATGTCTAGTACAAATATATACTATAAAAAGGACCTAATAAAGCAATTTTAAAATTATGTATGGTCAACCTATATAGAATATTTTTAAAAAGTATCTAAAAAGGCTTGACAAAATAAAGCCCAGGTATGCTTCAACATTACTTGAATATCATAAGGAGATGTGAGTAAGATGTTACCAATCTTTTGAATTCAAATGTCTTATAGTTAAATGAAAACAACATTAGTGAAACTTTTAATAAGTGGATCTTGACATCTAAATACAGACCAATAATTATCATACTTGAAACAATTAGAATCATTATGAGGAATAGGCATGCAAACAGGAGAAATTTTATAGATGGGATATTACACCAACTATAGTGAAGAAGTTAGAAAAGAAACAATAAGTTGCAAAGCAGTATAGAATAGTCTAGAATAGAGATAGTGTTTATGAAGTTTCAAAAGGTGATGGAAAACAAACTTTGAGGATTGGTAGACAACAAATTTATAATTGTCAAGTATGGAACACATATAGAGACCTTTGAAAACATAGGATTAATGCAATCCATCATTCGAAACAAAAGGTTAAGACATTTTAAGATTCATATTATATCAAGGGTCAATTATTGAGTTTGTATGACCATATGTTACAACCAACTAGGGGGAAAATATTATGGCTTTTGACTGATCCAGAGGTGATACATCCTCCAACTAAAACATTCATGCTAGGTAGAACCCAAAATTGTAAGTGGTAGGAGACCAAATGATCCTAATAAATTGAAGAATCCAAATAAATTTTCTTAGAAAGGATAAGTAGAAAAATGTAGGAAATACGACAATTTTGACCATAACTCTAAAAAATGTGATATGGAAGACTTAACATCATATGTTGAGGCTTCTTCATGGGTATAAAACCGTATTTGAATCATATGAATTATTTAAATCTTACAGTAACTAATGTTTATCATTAATTTTATCAAGTTATCTCAGAGGCATCTTCACAGATATATAACCCTCTAATTTTTATCAATTTCTCTTAGTTATAATAATTTAAGAGTGTGTTCTATATGTCAATGGTGTAAATAGAGTTGATGATTTTTCTATACTAAGTTAACAAAGCAATATTATAAGAAATGTGTTTTTAATCAATATATTTTGTTTGTAATAATTGATGAATGTGTTTCAAATGTTTTTAACATTTTTGTTATTAGATTAGTAGCTACGAACATGCTAGTAAAAGAAAGTTTAGAAATGTTGATCTACACATATTCAAGTTATCATTTGAACTAAGGGGTTTACAATTTAAAGGACAATCTAGCATCACTTTGTAACAGCAAGTTGAAGCAAATAAAAGGAAAGCATTGCTAGCACAATGACCACAATAATAATTTTTCCAATCGGGTGCAAAAGAGAAAAATAGTATGGAATACCTTTTTTATGTCTTTTTTATGTTTGTGATATTGACATTTTCATATTGGAATTACTTTTTCCTACATGTAGTTATGAATTCCAATCCTTTTAAATATTAATATTCATGTGTTTGTCACTTATGAATTGGTATCTTTATATTAGTTTCTCAATATTCGCAAGTGATAATATTATAAATCCTTACAATATAACAAGCAAGTGCATAATTATTACATTCCACATAAGCCAAGTTTTATATTTAGCATTGCAATTCAATGTCATCTTCCCCTCACATAGTTGAAAATAATGAGTATCATAAGTAAAATAAATCCTATTATAATATTCCTTAACATAAACTTGATCTCTTTTTTTCTAATTTTTTAACAAATTTATATCTTGCTTTATGAGCATCATTTGCTCCTCAAACTCTTTAGTTGTGATTGCTTCAGTTCTACTTGTTCTAACAATACTTATTTCAACCACCTTGTTTAACAATAATAATTATTTCATTTATTTTAAATCACTTAAAAAGCTCTCTTGGTAGATGGTTGATCCTCAGAGGTTAAGATTAATATTAATTTTATCGTAAGTGTACAGAGTAGTTGTAGCTAGCACAAGTGCGGGTCGACCCAATGAAGACTATTAATACTAGTAGACAGATTTTGGATTTTAACTAAAAATAAAGATAAAAAATTAAACTAAATTAAGATTAAACAATTGTGAACTTAAGACAAGCCAAATACAAAGAAAATCAATATTAAATAGTAGTGTCTAGGTGATGAATCTCCCTAAAAATCATTAAATGTTATTAACTTTTTATCAGTTATCATTATTGATTATTGGACCATTGAAATTCCAATCTTACGTTAATAACTCTTTCTAGACTTATAACAAATAATCCATCAATTGATTAGCATAACTTGTTCTAGCTAAAATCCTTAAGATTGCTTTATCGATTTATGAATTTCGCTATTAGGTTTGACCTTAATCCAGAGGATTTTTTTCAGCCTATCCCTAGGTTTGCATGCAACTCCTTCCAACTATGGTAGATCTATTCATATAAAAGGACTTCTTAATCTCAATCATATGAAATCAAATCATGCACTAATATTTCAGATATATTAGAACAATAATAAAATGCATATCTGAATCACAATAATCAATCAATATAATTGCATTAAATAAAAGATTAAAAGGTATTATTATTCCAACCTTGGGTTCATTAGACCTAGACACTAAAAACATTTAGTTACTAATCATAGATAATAAAATCAAAGCTAAACATAAAGAAAAACTAGTAGAAATCAAAGGAATCATAATTCTAAATCTCCTTTTTTTTTATTGAATCTTCTTGAAAGTTTGGATTTAATGTTGTAATCTAATGGATCTCTTAATGTATACTTTATGTTTTCTTTTTCCCTTGATCAAAATTGTTACCTCTCTAGGTGTCTTATGTCTCAAATTTGTCACAAAAGTTAGCTCTCTTTAATTTGCCTCTACTCATGTCCTTTTATAGTAAAATCTAGGATGACTAAGATATACTTGGTCACTTACACAAGTGTGTGAGAGCCTGTGTATAATAAAAAACACCATAATTTACAATTTCACATAGGCACAGAGACTTACATGGGCAATATACACAATCATGTATCTTAGTATACAAGGGTGAGTAACTCCATATGACCATAAATCAATTTCTTCAATCTTCACACATTTACAAAGACTTATACTGACTCTATATATACTCTAAATCATCATGTCATATTAATCAAATCAGCATACAAGGAGAATCAAATTATCCTAAAACTAACTTCATATTAATAATAATCATGTCAATAATCTTATTGAACTCAAAACCATAAATATTTACAACCCTACCAAGGGTTTACTTAATGTACTCAAATGTTTTGGGAAAGTATCAAACTCTCCAATCAATGCATAGTAAAACTCTTACCATAAGCTTGTGATATTATTACATCTCCACCACTTGTATGTGAACTAGAAACAAAAATCAAAAGGTCTTTATAAGGTTGCCATAAGGCTTAGGTAAGTTATGATTGGGGAAATAAAAAAAGTGATAAATTTGAAAAAATTACAAAGAAAACATTACAAGAAAGTTGTTTACAATTTGTACGTCCTTTCATTATAGATCCCGATACTATACTTTTTTATTCTTTTTTATGCTCAAAATTTTTATTGTGAATCATTTTTTAGCAATCATTATTTACCATAATTAAAGAAATATTGGACCCTTAAATTTTTCAAGTTTCAAACATTAAGGTAACGTCAATAACCTTCAGGGTTAAAAATAATAAAAAATTCAAAGAAAAAAAAGACAAAGGTCAATAATTTAGGTTATAATCAATGAAAAAGACTAAGGATCAACTTGCTTATTCTTAAAGGAATCTACTCTACTCAGATTTATTGTAGCATAGTCAAACATAATCCTCAGTTGGGTAGCTTATATTGTGAGATGCTTCAGTGTGTATTCGACCTCTTAACTCTTCTATTTGACAGTATAGCTCAAACTCTTGTAGTTGTGTTCTATGAAGACTCATATAGGTTATTCTTTCGATTTATGGGTTTGCATTACTTAAGCTCTCATAATTACTTTAGGCCATGCACAAACCAAGAGTCCAAATCTACAAAAAGAAAGAAAAATAGACAAATAAAACAAATAAAATAACTTTTAAAAACAAGAATAAAACAGATTAAATTAAATATGGCTAAAGTAATAAAATTTAGGTTTTCCTAATATTCCAATCCTCAATGATGGTGCCAAAAACTTGCTTGATTCTTGGAGGTTAAGGTCAACATTAACTTTATCACAAGTGCATATCATAGTTGTAGCTAACACAGACAAGCACGGGTCGATTCTATAAAGACTATAAACACCAGTAGTTACCTTTCTATTATCTAGCCTAAGAATTAGATTTTGATTTTAATTAAAACTAAAGATAAATAATTAAACTAAATTAATATTAAACAATTATAAACTCAAAACAAGTAAAACATAAAGAAAATCAATATCAAATAGTAGTATTTAGGTGATTAATCCCCCTAAGAATCTTTAGATATTACTAACATTTTATCATGCAATCATATTATTGATTATTGGACTGTGAAAACTCTTATCTAGCTTTAATAACTCTCTCTAGACTATTAACAACAAATCTATTAGTTGATTAATAGAACTCTTTCTTGTTAAATCCCCTAGGATTGTTTTATCGACTTGTTAGTTCCATTATTAGGTTTCACCCTTATCTAGAAGATTTATATTGGCCTATCTCTAGGTTTTCATGTAACTCTTAAGGGAACATAAAGACAGACCAAAGATCCTCAAAGAGAGGGAGAGAGAGAGAAAGATGGTGAACAAGGAAGCTCGCAATAATGAAGATGGTAGCTAGTAATAGTGAAGAGGAAGGCTAGCAATAGCAAAGAGAAAGATGATTTTTAAAAAAAAGATAACATTTAGGGTATTGTGACGGAGATAGGAAATTTAAGGGCTAGAGATTAGGTAAAATTAGGGTTAAGTTAATGTTTAATTAAGGCACGTTTGTTTCTCTTTTATTTTTTATTTCTTATTATGGTTTTTATGAAAAAGGAAATAACTTCTTAAAACAAGTTTGGTTAATTTGCAATATACTATTTTCAAAAAAAAATCTACAACAGTTTTACGAAAACATAAATAAGATGTTTCCCTAATATTTCACAAGTTTTCATTTCTACTTCCTCCTCTTATAAACTTCCTCCATTAAGTCTTATCTCTTTTCTCTTACATACCTAACTTATTTCTTCTCTCTCTCCTACTTCTTTTTTCTTCTCTTCCCTCGTACGTCCCTAACTCATTTCTTCTCACTCCCTCCTACGTCTTTGTTCATATGAATTTTTGTTGGACAATGTAAGATATTTTTTATGAGTTGGTTATTCTAGTCCAAAATTGAAAATGTTGCCAACTTTCCCCTTTTCTATCCATGCAAAAAGTGAAATTAAGCTTGGTCTTTTCACCAGGTGAGTTTTCAAAAAATGATTTGACATTTTTCTAATTATATTGAAACTTGTTTTCGTAGGATTGTGTTATTTTTCTAGTTTTCCTAGTTTTTTGTTTTCCTGGTTCTCATTTTCCATCACCTTCTGATTTTTTCTACGTTTTTTCCTAATTTATCATTTTTTGCATTTATTGTTTCTATGTGTTATTTTGCATTTCTACAATTATGGACTTTTGGTTTTCTCGTTTTTGTATGGTAAGTGATTGGAAGAAGTGGGGCTTTCAACCTGATTGGAAGAAGTGGGGCTAAAGTACTTCTCTATTTCTTTGAAACCCAACAAATGTCAGTATATGGGATATATGTTATTAAGATCATAAACTATATAGAGAATCAGTCTAAATTTGGGTCAAAGCACCCAAGTTTTGTGTTTGCTCCTCTATCTGTCTGTACTTTCCTATGTTATTTTGGGGTTACACCACTAGCATCCGCAGTTTTGTAGGAACAGTCATGTGGTTTTCCTCTTTTGACAAGTGATTATTCGATAAAACCTTTTTCATTAGATAATTAACTACTTCAATAAACATAGTTGTCAATCCTTCCAATTCTTAGTTCACCACTAAAAACAAAGATCGGTGATTTTGTGAGGAAGGAGATTATAAAGTTTTTTTTTACTATTTTCAGGAAATTGATTATAAAGGAGATTACTTGTGTAAACTTGTTGCCTTCTCGAGTTATATAAAGGGGAGTTTTGTAACAATAAATTAACACAAACATTTATTTTCTTCTTTTTTATTGTTTAACAATGCCAATATTAAATTTTGATGAATCTAGTTGAATATGTTGAGTAACATGCAAAAAGGATATTCTTTGGTTGTGATATTTTACAATAGATTTTGTTCTACTATTTGATTTGAAAAGTTAAAAAGAGTTGTTATATGAATTGTTTGATGTCCTACTGGAACCTATTAGTTGATCTAGTTTGTGGTATAATCTTTGATAACCCATTAATCCTTTCAAGATTTGATTAAGGTTGTCAAAGCATTTCAGTTATATAGTGCTAAGAATTTAAAAAAAAAAACTATCTTTACTTTTTAGGGGCTTCTTTGATTGAATATTTTTGGTTTATCATCTAAAAAAGGATTGTTAGTGTTAGGTAATGTCTCCAAAACAGCCTAACACAGGTCTTTTTGTGGAACTGAACAACATTGTCACCAAGAAGGAATTGCCTCCATGCCCATCTAAATGCAAAGGACTAAGTTGATTGAGATTTCAATCTCCTATATTTTGATCTACTAGTTGTAATGTCTAGATTCTGAGTTGGTATTACGAACTGAGAGAGTACCTTTTAGATCACTTGTATAATAAGTTAGGATTCTCCACGTGATAACTGAATTATTCAAACATTTGAATTCCAATTTTTAAGCATCTTCTATCTAGCTTATTTGTACAAATTTCTCACTTTCTCCTTTGATGAGGTCTCTTGTAGAGCTAGTGGTGGTGCTAAGAAAAAGAGATGAATTTTCATTCTGAATTTTAAAATTTGCAATGAATTAAATCTTTATTTTACAATTAGAAGCTAGCCAAAGGTGTTTATGAAAACTTTGTTTTGTTTAATTGGAATCAAATGATGATTTTATAAATTTCAAACTCATTATATTGTAGAAGTTATATGCATTTCATATATGAATTTATGATTCGCAGGAGTAAATTCTATACAAATTCTATACAAATTGAATCAAGAACAGTAAATCAATTTGACTCAAAATCTAATTTGAGACAATTTACATGTTTTAGTTTTAGTTTTTTATTCAACTAAACAAATTTTTGTTTTTAGTTTTTATATTAAAAATCTCAATTAAATAGGTTTTTATTTTTTAACTAAAAAATAGAAAACTAAAACTAAAACTAAAAACTACAATAAAAAAACATAAGTGAAACCAAATGAGCCTTAAATTATTGTAGTAGTCTAATTAATTTTATTTAAGATCAATTAAATTAATAAGAAATATTAATTAATTAATTAAGTTTACATATTTTAAAAAAGATGGTTGGGTTCCATAGGGCCATGTGGTGTACTTTGTGGCATTCTGGACCAAAAATATTAAAATATTATATCAAGTCATCAATGATGTGCCTAGCGTTGTGTCTCAGTTACATTTGTTCACCTTAAATGTTTATAGAACAATAGAAATTAATTTGAACAATGTAAACACTAAGGTCTAGCTTGTATTTAATCGCAAATTTTAGATTATTTTTGCATGAGCCATAGATGGTCCCAGGTTGACATGAGTACTTAGATAGGTGGCATTTTGGGTTCCTTATATGGAATATGAGTTGCTTATGTAAATTTTGCAATAACATAGATCATATATTTCACTAATAATATTTAGAAGGTAAGATTCAATTACAAATGAGTCGAGTTAAAAAAAGTTAATTAAGAAATTGATTGTAATATAAGGTCAAAATTTTGCAATTCCTAAGATAATCCTATTTATACTATAAAATTTAATTTTATTATTTACATTTCCTTTTGAATTTGATCTCAAACAATTTTCATAGCCTCGCAAAATATTTGACATCTTATAGTATCTCTAAAAACATATTAAGAGAACCTTACGAAAGTAGTATGTCAATAATGCTAGCTCTTATAGAACGTATAAATATTTAAGTGCAGTATGTCAATATTTAATATTTGTTTCTATTCATTAAATATTTTATATAAACTGTATAATCATGTGTAATTTGATTAAATTTTTTTCTACTTTAAGTGTTAATTGTGCGTAACATATTAGGTTGCTAAATATGCTGTTAATAGATATAAATTAAAAATCTAAAATTATATTTTAGAAAGATAAACTAATATATTTAATTCATATTTTAATTTTTAAATTAAATAATTTATATTCATATATTAAGATTAACAACTAAAGAATCATTATAACTACTTAAATGTTAGAAATGTCAATTTTAACAAAAATATTTCGTATATAATATTTTTTCATCATTTAATCCTTACATCATACAATATTCTAATTAGATATAAAATATGAAATTAATATCTTACCAATCATATTAATTTTTTAGCATTAATAATAAAAATAATAAAATATTCTCAAATTGTTTAAGGGTAATGAGTCCTACAATAATCATTCAACCACTTTCATTTAATTCACAACATATCCAATAACTGTCAATCAAGCTACTCAACTGTAATAGGTACAATAAACATAGTGAAACTTTAACAAACATGCAAGTAAAATTTCATATGAAATTCTTAAGTCTCAATAAACTTGTCCATTAATAAATTTGTTTAAATATATTATATAAAATCTAACTATTTCCTTTATAAAAAAAAAGAAAAAAGTAGACTAATCTTTTTACTTTAATAATATCCACCGTAACAAAGCAACGGATAAAAACAATTTAATATCTAAAAATAATATGATTTTTTTAATTATAATATTATCATAATTTTTAAATATTTTTTATATACTTCATCTTATAATATTTCTAACTAATTATCATAAGAAAATGCATATGGATGGCTTTAATGGGCTTTTATGTCCACATAGTAACACTAATCTATTTTGAATTACAAACCAACCAGACAAGGGAGTCCATAAATTTGTTAATCACTTGGACAAGAATGACATTCCAATTTTCTTATCATTCTTCCTTGTCGCAAAAAAGGTTGAATCCTCAACTCAAAGGGGCCCCCACACCCCGGCTCGATTGTCGCAAAAAAGGTTGAATCCTCAACTCAAAGGGCCCCCCACACCCCGGCCCGACGAAACAACTGGGAGGATGTATCTTATCATTCTTCCTGGTCTTTAGGTTTGGTTGCAATTGATTCTCTATGAGGCCGGTGCTTTTTCCACTTTTGTTTAGGCAAAGACATGATCCATGATGGAACATCACAACCCGAAGCTGACATCACATTGGCTACGTTGCGCAGAAATGGAACATCATCTTCTGTGTACAAGGTGACAGCTTCTCCCACTCGGCCAGCTCTGCCAGATCGACCTGCATACGGTCATTTTCAAAAGCACCTCCATTACTAACGGTAATTCACATTCAGTGCGATAAGAAAGACAACCTGAAAACTGGACAACTACAAGAATAGATGCCTTTTTTAAGTTAAGACCAACTTGCTAGTACATATGCCAGTGGACGAATCGGAAAGAAAAAAAATAAACCACCAGCTACTGAAGAATATTGACATGAATTGTCATAACAGCAGAAAATGTTAGCTGTCATAAGCTTTGGGATACATACCAATCCTGTGGATATATGCAGCAGCAGAATCTGGGAAGTCATAGTTAATAACAGAATTGACACCTTTGAAATCCATACCACGGGCAATGACATCAGTGGCAATCAAAACCCACGTTTTTCCACATCTGAAATTGTTGACAGCTTCTTCCCTCTATATTCAAACAAAGTACGTCATTAGTAACCACAGCAATGAACTCCTTATTGCAAGCAAAATAAAATAGACCCCAGATCTCAGACCTTGTACCAGAAAGCATGGAAACTTACTTGATCCTGTCTCCCAACAAAACAATTTCAGTACCAGGATCCAACTTACCTGTGCTTGTGACAAATCAGAATGGATGACATCAGCTCTGATGTCATCAAATCTCAATTCCGCGAAGAGTTCCTTTGCTCTTTCCTTGCTTTGAGCAAATATCAAGACAGGTGGACTCAGACTCTATTGCCACATATAAGGAGGTAAAAGAAATGGTCAATAGAATAAAATTTTCTGACGTATAAAAGAGAACATTGTTATGGCATCTATATGTCATGATATCAACAGAAAAATTTTCTAGCCAGATGCCATTATCTTTCACAATGCATTCTCCCCATAAAACTTTCTCCAAGAGTTCACCAAAACAAAAAAAAAGAAAAAGACAGACATACCTCCACAAAGCTTTGTCGAAGTGCAAGAAGTTTTCCTTCTTCATTGCCAGCGAACACCAATTTTTGCTTGATTGATTCAGAAGCAGTATTCCTGTTGGAATTCCAAATGATGCTTGTCAAGGGAAATGACATCACATTACTTGACAAAGAATAATTCAAACTTACTTCCTTCCAATAATAACTCGAACAGCATCATGCATACTCCTACGTGCAAGGTCCTCAACATAATCAGGTAAAGTAGCACTAAACAGCGAACGAATTATTGAAGGGTTGGAGCATGCTTTCACCACATAATCTATCTGCTTCAATAAGCCAAGCTCAAATAGCTTATCACATTCATCAAGAACAAGATATTCAACTCTGCATAACAACCAATAACAAAATTAAAATATGACTGAATGTCAATTCATTGTGATTATCCTTGGCAACACAAAGCTTCATCAGGATCCTAGCTAGCTGTTTCCTATCCGTAAGAAGCAAACAGTCAGACTCATTAATGTCAGGAAGCTCTCTGACATAGAAATACAAGTTCTATACAGCAAGAACAGAATTCATCTTTCGGCAAAATATTTAGAACTAAGCATGTACACGGGATTTCAAATCCAAAAACACCACCATTTTATTAATCATTTATGAGTTTTTGATTCATCACAAGAAAATCACAAATTCTCTTGCAGAACATAATGGACCAAAGACCAACAACAAAAAAAAATGTTTAAGGGTGATATCACCAAGCTCACTTACTGTACAGTTTTTTTCCCAAAAAAAAGGACTGAGAATTGTATCAACATAGCAGACTTAGTAACATTCTAATGTAGGACAAATAGAAAAAAGTATTAACCAGTAGCTAAAGCTCACAAAATTAAAAAATATAACTGACATTAAACAGCTGGAATAGTAAGTTTCAAGTCCAGATTTCAGCTTGGAATGCTTAAATTTCAGATTAAATATAGTCGAGTTTTTACGGTTAGATTGCTAAAATTTTAGAATAGCATTTAGGGTTTAATATGGCTGAAATTTGGGTTGGTTTTGGTTTCCGGAACTTTAGGTTAGAATTGTTGGACTGTAGTGAGGGAAACAAACAATGTAGGGTAGGAACTAAGAATTACTTCTAAAGTCTAAGAATCACTGTTAGAATAAAACATCACACCTTCTAATTGAAAACTCAAGTTTGTGATAGCATGTTCTTATTGAAGGGATGAGCACAAATATATATAGATAAGTTCTTAAAACCCTTATTCTAGTAAAAAAGGTTCCTAATAATTTTAAATCATATAACAATAAAATTCTATAAGTTCAAGCTCTAAACATTTAGGACAACATATCTAAAACCAGAATAACATAGTTATGTTACCTGCACTTCACATTTAATAAGAAATCCCAACATAATCTAAATTTCAGCCTTTGCTGTCTTTGCTATCAACTAAACTCACATCCTCTAACCCACCAAATTAAAGCTTGTAGTCAATTAATTTTTTTTCTTTTATTTCCTCAATAGACCTTTAAAAACTTTTGTAACAATTCTCTCTGGCTTGTTTGAAGACGTCCTCAACATAGAATGTGACAAATACTAATCACATAAATCTAAATTCAACTTATGAAATTCAGATATTAAAATTAAACTATTGTCAAAATTTGGCCTTATTTTTCAATTAACAAGAAAATTTTCGATATCCTCCATCTCTTTTAGCTATAATTTGTTCATCACGAACAACATCTATCTCCACTTTAAGATGAGGAGTGGCTAGAATTGTTATAGCTTGATATGGATGAGTGTTTTATTAGGAGTCTATTAGAGGAGTATGAGTGTTTTATTAGGAGTCTATTGGAGGAGTATTTTATTTTTAATAGAAGTCTATTATTTCCCTATTATTTTTGCACTAGTTTCTGTTATAGTTATGGTAATAAAAACAACTTGAATAAGAGTCTTTCTAAGAGTCCTAAAACAGCTTGAATAGGAGTCTTTCTAGGAGTCCTAGTTTAGGTGGAACTTTTATGTTTCTTTGCCTATATAAGGCTATTACATTATGCAATAACGTAAGGAAGAAGTTATCATAAAAATCAGCTAATTAGGAGTAGAGTAATTTAGCCCAATCTCGGTAGACCTTGTCTTTGACAAGTGTTGCCAGTTTTCAATCACCAAAAATAGGTTCTAAAAGGAAGGGAACCAACGTAAATAAGGAGAAGGAGATTAACTTTCCTAAGAATCATCCTTGGACTCGATTCCAAACACAGGCATTTAACAATTTGGTGTCAGAGCAGGGGTTCATGGATGAAACAGGCCATTCAACTATAGAGCGATCTTCAGTAGAATGGCAGATGGATCAGAGGATACGAGCATTAGAGATGGGGCAGCAAGAATTAAAGGCTCAATATGCAGAGATTATCCGCATGCTTGCAAGGTTGGAAGGCACAAAATCAAGCGAGTATCAAGCACCATCACCACCACCATGGGAGGAGAGGATCGATGGCAGCGAGGCAAGAATGGTGCCTAATTATACTAAGATGGAATTTCCAACGTACGATGGCACGATGGATCCGTGGGTTTGGCTTCACAGGTGTGAGCAGTTTTTCCTAAGCCAACAAACAGCGAAGGAGGAGAAGGTAAGATTGGTTGCCTTTCATTTAATGGGGGAGGCCCAATTGTGGTTCTTCCAACTTGAACAAGAACCAGGGATACATTGGTACTCTTTTAAAAACCACTGCAATATGAGATTTGACCCTCACCTTAGCAACAACCCTGTAGGAGAATTGGCTAACCTCAAACAGACAAGAAGCGTAGAAGAATATCAACGCCAATACCAAACATTGTTGGCTCAAACCATAGGGCTTCCACGAGACCTATAAGTAAATCTATTCACAGTGTGGTTGGTGGAAGGGCTGCAAATCGAGGTGGAGATGCAATATCCTGTTAGTCTTGGGGCTGCAATGAACTTAGCAAGAGCATGTGAAAGAAAATTAGAATGTATGTAGATGCAATACACCCAAGGGGCAAGAGGCAGCTGAAACACCACCTTATGGCCATCTTCGCAGCTAGACAGTAGCAGTAACAACACCAGCACGAGTGCAGCTACACTTTTAGGATGTAAGATGAACTCAGGGGCTAAAACAACAACCTCCAGTATAGCAAGTACTCCACCCCCGATGGGAAGACGCTTAACCAGAGCAGAAATGGATGAAAGAAGAGATAAGGGGTTGTGCTACAATTGCGACGAGTCTTATTCGATGGGGCACAAATGTAAGAGACTATTTTGGATTGAGGTGGCAGATTCTAAGGAAGAAGAGGAGGAGATATCTTTGCGTACCATCACTGGCATAACTTGATTTCGAGTTTGAGGGCAAGCTCGATCTCAAAGAGGAGAGTGATGATATGGAAGAGTGTTTTTATTAGTAGTCTATTAGAGGAGTATGAGTGCTTTATTAGCAGTCTATTAGAGGAGTATTTTATTTTTAGTAGAATCTATTATTTCCCTATTATTTCTGCACTAGTTTAGAGC
>JANZLD010000008.1:67332300-67344229 GCA_026413575.1 Erythroxylum carthagenense | reverse complement strand
AACACGAACTAATCCCGACCTCTATCCCTCACTTGTATGCTGAAGGTATACTCCCGTTTGCCTGACGGGGTATTCTTCTAATCTTGAAAAATATTTGTAAATTTTGGGTGAGTTTTGCGAACTCAATGAATGACCATCATCGATGGCTCACCCAGTCATATAGCACATAATTCACATTCATATCATTTCACATTTCACACTCAATATACTTTAATCATTTGTATTATGCATATGTAGTGCACATGAGACCCATTTTCTATTTATTACTTTGTTGTGAACGAGTGCCTAAATTGTTTCATATCCATTAGATACCGGGCTCATTACTAACTGTCCCTTATCCGATGAGGATATAGGGCTCATTTTATATAGTGATCCTTAGGCTCGTAATCACTTTCTGAGCTCGAGGATCTTTTCACACGTTGAGCTTAAAGCTCTGATCGGTGGTTACTCTAGTCACAACTCCCATTATCTGATCATGCATTCATGTATGGAATGCAGCTCCCATTTTCAATCAACCATGTCATGAAATATTTAGTTCGTCACATTCACATGTAAGTAGCACTTCAATATCTCATCTGCATTTCATACTCATCGGACCTTCTGTCTAGAATTCAACACAACCAATCACATTCATATGAGCATTCAGTAGTCAAACAATACAAAAATTCAAACAAAACAAACAATAAAATGAGACCATCTAGGTCCACTCACAGTATGCTCCAGATTATCATTAGCTTCCATGATCTAGAAATGTCTAAATGCAGACATTTATCCTGCATATCAAAATTATGCAATACGCACATTGCACCCACACATTAATAACTTTGCAAAATTATAAGTATTTATTTATGCACACGTGTGTATATGAAATAAGTACAATGTATGTTCAATGACAATACCGGGTGTATTATCAAATTTCACATTTTATCCACATTCTCATTTTATAACTCAATTGCTCGTCATTTCATTTTTAGCATTATTTGCTCTCATAATAACCCATTTCTCATTCACTTTTACTAGATACACTTTACTCACACTTTACTCCTCTTCTTGAATCACAACTTCAATCATATGAATATCATTATTCCCATTAAACTCATGCCTTTTGTACTTTGATACCAACAATTCATTCACTAATTCTATTCCAACATTACAAGATCAAACATTATCCAAATTCTCATTTCAGTCCTATATCTCCTCCAAAATTCCAAACTTTCAGGTCTATTTTCCATGATCAATTAGACAATGCAAATAAGATAGTTTGGCAAAACTATCTTCTAATAACATTTTTCCTATTTTTTTTAAGTTTCTAATAACACCAAGATTATTCAATTTGGTTCAATATTCCAAAAGTTAGATTCCAATTAATTTAGACCATTCCTTAACTATAACAACATTCTATGCCCAACTTCAAGTCAGATTCTAAAACTATGGAGATAGAATTAGAATTTGATTTCTTCATAACAATTGTAGCCCTATGTCTATATTTTAATATAAATAAAGAATCATTCCATTTCGATAGCTATATAACAAGTTATTCCTAAAATACTGAAGTATGTTTAGTAAAAATACTCCAGTTATCATTTTCCAGAACTCCTTATCAATTCCATCCCAAATTCATCAATAAATCTCTCCTGAATGATTTCATATGATTATAATTTCTGGTGAAAATGAAGATCAATGTGTTACGAGTCAAATGGTTCAAGTCTCATGTCATTTAGTGGTTGGGAGAAAAACTTATTACCAAAAGAGTGAAGGACGTTCACATCATTCCACTTCAGTAAGCATTCAATATCACAATTGGGAGATTCAAGTTGGTTTACAAAAGTCACGATCATACTTTTCCATACTTCTCCAAAATTTCACAATCGTGCAAAAGCACGATCGTCCAATGCCTCTCTTCTTCTTCAAATTCACGCACTGCAGTCTCTCCCTTATTCTCAAAACTGACCTTTGAATCCATCTTGCACGGTCATTTTGATAAGGAATATTAAGGACTTAGGCAAAATACTCTTCTAATCAATTGTTCCTTTATGTCTTATGTTTCTAATGAAACTAATTTCATTCAATTTGGTTTGATATTCTGCAAGTTATGCTAAAAACACTACACAAGGTTCCTAACCATGACAGAATCCACAAACTCAACTTCGAGGTAAATTTTGAAATTCTTAGAGACAGAATTTAATTTCAATTCCTTCATAAAAAATATAGTCATACGTCTTATTTTAATATAAACTTAAAATTATTTCATTTAGATGTCTATAGACTAAGATATGGCAAAAATACAGATGCATGTTTGGTGGAAACATTGCATCTATGCATGTGTAGCACACTTCATCATCATTTTCATCTTAATTATTCTCTTTTGCTTACTCTATCACTTCTAGCTTATTTCCTCAATATTTCCTCTTCATTCCTATTTCATTTTAGCTCAACTTATCACAACCAAATCAAAATATATCATTTTTCATAATCATCAAAAACAGAAAATCACACTCATGTATACTCTTCACATTTTCTGCATTTCTTCACTGTCATTTTTCTGCATTTTCTTTTTAACTACACATTCTTAATTTTCTTCTCAACTTTAAGTTTAATCATTCATATCTAGACATCCTCTTACACCTATTTCTTATCTATAAGCTCATTAGAGTTCATTTATAAAAATATCCAAAATATTCACATATGATAATAAAGACATCAACGAAAACAGAGCATACATCAACTTTTCTCCAGAAATTTTCTGCACTGATTTATGCATGGTTTCACTAATATTTAAACTCCAAAAGTCATTTTTATACTATCTTATAACATAATGATCATCAAATCTGAAAAATCAATACATCCAAATTTTCATCCTATATTCACGAAGAACGTGAAAAATGTCTATTTTTCTCATGAATATGAAATATCAATAAATCACCATTTTTGTTTCATAAACCAACAACTCTGAAGGATTAACAAGATACTTACTTGTTTAAAATCCAACTCTTTTAAAAAAATCACTTGAACCCTAACTTTCGAATATCATCTAATCATCATCTTGCCAAAGGTTGTAGGGTGAGGTTTCTTATGGTAAAAGAAAGAGACAACAAAATGGGAGTAGCAATAGGTGGAAGAAAGCAAAGTGTAACTTCAATGAAGGTTCGGTGAAACAAAATTCGAAGAAGAAGAAGAAGAAGATTCAAGAAGAAAGGCAAGAAGATATTTTTTCAAACAAGACAACACTGTATCTTAGTCTTTTGAAGTTAAAAGAAAGGTGGGCTTAGGATTTGGACACTTGTCCAATTCCTAAGACTTTAGCTAGTTTCTCATTTAATTAGTTCAATCATCTCTAAATCTTACTCCAAATGTCTCCCAATTTCTAATATCATTTTCTCACAAATTCTAAAATCATCTCCAAATTTTCAAAGTCATTCTCTCAATAATTTCTAAAAATCATTTTTTAAAAACAGTTCTCCAATATCATTTGTTTCTTATTTGTATTTCCTTCCATCAATTTACTCGCCAAGTGGCATTTTCTTAGTTTAATAATATTCAACATTTTTGAAATTTATTCCTAAAATTCACCAAATATTCTAAATCACTAAACACACTTTCCAATTAAATTTTCAGTACATATAAACCATAATTCTTAATAAAATCACCTTTCACATATAAGTAAATTATACCTAGAATATCAATGAATGCATGTACCGTCATTTTAATGTGTGCAAAAATTCAAATTCATGTGTATTTATGCTAACATTATGCATGAGCATGAGATGCATTTTTCTAAATCTTTCATTGATCTTTCATGAACCATATTTTAGGGTTCTAACCCTCAATCTAAGAACGGGATGTTACGTCTCATATCAGTGGATCCTTTATTGAAATAAGAAATTCTTATTACTCAGGGA
The DNA here is from genome assembly GCA_026413575.1 of Erythroxylum carthagenense. Taxonomy (NCBI): domain Eukaryota; kingdom Viridiplantae; phylum Streptophyta; class Magnoliopsida; order Malpighiales; family Erythroxylaceae; genus Erythroxylum; species Erythroxylum carthagenense. The sequence goes on along the minus strand of JANZLD010000008.1, from coordinate 67,340,330 downwards.
AGTATCAAACTACAATTTCTCACTTTTAATATATTCTCATATTGAGTACATTAAGGGCAATGTATAGTTTTAAGTATGGGGAAGGGGTTAAGATTAATTGCTATCTAGAATCTGTTGAAATATGTCGATAACTACTTGAAACATTATTGATTATTGGATTGAAGTATTATGCAAAATGATGATAGTTATAATAAACTTGCTTTTATAAGTCATATTGTTAATAGTCATTGAGATAGTCAAATTTGAATGAAAAGTGCATATTATTTACAAAAATTAACCATCCTTTTCTTGAGCTTTTAAAGAGCAAATTTCACAAAATTTTAAAGCTCTTTTATTCTTTCTTATGCGTTATAATACTTAGGAGGCGGTTGGTTAGCGTGGGAGAATGGTAATAAGAATAGAAATGAATATTTTAAAACTTTCATTTATTATACATCTTGAGATCATATTTGTTAATTAGAAGTAATGAATTGATAAATGCACTTAGATTCAACAATTGTTTAAGCTTATTTCTTTGATAGTTACCCTACCCTATTTTATCCTTTAGGAATAACCAATTTTGAACTTGAACTTTTTCATTGAGAACTCCATTATTAACCTTTATCCTATCTTTATTTAAGACCTTTTATTAATTTGAACCTTGAAGGTTATTTACAACTACTTGATTGCTTGAAATTTGAATTTTGAAAAGGTCTAATATTTCTTTAACTGTGGTATAAGATTAATGAGATAAAAAATGTTCCGAGCATAAAAAAGAAAGAAAGAAAGAAGGTGTTTGAATGATAATACTAATGAATTCATGTTATGAAGGACCTATTTTGTTAAAGAACAAGTTTCTTGTAATCTTGTCTATTATAAATTTCTTTTAATTTGATCAACCTTTATATTGTCCCAATCATATCTTACCTAAGTCTAAATTATAACCTTGTATAATGACCTTTTGATTTTTGTTTCTAGTTTACATACAAGTGATGGAGATATGACAATATTGCAAGTTTACATACAAGTTTACATACAATTGATGAGTTTTTAGGATGGTTAGTACTTCCCTCAATTGTTGAAAATGGGCTTCTGTGGAGTTGTTGTAAATTAATATGTCATTAAAAAACTAAATTAATATGTCATTAAAAAAACTAAGACCCCCTTCCATAACATTGGTTTGAAAATGATGTTCATGATAGATTGAAATGTTATTGGTGCATCGGTTAAGTCGAAGGGTATGACCAAAAACTCGCACTAGCCCTTATGAGTGCGAAACACTAGTTTTGGAACATCCTTAGTTTTATTTAAATTTGATGGTATCCTAGAATGGGTTCAGAATTGTGTTGCCCTATTCTATCCTCTCTACTAACTCAATTAACTCTAGTAACCTAAAATAATTCATCTTCATTAATTCCCCTTTTGACAACTTCATCTTCATTAATTCCCTTTTGACAACTTCATTAAGCCTACTTTGAAATATTGCCACTAATGAGTCATCATTTAGGTGTTTTAGTGGAATGGTTAATGCCTTAAACTCCCTCTAATATTGCACCACATAAGATGTTTGTCGCAGTGATAGGAGATGATGCTAATGGGCCCCTTTTCAATTTGGTAAGTACCTTCTTAGAAGTTGGATTTTTAACTTATCCCATGTTAGTATAGGTCCTTAATTCTGCTCCTATTGTAACCACTCTAAGGAGGCACCCCAAAGGCATATCCCTGCTACTTATAACTTTTTTTTATTCACTCAATTTGTTCAATACAAAGTTTCTTTCTACTTGAAAACCTGTAAGGTTGGGTCATCCTCATCATCGTAAATGGGCATCTCCAGTTTACAATCATAGTTGTTATGGCATATTAGAACCTAGACCATTCTATACCATAAGTAGGGTCATCCTTACTGTTGTAAGTGGGCATCTCCAGTTTACAATCTTACCTATTATTGCATACTGGAACATGAGTGATCGACCCTTCTATTCCATTAGTTGCCTCTATTAATGGGCTTGTGGCAAGGTTAGGGGTCTTGTGTCCACTTAATTCTTACAATTCCTATATTCAATGGTGAGAGTGAGTTACTGAGACGACAGTGGGGGAATTCACGAGAGGATTCTTCATTCATGTAATCAGATCTACGATGGATTTGTGGCTAAAGAACAAATAAGTGTCCTCGTTACTGAAGTTATAGATTTGCAAACCCCATGGAAACTACTTCATCTAGTGGTCTGAAAGCACAAGAGGAGTTGGTGAAAAGTTAAAGTGAGGAAACTCAGGCTAAGTTGATGAAAGCCTCTCAATTGGGTAACATAGTGATCTTGAAGGAGGAATTTCCACCCTTAGAGAGAGCCATAGAACTGGGGAAGTATGTGAAGAGTGGTGAGGGACTCGAAAAAGCATATAAAAGCACCTAGATCTTAGAGGGATAGATTTAATGTCAACACCTCAATAGGTCAACTTAATCACTTTCTCAATTTGACGGTTAATCATTAATGGTGTGGTTTCATTGTTAGTTTATGCCCTTGTAGCCAATCAATTGGATTCAATTTGATGTATAACATTATTATTTAATTAATGAAAAGGCATTCTTTATCTTTGTGTATTAAGTTAATTACATTTGATGTTTTAATATTGAAGGTAAAATCCTTAGAATAATTACTGTGTAATTGAAATTATGTTGAGATCATAGTTATGAGATTCAATTTACATTTACGTATTGTTCCTAAATATTCCTAGTTGCAGTTGCATTAATATGGGATATTATTGAAATGATAAAATTAGCATTCATTATGTTTCTTTCTTATGAAGAAAGTAACTGATCTCATAAATTAAAGTATGGAGATACTTAAATTAATGTGTGGGTGATTATTAGAAAAGAAGTCACTAAACTGATTTGACTATGAGAATCCCAAATGGAATATTACTTATATATATGTGGATTTTCTTATAATGATAGTTGTATAATTAATCCTTAGACTTGAGGTTACCAAGGTATCTCGTATGGGAATTACTATGTTTTGATGGTACTTATGAACCGTCCTAAGATAATTCAATCAATGGCAATTGGATGTAGTATGAATCATATAAAGATAGTTAAGTAAGTCAATAAAGGATTTATCACTATAAAGTAATTAGAGAGAATGTTCTACTGTTCTTGATTAGTAGTGATTTTTTAAATGCTCTGACTAGAGTGAATTGACATTTGAACAAGCTTTTTCAAATATCAATTATAAATCAATTACTAATTAGTTAGAACTATCATGATTTGATAAAAAGAGTAAACACGATATCCATACTCTGCCTACTTGGAACATTGGATGAAAAAAGGATTATCCTGATATTTGGGTGCTCATGACATATGCTAGACATCAATCTTTATTTATAATTATAAATTGTTTAATTAGAGAATTAAAGATGAATTAAATGAGTTTAATTTATTTAATTCTAATTGTGAATTAGAATTAGAATTTATAATCATTGCCAATATTATAGGAATCTAATGGGTCATACATTAAAGAGCAGCTTGTGAAAATAAATAAATTGTAATTAAGTTGGATTTAATTATAAAGTTTGAGAAACTTTAGGGATCAAATATGAAATGTTTGATATTAAAATTAAATTAATTATAATTTTAAATTAAATGATTTATCAAATAAATAATTAGAATCAAGCAAAGGTTTTGAATAATTTCTTTCATAGTTAGATTATGTTTGAAATTATAAATATAATGAGATTATATTATTTTGATGAGACCAAAAAAACTTTAAAATTTAAATCCTTCAATCAAATATTAAGTACACATTAGGAATATAATAGTTGCCTTCCATTATTTAAGAATAAAACCAAAATTATGTTTATTGCTTGACTTGTTGAGTAAACTCAAAGCCACTTTAACCCAAATATATTTTACCTTAAATTAATAGGTCCTATTTAACTAAATTTGTATGATTTGGATGAGTAAACTTATGATTATATAAATTTGAAGGTAGGGTTAGGAATAATATAAATGATATATTTTGACAAAGAGTTGTCACCTAATGGTTCTAAGAATCACATGAGATGTGATTGATAATGATGTTATATACCTAATTTAAATTTAGTTAGTTTGTTAAGCAAACTCAAGCTCAATTATTTTTGAATAAGATCCTAGGCCATTAGGAAATTATTTAATAATTTATCAATTTGAAAGTGAGGGCTATTATTTTGAAAAAAATAATGGAAGTAATCAAATAATTTTAAAGTCCTTATTTTATTTGATTTTGGATATAAAGTAATATTAGCTCCTTTATGTTTTTCGATTATCAAATTAGAATATAGTACCAACTTGACATTGAAGAGCATCATGTTGAGAATAGTTCTAAGGTAAGAAAAGAAACTGTAAATTCTTGACACTCATACTCTACCAGAACCTAGTTCAGATGCAACTAATAAAGTTTGGAAGATGTATCAATGTTATATTGATGTCATTGAGCAAGTCACATTTGTAATGTTGGGAAGCCTGTCTCCCGAGCTTCATAGGCAGTATTAGAACATGGATGTGCCTATTCTGATTATGCATCTCAAGGAGTTGTTTAGTGCATAAAGTAAGGTGGAGAGATATCAATTCTCTAAGACGCTGCTTCAATGCAAGATGGTAGAAAAAGCTTCAGTCATCCTGCACATGCTAAAGATGATTAGGTATATTAAAAAATTAGACCAATTAGGTATTGTCATGGACTATAAGTTGAGCGTTGATTTGGTGCTAAAGTCTCTTAGTTCAAACTTTTCATAATCCGTCATGAACTTCCACATGAACTAGAAGGACATGTCATTGCTCGAATTTTTGAACATGCTCAAGACTATAGAAGGGTGCCTTAAGAAGGAACCCAGTTATGTGCTTCTTGTGAATTCTTCTAAGAGCAAGAAAAAGGGCTTTAAGAAAAATAAGAATAAGAAATAAAAGGCTTATACTAATGTAGTAAAGCCCAAAGGAGGTGTCAAAAAGAGCAGTGGCAAGGGCACATGCTTTCGCTATAAAGTCAACGGATACTAGAAGTGTAACATTCCCTATACGGAAACCTACAACCACCCACACATATGGCACCCAAAATTCCTATACATGTATTTAAGGCATATAATTCTATTAAATGATGTATATGTATATATTACAAAATTTCGTATTATTTAACATTATCATTGAAAAGTAGTATTACATCTTTACATTAACATGATAATCCAAAAAGAAAACATAGAATTTCCTTTATTACATATACAACCATTCTTTAATTGAAAGACACATCCAAAGGTACTTTTACTCCTCGTTGTTAGCCTTTTTCCTTGCAAACGTTTCTTGTGCCTCACTCCTATAACCTAAACCTACATGGATTAACACCATGTTAAGCTTGAAAGCTTAGTAAGAAAAATACTTAGTTTGGATGACTACTCACAGCAGTCATTTGCCAAGCACAAACATTCAGAAATATCACAACTCATATACCATAAATTCACATTCATGAACCAAACATTAATATTCAATTCTTATGTAAACAATAATGGCATACTTAAGCAAAGTATATAATGCAAATATGCTTCAATATGTTGTACATATACCATAAATTCACCTTCAAAAGTCAAACATTGATATTCAACACTCATTTATACAAATTATCAATATAATTGCACATCATTATAATTCATCATTACAACCAATACTAATGCTCATCAATATCATTCATTAATGTTGTCATGTTGTATTTCTTATTTATGATTGTTAAATTTCCTTTTTATATTAAGCTTGCACATTTTTGTGGGTGTGGATAATAGATGTTATGAATATATGAAGGTATCAAACTATAGATGCTCAAAGGTATCAAACTATGGATATCCGAAGGTATCAAATTGTAGACACCGGTGGTGTCAAATTGTAGTAGCTGCACTGTAACCCTATAGGTATGCCCATCTATCCACAACCAAGATAATAAAGTAGGCACTATAACATTTCCTTTAACTATTTGCCAATTTTACAATTCATATATTGACAAGTTATATGATATACATTTCAAGTCATAAAGTTTATATTTGCATTCATACATGCAATTCATGGTTTACCACTATTAGAAGGATATCAAAATCACTCTTGTATAATCATACTATACACATATGAGGAATGAATATGCATAAAAATCATTGGTGTATATGTAAATTCTCTTTTAAATGCATTATGCACAATTTTATATTCCAATATTTAGTCTCCCAATTCATATATGGTAAGTCCTATTTCCTCTATTTCTAGGTATTTGAAAATTTTCATACACATTTATAAAAGTTCGGATAAGATGGGTAGAAGTCGAAAACAAAAACAATGCCATGGGTATGATAGACACTTTCTCTATTCATACCACTGCTTGTTCCTTAATAATCATATACAAAATTTCAGAAGTAGGTTTCTAGGTCTTCTAGACATTTCTCCCTCTGTGTCTTATTTCTATAGCACTAACAATCAGGTCATTTGGACTTCTAAATCATGAGATATAGACCAAATATCACAAGTTGCTCCAAAACAGGGGCAACATCAGGCCCCCATTTTCGATCTCAATTTCCTATATCATAAAGCCATAATTTAGTCAAAGTATCTTCTAGAGATGTTTATCTCTATGTATTAGGTTTCATATGCAACTAAAATTACACAATTTAGAGGTCTGTATGCTAAGTTATGACTCAAATAATGTGACTGACTCAAGCAAACCCCTAGATAGAATTTTACTACACAATACTTTCTTGTTATATTCAACCAATTGTAAGCAAGATAACACCAAAATAACACCAAAACATCATCTCAGTAACCATTCCACATCTACATGAATCTTTTTACACATTCAAATGTACACAAATACAAAAATTAACTAAGTGAAGTCCCATACCTTAAAATTGGCAAAGTAGTTCTTCTATTGCTTTTCCTTCCCTTCCTCTTTGACTTTGCTTGAATCACCAAGTGAAAAATGATGAGATGAAGAAGGTGAAATGGAGAGAAAAAAATTATGAAGTTAATCCATCAAAGTTTCATCCATGTTGTTGGGACCCGATCTCGGAACCGGACCTCAACCGAAAAAAGGATCAAAAAGCAAATCAAACAGAACGGATAACAACACGAATCGAATCATGTAGCGAAACAAAGCGAAGCAAACACGAATCGGAAACAAAAACAGAAACATATCGAAAATGAATCGAAACGGAAGCCTAAGACGAACGAATCAAAAGCGAACCAAATACGAATCGAATAACAAATCAGAAAGCGAAATCGAATACGAAAACAAAGAAAGGGAATCGCAAACGAAACCGTATCGGAAAGCAAAAACGAATCAGATCGAATCAAAGCAAACAGAGGGGGTTCAATCGGAAACGAAGCATACAAACGAACGGATCAATCAAATCATAAAGCGGAACAAAGCGAAAGTGGATCCGACATCCGAAAACATACACGTATCGCGTTGGAAACCTTAGACTAAATTATTCGAAACCGGTCTAAATTTTTTTTCTCATCTTATTCAAATCTTATTCAAATCAAAACAATATAATTTCCCCTTTGGAAATTCTTCCTCGTGCAAAACTCAATTCTTAATCATCTTCTTATACATTCATACAAATCCCAAAATTCATCTTTTAATCGAAACCATAACCTTCAACAAAAACTCAAATCATATAATCTTAACCAATTCTTGTTGGACCCCGTCTCCGAAGCCCAACATTCGGACCCATCCAGCGTAGAAGACCCACAACCGAACATATATGCTAATCACAATAAGGAAAATTTTACTTTATAAAATTTGGGGTTGGCTCTTGATAAAAATGATCCCTCGGATCTAACAATTCCAACGCAACTGGAATCGCTCAATTCGGGTTAGAAATGAAAAAGTTATGGCAAAAATGCTACCTTAAAGAAAACAGTGAAAACAGTCCCTCTACCGACTTCATGTAAATATTTGAAAACTTTAAAGGCAAAATTACTGATCGGCTCCTTCATAAAAAGTGTAGATTTATGCCTCTAGTTTCATTTAAAACAAGAATCGCCTCAATCC
>JANZLD010000008.1:67083267-67096853 GCA_026413575.1 Erythroxylum carthagenense | reverse complement strand
CAACATCTGTGGTATCAGAGCAGAGTGAATGTTAAGTATGAACAGTTGGAGTCCGGTCCTCGGGTCGGGTTCCAACAACAATAGAGATTAGGCTTAAGAAATATAAGGAAGTCTTTATTCAAGAAGCTGATGGAGAAGAGAATGATAAACAGATGGTAGCAGAGATAGAGGTTGAAGAAGATAAAGACGTCTCTGTCACAAAGTAGAAGAAGAAGAGGAGAAGAAGGTGATTAACGAAGAAAGGAAATAGTTCACCTTCTTAGAAGTCAAACTGTTGAATCTGATAAATAATTCAGGGAGTTTTATTATTCCCTATTTTATTAACAGTTTGTTACTTCAAAGGGGATTATTGAACTTACTTGGTTTGTTGATTTGATTAATTATGTCATTTTGATTATCTCATAACATATAGCTTATTTACAAACTACTAAACTAATATTGAACAAAATGGGTGGAACCAGGCCATTCGTAATTAATCCCAACTGAGTTTTGAAAAATATAAGGTCAAGCTAATGATCATAACTTAGTATAGTTGGTAGTTTTTTTATGCCCAAAAAGGTTATAAAAATTACCTAGGCCATCCTATTGATAAGTATACAAGGTAGTTGTAGTGATTACAGAGGATCATCACCCACAGAGGTGAAATTGGTTCACTTAAATTAATCTTGAATGAAAAATAAAAAAAACAGATGCAATTTTAAACACTCCATCCCGATTTGTTGAGTAAAAGACTTTAAAGCAAATCTCACAATTGAACAAAAATAAATAAATTGAATCAACTAGAAAAAAAGAGTAAAAGTCGAAGAGGAAAACTCTTGAGAATTAATTTCACTAATTTAGTCTCCTATGCATGATTAAGGGAAATGATTGGTTAACTATCTTACTAAAATTAGCAGTTAGGCTCTAAATCAACTTGAATAATAAACTAATCTAACTTTCGTATTCAACAACTTATTATTCGAATTAATTATGGAAACCCAACAACTAATTACCACTTAAGTTAATATATTTCTAATTCTTAACCTAAGTGTTTATAGTTTCTCCCTCCATATTAAACTTCTCCTCTCGGTCTTTCGTTTAATATAAAAATGATGCAAATTTTGATCATGTTATTACATCCATTTAGTTCAGAAACTATGCCAAACATAAGATAACAACATAATCTCTCAATCATGCATATTTGCCTAAAATAACTGCATTAATCCTCAAGAAAAAGAGATCAGCCCATTATAGCATAAACACTATTCATTATCTCTATACACTTCAATCCCATGTTACTATCAACAAACGTATAAAAGTAATAGAATCGTGAATACTAAATAAACTATGAAAAGAAAATAAATAACAATTGGTTAAGCTAACAAGTAATAAGTTAAGTAAATAAACACGAAACTAAGCAGCAGATGAAAAATAAAGTGAGCAAACAAGGATCAAATAAGGGACTATAGTTGGTCTCTTTCCCCTCTCAAGCTTCCCACATTAGCTCTCGTCTTCTACTTCAGCTTGTTCTCACCTAATCGAATGGTTACTCAAGTTCAACAGATTCAGCTTCAACTTTTGCTTTCAGCCTCTAACCTTAGCTTCCACCTCTTTGCTATGTTTCTCTCATCTTCACTAACTCACTCTTTTTCTAGTCTTTGTTTCTCTCTTCATCCTCTCTATCTCTCTGTGCCTCCCGAATGAGTGTATCAAATCCTTTTGATTCTGCCCCCTTTACCTCTCATTCCTTTTCCATTTATAGCACTAGTCTAGGTTTAGGGTTGTAGGGTTGTTATGTCATCAACCTGCATGTGTAAGGATTAAATGAATGCAATGGAGTAGTCACAAGGGTGATAAGTTAAGTCACCCTCGTGAGGGCACTTATCACGATGGTGACAAGTTGACTAACCACCATGAGTAACACCTTGTATTAGTCACGGTGGTGACTTGTTGTGTCAACATTGTGAATAAAATTTTGATGTTAGTCATGGTGGTGACTTGCTAAGTCACCACTGTGAGGTGGTGACACTTGTCACCACTTTTCTTCCTTTTTATTTTTCTTTTCCTGCAAATTTTTATGACTTTCCCTTCAACCTTCATGCAATATTCACAAAATAATCCAATTAATATTCATGCAATAACCACACCAATTTCACTCTATCTATCTCACATTTGGATCAAAACACAAGGATTTTTAATCAAAATCAATATATAAAGGCAATTAAAAGCACTAGAAATTAGACACAGTAGTTAGATTCCAATTGTTGTGTAGTTAGGTTTGTTTGAATTTTAGTAATTAGGTTTAATTTTCATGTTCTTATAATTGTTTGGATTGCTAATTTTCTTGTTTTTTGACGTTATTGTAAGTTAGGGAAGCAAGCCTAGGAGTCAACTGAAGGAATAGAAGATTTTGAAAAGGAAAGCTAAGGGAAGTCTTCACTTTAGTCTTCGATAACAACACCATCACCACCTCAATCACCTTAATAGGTTTCAAGCTCTAAACTTTTTTTCGTTTTGTTCTATTTTCTTATTGTTTTTTTGTTTCCTTTATTTTTTGTGCATTTTTTCTCATATTAAGGACAATGTGTTGTCTAAGTATAGGGAAGATTGTGCATTGACATGTCATTTGTTTGACTTTTGCATATCATATTGTCTTAGTTTTTGTTTGGTTGACATAGTGTAAACATTTTGTTGCATATATGTGAATTATGTCAATGTGTTAATGGAAAGAATTGAATGGAATTAATTTAGCTATATATATAGTCATTTAATTTGTAAAGGCATAGTAACTTATGAATTTTGTGTTTTAAGTATCTTTGGTGAATAAATTTGTTAATTAGGATATGACACCTATTTTTCACTTTATGACTTTTGTCAGTATACAATTATAATTACAGTCGATTAAATTAGTTAGCATTACTGGTACAATTTCATAAGAATGATTGACTAGAAAAAAGAAATGAGGTAGGTTAAAGTCATATTTTTATATATAAAAAAAAGAATGTGTTAAATAAATAACTACTATATTTGCCCCTTTGAAACAAATATTGGGTTAAGAATAGAGTTAGTAGCCAGTTGAGAGCTATAATATAGTTAAGTAATTGGGGGCTTTCATGACAAAATGTTTTTCTTTACATCAAAAGGCTAGAATTATGCTTCAACCAAGCTAAATAAAAAATATGACCTAGTTGAGTAACTTAGGGTCAATTATGACAAGGTGTTTTCCTTTGCATCAAAAGACTAGGTTATCATTCAAGAAATTCTTTAAAAATGTGTTACAATAAATAAACCTACTAATCTTTTACAAATAGTAAGAATTTTCATAAAAGGATACTTAGTGATAGTTTTCCTTTTAATTGATTAATAATAATAAGTGCATGCATATAAGTGCCATAGGTGTTAATGTTTTAATTGATATGATATATTATATTCAAAATACCTAAACATGAAAGGAATAAGTTAGTGTGTTGACACATTTTAAATGATTGGTGTTTGAGGTTAAGTTAATTCCATAAGATTTAATGTCATTATTCCATTATTGTAATGTTGCATGAATGTGTTTTTATATGTTTATATGTTTTTTTTGCTTGAGGACAAGCAAAGGTTTAAGTATGAGGATGTTGATAGGTATAAATAATACTATGCTTTTGTAGATTTTTAAGTGTTTATTATATGATTATCATGTTTATAGGCTTAGAATTATGTTCTTGTTAATGATTATATGTATTCTAAATGTTTGTTTGGTTTAGAGTAAGAATTGGATTATAATTTTGTGTTTTAAGGGGTGTTTGATGTGTTTGTTAGTGATGGAAATTAGGAAATTAAAGAATGAAGAAAGATAGAACACGATTGCGTTGAAAGATAGGCCCACAATCATGAACTGAGTGTTATGGTCATGATAGAAGGTTTTTATCCTAGTCACGATCATGACACCCCTATCATGGTCGTAACAGATACTTTCCAAGCGCGACTTATTTCGTAACTTTTGAATTTTTGGGACTATTTTTAGAATGAAATGACCTAGATAAGCCCTAAAATCAACCTAAGATATTAAAGAACAGAAATAGACCAAAAGGAGTAACCTTCATCTTACCAAATTGAGATTAATCTAAGGAAAATCAAGAGGAACATCAATTGTCCAACATTTTCCATATTTGCATATTCAACTCCAAATAAAGTTTTTCTTTCTTTCCTTTTCTTATTCTCATTGAAATTGATGTGTAAACTAGATTGGAAGATGTTATACATGTTGATGATGTTTTAATTTCATATTAGGATTTGTTCTTAGCTTATTTTATGACTTAATCAGATTTGATTTCAATGCAATGTTTTGGTTGTTGTGATATTTGTGTTTTCTTATCCTTTGATAATAAATTAAGAGAGTGAGTCAATAGTTATCTGATTAGATTGTTTAATAAGATTTAACAACTAAACAATTCATGCAAATATCAAATCAATAATCATACGAAGAGAGATCTTGTGTGAGAACCTGATTATCTAATAAACTGCTTAAGAACCAGTTAAAATGTTAGGTTGTTTTTGTTTATCAATAGCTTCCAAATCTAGAATTTTGGAATCAATTAGGGATTATTAATTGGAGATAAATGATTAGGTCTTAATAGAGAGTAATAAAAAATCTAATATCGATACCAAATTGAATCAAAAATGGTTAAGGGAGCAAAATGACAATAGAACAAATCCTATACATTCATACCTGATCATCCTTGTTTTATTATGAAAGCTCAATTGTTAACTGATTTAGTGTTCAATTTTATTTTATTGGTTTAATTTCTTATCATTCAACTTCATTTGAATCATTTTTCAAAACCTTAGACCAAATTAGGTTCATTTAGTTTTATCTAACTCCTCGTGAGATCGATACCTCGATTACTACAAGTTTATGATTCGTGTACTTATGGATAATGAGGGTTTTATATTAGGTAAAACTTGCTCAACATAATCCTTTTATAAAAGTTTCTGAAGAGCTTTTATACCTAGAAGATTGATAGGAGATAATGTTCTTCTTGCAAGGAGATAATGCTCTTCATGCATAAGAGTTGCTCAAGGGATATGAAAATAAACATTTTAATAGGAATTATGTCATTAAAGTGGACTTCCTTAAAGCTTTTTATTTAATACATTGGAGCTATATACTTCATCTACTTAAAGTTTTTAGGTTCCTTAATATCTTCATTAATTAGATAAACCAATGCATCAGTATTACCTCATTTAGAGTTTTAATAAATGCTGGCTAACCAAGTTGTTTAGAGGAAGGAAAGGGCTAAGACAAAGGGAACCCCATATCTCCTTCTCTCTTCATTCTCTATATGGATCAGTTTCTAAGCTAATTGAGTTATCCATTAAATAAGATAAGAGATTCAATCCATTAAATAAGATAAATGTCTCCAGCATTTCGATGAAGGATAGTTTGATTTTCAAAGCAGTTTTCAATCAACAATCTACCATATATGGTGCGAGAGGAACTGAAGGATCTATAGACAGGAATGCATTAGTCCTTATCAACTAGTCGACTTCATCCCTAACAAGGTTCGTTGGCTGATCATTGCCAAGGATGCTTATCTGACACTATGAAAGCACACTGGATTTTATAATATAATTAAGGGGTGGTAGTTGATCAGATAAAGCTCATATAGTATTTTGGCTTTGTAAAGAGCTACTTTTGGTCTTCTTTTATGTTGAACTCATTGTGCTGTTGTATTTAGTTTCACTATAGTTAATAAAATTTCTTTTAATTTCCAAAAAAAGATAGTTTCACTCAAAATGCAAAAAATTGAGCTCTTGAGCTCTTGAGCCTTGAATTTGCAAATTACTTCCTTTTATTTTCCAAAATTGATGATAAACCATTTAATCTGCTAATGTTTATATTAAACTCATTCAAAATCCTATTAGGCCTCTTAATCAACTACATTAAAAGATATATGCTTATTAGAGCTTAAATAAGAGATATAACTCCTTAGTTATCTTGAATCTCAAACATTCAAATCAAGGTTCCTCGTCTCCTCTATCTAGGCATTCTAATTACCACAAAATATTAAACTTCAGGGATTGCAATCCACTTTTGAAGAAGAATCAAAAGAGGATCAATAATTGGTGAAACAAATTTTTATCCTTTGCTTATTAGGTACAACTGATCAACTGTATATTAAACTCTCTCCACAAATATTGGTCCTGTCATATTTTCCTATTGACTAAAGTCATTAAAAGGATTTTGAGATGCTTCCTTTGGTATGGAGAATCAAAAAAGAAATAATTTCCAAAGGTTAAATGGTTTGAGTTATATAAGCCTAAAAAATGGAGGACAGGGTATTATTTTTGTGGCATTAGCTAACATAACCCTCATAACTAGCAAAATTTAGGGAATGTTAACTAATTAATAAGGAGACTCTTCAGTTTTAATGGGCTCATATATATTTCCTTAAAAAAACTTAAGCAAAGGCTCGCATTCCTAGTTTATGAACCAACTTCTCAGGTTAAGGGAACCACTTTGGTTTTAGGATTGTTTATGGAAAAAATGATTCATTTTGGATTGATAATTGGAGCAAGTTTGGACCTCTTTATAAGACCAACATATTCCCTGCACTCAAAAGCTTATTCCCTAAACCTTCCAAAGTTAAAAAACTCATAGATAGGAATAATTGGGCTTACTATACATCTTTGTTTGGTAACCTGAAACCAGATTACTCACTACAACCTTTAATGGATGACCATTATGACAGTTAACGCATTTCGCAACGAAATACTCCAATGCCTAATGCAGAAAGTTCTTTTAACTCGTAAAACTCAAGGAATGGATTGGTATGGATAGTATGATGCAATAAATTATCTCCAAAAGTCTTATTTCTATTGTAACTATCTATAAGCAAAGACTAGGGACAATGAATAAACTAAGCTTCCTCAATACTTCCTAAATTTGTTGCCTATGTAAGAAAGAGCATAAGAAACTTCAACACATTTTCTTCAAGTGTTAGTTCTCTGCTAAAATATGGATTATGACACAAAAGCTTTGCAACATCTATATTAGAAGCCTAAATTATACATATATATTTAATAAGCTTGTACAAGTAAATAGTATAGCAAAAGGAGATAAAACCATTAGCATCATTGCTTATGGTATTGTAATGTATTCCGTATAGTCTAAAAGAATTCCAAACTGTAACAAAATGATATAATGTGTCCACTTTGGAACAAGAAAACCAAAGTGGACAAATAAGCTTGGTTTTATAAGAAATATAAAGCTAACAATTAAGTGGTTATTTATGGGAATCTCTAACCCTTTCTCAATTTCTCTGCATAAGTTGCAAAAGAAAGAATGCATGCAAGAGCTTCTCCCTCCCACACCTAAGGCTCTCCCAAAAACATTGTGTTCTCTCTCGTATTTTTATCTCTTTGAGTCACAAGGTTTGGGATTTGGAGTGTGAATTAAAGTGAATAACTATGGTAGCTGCTCATAATATCGAGAAAGGGCAAATTCGAGCTACTTTGAGCTATTAGAGCATAAGGTGGACTTGTAAAGTAAGCACAAGAGAAAAGAACTTGTCAAGTTTGAGAAGTAAGGTCTCACCGTACCTTCCAACACAAACAGTGTCCAAGGTAGTGAGAAAACAAGCAATCAAGTTACCTATAAAATATTCCAATAGGTGAAAGGCCAAATCTTGATAAACCATATTCAAACCACTTATATCTTTTCTTTGGCTTCGAAATGGTCTCTCTCCTAATTTCCTAAGCTAACCATAACGGTGACTAATGGAGGAATGTAGTTTCAAAACTTGTGTTTGCACTTCCGAACTAGAAACATTTGAACTTTACTTTCTTATTAATGCTTAAGCTCTTTGTTAAGTCCATTGTCAATGTTGCTCTATTGCTTTATGTTTTGTCATTGTAATATCCTTTACAAAGATTGCTTGCACCTATAAATTCTTTTTTAAATGGATTATTTAATTTTCAAAAGATAATTAAAATATTTTAATTTTTGTTTGAAAAATAGAAACTAAAATTAGAAAATAAAATAAAACAAAAATAGAAGTAAAAACAGACAATTCCTTAATGTAAAAAACTATCTGACCATTATTTTTATGGCATTCATGGCCATTAAAGCCAATATTACAAAATAATTAAAAATCTATTTTTATATATAAATATTTAAAAAATAATTGATATGTTTTAAAAAAATGTTTAATAGAGTTGTTAAATTAATTTTTAAATTATAATTATAATTTTAAAAAATTATTTACAGCTGAATACCAATGTTAAAACCAATAGGAACAGTAGGACATCCCCAGGCATACGTACAGGAACAAAACTTTGTAGAACAACCCTATAGTTATCTTTAGGCTACAAACCCTTGAATCATTTAGAAGTAGAACAACCGCTTGTCCTATGCTGATTTCATTGTTTTTGCATCTATTTCTGTTCCATCTGCTCCATCTCTTAGGACTTAGAAGACCAAAAGAAAAAGGGTTATATTTCGAATTGCGTACATAGAGGATTCTGAAATTCCTGATCGAAAATGATTGCTCCTATATTACCAGTGATTCCTTACGGCTATGGTTAATAATCAGTTATAGCCTGATTCCCAGGAACATAGAAACGAGAAACTACGTACAACCCGGCATTTTCCTCGTCGCAAGTTAGAAATTATGGAGTTTTGAAGAAGATAGAGTTGATTGGGGTAGAGAAAATTTCCCAATTTGTAATTTTTCTCTGAGTTGCAGATAATGAGTAGAGATGACGATGACCCAGGAGAAAAGGGAGGGTCTAACTCACCGGCAACGGCGGTGCGACATCAATGGTTGACGAATTTTCAAAGGGATCTCATGGCGGGGGCGGTGATGGGTGGGATAGTGCATACCATTGTTGCCCCAATAGAGAGGGCTAAGTTATTGCTTCAGACCCAAGAGAGCAATCTGGCCATTGTGGGTATGGGGCGTCAGAAGTTCAAGGGCATGGTTGATTGCATTGTACGAACCGTCAAAGAAGAAGGCATTTTGTCTCTCTGGAGAGGCAACGGTAGTAGCGTCCTTCGCTATTATCCTTCAGTCGCTCTCAATTTCTCTCTCAAGGTACCAGTATATGTCGTATAATTGGATGTTACTTGTTGTACATGCATTTTTTTGTTTTGCGTTCAAGATGATTGATAAAGTGTCTCACTAGTTTTACATTCGTTTAAGGGGTCCTTTCTTTTTTTTTAAAAAAAAGCTTTCGGAATTTTCATTTGCTACTTTTGATGAAAAAAAAAACAAGTAGTTAATCCACATTAAACAAGTTAACCACTTTGCTTTTATAAATCAAGAGAAGCGAGACGTCCATTATTTTCATTTCAGTTGATATAAGAGAAATGTGACAATAGATTACAGACTTTGTATTTCCATTAGAATTCATGCAAAATTTCATATTGGTGATTGTGGTTTTTTTTTTTGGATGTTTGAGTGGTCTTACATGTTGAATTGAACGGATTTGCAAACTGGTGTCTGTCTCATTAGGTGTTAGCTTTTCTCTGATATCAACCATGACAACTATTGAGTTGTGCTAATATATGTAGTAATTTTGTTTTCCTATTTTGATATATTTCTATTTTGTCAATAATTGGTGGTCGATTTTTAGTGAAGGAGTCCCTTGTATGTTTCTAAGTAGTAGCAGGGGAAAAGGTGAGTAAGGTAGACATTTCCTGAAGCAGTAAATAAAGTGACTGCACTATAATCCAAGGAGCAGAACCTTTGGATATTATTCTGGACTTTGTTTTTGGTGGCAATGGGGAGGAGTCTTGAAGGCTTTGGTGATTGAATAGCAGCGTTATGGGAAGATAAATTTTGAGATTGGTTTAGACTTACAAGACAATGAAGTTTGTGGAAAGATGCTGAAAGTGATACTTTTTAATTATTTATTACAACTTTTACAAGCTCTTAGACATTTTATTCTCGTGAATCAAAGCTTTTGATTGTTCTTGAAATTATTTAAAACTAATTTAAGTTGGATATTCATATATTTGGATTCAAAGATTTTGGGAGCTATTGATTTGATATGTTTACCGAAAATTATCTCCTTAAAAATGGCTTAGGTATTAAATATATGCTCATACCATGCTAACATGCAGTAAGCCCAAAAGTCTGTTTGAACCCTATAATATTACAAATTTAATCTTTCAAGTTAAGCAGCCATATTATGTATTGTTAACTGTTACTATTTTCCTAAAAAATGGCTGACCTGTTTCTGCTTTTTCCACCGCTGCCTATTTTTAATCCTGTAGTGATGTTAAAACATCCTGTTTATTATTGTTGTTCATAGTTACTTTGTTCAAGGGACCATCTAGATTTGACGTACAATTGTGGATTGTTTTAAGTCTGACAACCTGCTGTGTTATTGCCTCCAATAATATCTCAATTGTTTATTTTGAGATTAACTTTTTATGCAATTTAAAATGCCGATTCATGATAACCAATTCTTTCCAATGAAGATATAGGATGGAAATGTCGATTAGATTAATGGCCACAATAGGTACTGGATGCATCTAATTCCAAAAGTTATCGTTTAGTACTAATTATTATTTCAAGAGATGAACTTCAGATAACTATTTTAAGTTAGGTACTATTAATATTCCTGGACCTATGGTGAGAAGAAAGGCTTCTGTCTCTGATTGCACATGGTTAATTCAAGGGATTAATGAGTCAGTCTGAAATTGTAGCTTGCAGGATATGGGAACTGACAAATAACTTGAATTTGGTAATAGTTTCCAGATGAAGGAGGTATCTGCTGAAATAGCTAAAGCAAAATTGCTCACCACAATCTTACAATGTAAGGAACTAGAATTGACTTGGCCTTATGTTTGATATCATGAGTGGTAGCTATGTTTGGTAAGGTTTGAATTTTCACGATTGAAATACTGTAAACCTGAAGTAAGAGATGCAATAGAAATATTGCAGACAGGAAAAGGAAGTGAAAGGAAGGTAGTCACACCTTTCAATAGATGGTACATAGAGCTCCAAAAAATTCATTGTAAGAGACTGATATAATCTGTGATGTGAAAGCTAAGCCTGCTATGTTGATTAAATTGAATTTTTAATGCTCTGGAACCCAACCAATGGTCAAGCAACCTCAAATTTCTGACATCAAGTGTCGTATACTAAAGTATAGGTTGGAGATGGTGTTGCTGCTGTAGTGCTTTCCTGTGAGGATGCGACTTCTCTTATGGTTACTAACTTGAATGTCCTAGGAATTAGTGGTTGAATTAATTGCTATATAATTATCTGTCAGTCGCCTTTTGAGCTTGGTATTTTTCCTTCTAGTTCAAATTAAACTTTTCGTTTTCGGTGTTGGTGGTGATGTTATTTTTCTCTTTAGAGTCACGGATGTAAGATCAAAGAAATAGACCAACATGTTATCCATTAGATTGCAATTTGTGACATGAGGGCGTCTACCCTAGCTGAGAGGTTATAAGGTTGGATTCTTAAGATGGTAAAAATGACCTTCTAGGTTATACTTGTAGCTGAAGTTAGTAAAAATGACCTTCCAGGTTATACTTGTAGCTGAAGTTAACACCGTGCCTGGTATCAATACTGTTATAGGAGCAAATTTTTAGAATCAAATCCAAATAGCCTTTCTAAATCCAAATTGGCTTTAGATTTGTAAATTACCTTTTCTGATTATTGTGGGATATTTCCAATTAAATAAGGAATTTTTTTATTTGATGGTTAAATGGTCTTAATTAATCCTGCAGGATCTCTATAGAGACATATTGAGAAGTGGCAATGCTCAGGACGGTCATTTTCCTTCTGGTATACCTGCAAACTTCATCGCTGGGGCTGCAGCTGGCTGTACAACATTAATCTTAATCTACCCACTTGATATTGCACACACCCGCCTTGCAGCTGACATTGGAAGAACTGATGTTCGCCAATTTAGAGGTATTTACCATTTCTTGACTACCATATGCAAGAAGGATGGCATTCGAGGAGTTTACAGAGGGCTTCCTGCGTCGCTCCAAGGGATGGTTTTTCACAGGGGTTTATATTTTGGAGGCTTTGATACAATGAAGGAGATTTTGACTGAGGAAGGTAATTCTGATTTGGCATTGTGGAAGCGATGGGTTATGGCTCAGGCAGTTACAACTTCTGCAGGGTTGTTGTCATATCCTTTGGATACAGTTCGGAGGAGGATGATGATGCAGTCTGGGCTAGAACAGCCAATGTACTATAGTACGCTTGATTGTTGGAAGAAAATTTATAGCACAGAAGGGGTGGCTTCATTTTATCGTGGGGCAATTTCAAATATGTTTCGAAGTACCGGTGCGGCTGCTATCTTGGTTTTGTATGATGAGGTGAAGAAATTTATGAAATGGGGTGGGCTATAGCATGAGTAGTTTCTGCTACTGAGCAGCGGATTAGGGTAGAGTGAAGTCGCGATATTGTAAAGTGCGAATGTTTTACACACAAAAATTTACAACACTAGAGGATATTTGAGTTGCCGGCTGAATTTTAGTAGCTCTGATGATTTTTCCATAACGAATAAAAGAGCAGGTTTTGGTTTTGGTTCATGTAAACGCTTGTTGACTGATATATTCCTGATGCTTCCTGTTTCAGTATTCTGTATTCCAGTTTGGTTCAAGCACATGCGAGAGAGTAGTGCTGTTGGCCACTCGTCATTAAACTTCCAATTGGCCTACCATATCAAGTTTCATGGGTTTCAATAAAGGTAGCGAAAAAATTAAGGAAGATTCAGAGCAAAATGGAAGATAATCGGTAAGCAAACTCTTAAGAATTTAATCACTACCATGTGGGAACCCAAAAGAACTGGAATATAGATTTGTTCGTGATCTCCACTCCAAATTCTTTGCATATTAATAAATTAAAATTGAAAAGAAAAAAAAAAACTAAGATCCTCTGTCTGCTTTATTTGTTGCCTTTTCTTCCATTCCCGACTGATTGGCTAGAGATGATTATTCTTATTCTTTTCGAATAATCTTTTTAATTTTTAAAATCAAGTGTCAGTATTATAATTACTCACAACTCGACGCCTATTTTTAATATTTCCTTTTAAATGAAGCACCATAAATATACACCCTAAATCCTTCTTTCAAAGCCCACATTTGTGCAAGCACACCTCTTTCATTTAATGGTTATAGAAAGAAAATTCAGAATTTGTGCACCACATTACCAACCAAAACTTTCGTTACCGTCTGATAAAGATGATTTAATATCATGTCTAATAATAATGTTCTTGTAGATTTTTTTAATGATTATATAAAGAAAATCTAGAGTGGAGTACAAAAAAATAGAATATGATGATTCTAATATTGAAATTTAATAATATTGTTCTTACAGATTTTTTAACTAGAGTTAATCAACCTCAAAGAAAAGATATTTGATTTATTAGAACAAATGTCCGAAGATATCGATAACAAAAGAATTTATTTTCTAAAAAAGTTGATAAGATGTAAATTTTGTTAAAGTCTAGAATCCGAACTTCAATTTTGTGTGTATAAATAAACCCCTTAAGATAATAACAAGGGCATTAAGCAATCTCTATAGACCTTAAGAAGCACAGACACGCGATATGCGACATAGAGACACACCAACTTCTAAAATTTAGTGGAC
>JANZLD010000008.1:67063762-67073868 GCA_026413575.1 Erythroxylum carthagenense | reverse complement strand
AAAATATAACTATGCATTAATTAAAATATTAATTAATTAAAATATTATTAATAATTAATTAATTGCAATATAATTAATTTAAATATAATTCATTCATAAATTAAAATATTGTAATGAATTAAAATATAATTTATTCGTTAATTAAAATATAATTTATTTTGTAATTAATTAATTACAATAGCTAATTATTTTGTTGGGTTATAAAAAGAAATCCATTACTTGCATGTACATGTGGTTTCAATTTTTAAAAAACATAGATCCAGTCTGTGAAGAATTGTTATGCTTTTTGAAAACAATTATTCAAATAGATAGTGTCACTTCTCTCGCTAATTTTTAGATTAACTTAATTAGATTTTAAAAAATTAGAATTTGATCAAACTTAATTTGAATTTAAATCAAATAATCTAAATTCAAACAGAAAAGACAGATAAAGATTTTAGCTCGAATCTATGTTATAAGTAGCCTACCCGAGTCCCGCCTATTCTTATTCCCACGCCAAAGAATAAATAAGGGTGAGGGGAGGGCTTAGAGAACGGTCGAGCTAAACTGTGGCCTTAGTTTATTTAAATACATGTTCTTGGAGGCGGGACCACAGTAGTATTATGAAATCAATCAATTCTCTTCGTCTGTCTTCAACAAAGCACAGTGTCTAAGTGTGTCACAGTCACTACATGTTGGGAGTTTGGTGATTGGTCGAGATAGACGGCTATCTGGGGAAGGCTTCGACTGCGGCCAAGTCTTATATATGTTTTTTTAAAAAAAGTAGATTCATTTAACACAAACGAGAAGAGTAGTAGCACACGAGAACTGTCAAAAAAAAAAAAGCCTAAGAAGTCTTGACCTGGCAAAAAAAAGCGCCCTCTTTTCGCCTTTTTCCATAATTTTGGTTATTTATAACGTCATAACCAAAGGGGTTGAGCCCGTTGGTGTGGAAGGCTCCTGCAGCCCTCCTTCAGCACACGCTTCACCAAAGAAAGGTCTTGCTGATGTGGTCCAAGTTGAAACTTTAAAAAGCTAGCCCCTTGCTTTTGGATTGCGGAGAGGTTGAAACTCTTGTATGATGCTTCACCACACTTAGGAGGTTCAACTATAGTATATCCATCGGGAAGGGAATCAGTGTGTTAATCAACTAGCTATTTTAGTAGTTTCCTCAAGGTCAGAACTGCAGTATCTGCAGGAACTGCCATCGATTATTAGGAACGCATTATACCATGATATGACTGGAGTGCTTTATTCTGGCGATCTGCGCTAAGGCATACCTGAAGTCAAGAGTTTTTTTTTTTTTTCTAGTTTTTCTTAGTTTAATGTTCCCTGTAACCAAAAAAATAAAAAAAGAGAGAGAGATTGAAACTAGAGGGTGATGCTCTTTGTTTTCTTTTTCTGATTCTGGTAATTTCTTTGGTCTGGTATCTTCTTCGGCTGCTAATGCTCGGTTGTTCAGATGCGTAAATTATCTCCCTTTCAAACGCAAATTTCTCTTTATAATTAAACGAGGCAAAGGCGATGGGAAGCGTACACGTGAATTCTTCCCATGCCCTAAAGTAATTAAGGCAAAGGTATAGGCGAGCAAGTCTGGACTAGAATATTATGCGATATGGTTAATGCATTTCCTCCGGAAAACACAGGGACATGGAATTGGTCATGAGTATGAAGGACATTAACAAAACAGAAGGGCATAAACCAATATGAACTGCATATATATAAGATTTGTGTGTTAACAAATTAAAATTTTCAATACGAATGAATTAAAAATTGGAAATTTAAAAAAAAATTTACATTAAATTAAATTACTAAGAGCCCCGATTAACTATTGCTATTACTTGAAATGAATGGGCTTACTCAAAGATAAATGAATACTTCTTACGTTGTATTAGATTTTGCTTTGGTGGATAGAATCGAATGTAGATTCTTCTTCTTCGTTAGGATGCTAAAGATTCCAGGGGTCCACTGTTAGTGACATATCATCGCCAATGCATGTTTGCCACGTGCTTAGAAAATTGAAGTGAAGGGCGCACTTCTTGGGGTTGTGGGGGGAGAGGTTGTGGTTGTGGTTGTGGTTTTTGGATGTTGACGTCATCATCACATACTTGTCTTTTCCAAAACCAAAGGAAATGGGTCCCCGCCCTCCCAATTCCTTTGCTTTTAATATATGTATATTACAATATATCATCATTCAAGCCCACAATCTTTTCCAAAACAAGAAAAACAGCTTGGAAGAGGAATTTGGATTAACTATCACATTCCTTGGCCAAGTACACATAGATTGTAGCTAGGCATTCTGTATAAAATTTAAGAACACTTATCCATTTAATTTATAAAATATATTCTAGGCTAAAGATGAAATCAAGCATTCTTAATTTTATTCTTTTTGAAAGGCCAAGATAGTACCTTAATTCCCAACCATCTCTTGAGGTAGGCAACGTATTTATTGGGCATGTTCAAATATTCCAATATGTTGGACCTCAATCGTTACGTTGGAAATGAATCTGATGTTAGCAAACCGCGATCGAGGTCATGCATCAATGACAATGTTTTCTGGGTTTGAGAGATTATTATTGTTTGGTGTCTTCTTCTTCCTTAATTATTAAGGATTGAAATATATAGATGGCTCCCTTTCAATAACACGTACATATGTATATCTCCAAGTAATACAATGATCATAATATTTGGAGGGATTACTTTTTCGCAATAATTGAGAGAATTTTGTCAGAATATCCGCTACTAATTAATATTACTACTACCTCTTACCTTGTGGTTGTCAACTTGATAAACAACTCTTTATCAAATTTTTACCCCTTCAGTCTCAGTCTCAGTCTCAGTCTCAGTCTCGATTCTTGAAATGAATCAAATAAAATATTCAGTATGGAGAAATTGGTCCTTTCAAAAGATAAATTAAAATGTTGTAAAAACTCCTTTTGTCTTCAAATCATCCATACACACACTATAATAACTTAAGTGACAAACTTGGTTTCTGCGCATCTAATCCCAAGAAACTCTCACATGATCCCATACTTGATCTAATCAAATCTGAAATTTGATCGCATCACAAAAAACAAAAATCAGACTTCCGGACACTACATATTTCTTCAACTTCAAGCCACCAATTACTTCCCCCGGACTTTCTTCTCCCTTCTTCCTACATCCGCAAGTCTGCTACTAAAAACTAAAACTTCCACTTTGATGATTCCTTGTAATCTTAATTATAAAATCATATCTTCTTTTCAACATTAATTGCCACGGAACAAACAGTAGTTCAAAGCTAGCCACAAACAGATTCATATCCTGCCCCCCCCAGAAAACCTAGTTTCATCTAATTCAACACTTGCTAATAGTAATAACAACAGAAAGAGAGAGCGAAAGAGACAGAGGGAGCAGGATCCGAATCAAAGATTATAAACAAAAACACAGATTCGTTTTCCTAGTTTGAAGTATGAAAACATATATATGATGATGATGGAAGATGGGCAATGATTGAATGAATCATACGCACAGAGCGCCAACTTCAACGAGCTTAGGGATTAGGTGACCACTGAGGTGGAGGGCGACGAGGGACTCAAGGCCGCCAATACAGGTGCCGCCGATGAAGACGGCGGGGGCGAGAGGACTGCGAGAAGGCGAAGGAGGAGTGTCGTCGGCGTCTTGAGCCGGAGGTGGAGGAGGAGGGAGAGCGGAGATCTCGTGGTCATCCAATTCGATGACAGTGGGATGGACGCCGATGGTGGCCAGCAGCTTCTTCATGACATGGCACATGCAACAGGAGGATCGAGAGAAAATAATAACTGGGTGGTCGGAGATGAGACGTTGAATACGGGTCTCGGTGGATTCCGCGGCGTCGATTGATAGAGATGATGAGTTGGCGGCGTTGGGAGGGTTAAGGTCCAGTAGTCCCTGCATCGCCAGACACAAAATAGAGACCTTTACTAGAAGAACAGAAGAGAAGTATTTATCAGTCGGAGAGAGAGAGTAGGGGTAGGGGTTTATGTCAACGGGGTCAAGCGGCAGATTTGAAGCGAGGAGGTGGAGGAGGTCTGAGTTTTTATTAATTACTTATATATATATATCTAGAGAGAGAGAGAGAGAGGAGCGACAGTGTGCGTGACGTGAGAAACATAAACAGAAGTGGGCTGCTCGCTTGCATCATAAAGTACCCCTTATTTATGTTCTTTTTTCTTTTTTTCATGGGAATTGCTTATTCTGGAAGCCGAAGCACACGCGCCCACTGATTTTCAATTTCATTTTAACTTTCAATTATTTTCGCCCTTCAAGTTGATTTCATTTATATGGCGATGTGGTATATAAGGGAACATTAACTATCTTAGTTATATGCTGATTTAAAGTTTACTAAAAATGGCAGCATCCAAAGAAAAATATCCGCTGGGGATGACATTTTAATCATGGAGATTGGAATTTTCTTTTTTGGGTAAAGAAAATTGATTGCATCACTTCATTATTATAATACTTTGTTTATCATTTTGTTTCCTTTTAACCTCAAATATTTTATTCATTAATGTCATATTTTTATCTTAAATTAAAAATTCGTCACTTTTTATATAATCATTTCCATGTCTAATCATTTTCATCAAATGATGCTCAAATTATCATTTGCCAAAACTATTGTTCATTTACTTATTAAGCAAATAGGACATAGGAAAAGGTGTAAAGAAAGAAATTGAATAAGAATACTATTAGGATACTTCTACCATTTCACTTTTAGATATAAAAACTTTTCCAAGTTAGGAAGGGAGAACATTCGAAAAATTACAAAAGAAAAAAAAAAGGAAAGAATGCCTACAATTGCCAAGCAAAACAACATAGTTTGAAATTTTGACATAAAAATAAACTACCAACGTTAAAAAAAAAAACCTTGAATTTAATTCTTAGAGTTTACAAGTTATATGAATTTTTTTTCTTCATTAGTTGGGAGAAACTAACATTCTTTTGCTTTTCATTGTCCTTGTCAATATGAATTTTTAATACTTCTTATTTGTAGAAACCTTACACTAATATTGTTTTAAAAATATTCATAAACCTCTAAAGCGTTAGAGGTAGTATCTTATTGATGACCACTTTGCTTTATTCATCCAAAAGCAAGACCTAAGATTTAAGGATTGTTAGGGGTGTAAAAGTTAAGATAATATTATCAAGCTTAGTAAAAGGCTAGCCAAAGTTACAATTTTAAGTAACAATTTACGAAATTTATGTGGAAGAGAGAATTGAAAAGGAAGTGGTCATGAGATTTTATGAAGGAAATGTAAAAGGTGATCTTGTAGGATATTATTTGTAGGAATTCTATGAAGGGTCTTAAGCTTCTTCACCTTTGTTAGCATGATTGGAAGGTGAGAAGGTATTTGATTTTTATTCTCAATATTCAGTAGGAAGCCAAATTTAAATTTTAGTTCAAATGATAGAAGAATCTATAGTATAAAGGGAAAAACAAAGTTATAAACTACTTTTGAAAAGAAATCTCAAAATATAAAAACAGTAGGATGTTAAGGACCATCCCAAAGGTTTATATATTCCAAATCAAATTATTGTGCAATGAGTGGTTTTGGAAAATAGTTCTAACTATGGGGAGTTTCCTCCAAGTCCAAGATAAGTTAAAGTAAGGGTAGATAGTCTAGAAACTTTTCTCTTTTAGAATGACCAGTGAACTCATTTAACTCATAAAGACTCTTGTTAGAAAAGAAGAGTCCAAATCCTTTTTTAAAAGGAATTTGTTTCAATGTTTAGGAGGTGTAACTCTCAAATCTCCTTCATTTTTAGGAATGTAAACAATTTTTGAACTTATTTTGGTTTTATTAGAGGTTGTAACAGTTCTAGAAAGGAGAAAATTGCTTAATCTCATTTCAATATCATTAGTGAGCATTGCATGATTTAATAAATAAGAGGATCAATAAATGCTTAAGTTATTTATAAATAAAATAACGAGTTGAAGTCTCCTAGAAAATGATAGAAATTTATTATCCAAGTAGTGATTCTCTTCTTAAATTTCAATATCAATGAGAGTCATAGTTTGTGAGCTTAAAAATGATAATGGTCATTTCAAGTTAGTTAACAAAGAGATGACCTAATTGTAAGCCAATTTGTGTAGAAACATGAGTGAAAATTTTGACATTGTAATTTGAGACAAAATTTTGGATTTTTAAGGCTTACTTTTAGCCAAAATAGGCCTTCAAGTTTGTTTAATACATCTAAAAGATTTGGATAGAAAAGTTGTTAGCATTGAAAAAGAGTATGGGGTCGTTAAAAAAGTTAATCGAGTGTCTTTTATGGAGGTTAATATCTAGTGATACTTGAAAGTAGGTTTGAGGTAATGTTCTTTTAGATTAGAAGGCTAAGGAATTCCATGAAAATGTTTAAAAGGTAAGCTGATGGTCGATCACCTTACTTAAGGCCTCTTGCAGTTTTGGAAAATCTAATGATTTAGTATTGATGAATATGAAAAAGTTAGGTTAGGTAATATAAACAAATATAAAATTAACAAAGTTAGCATGATAGCCAAAACCTCAAAATATTTGAGGTTAAAGTGCTAAAGGGTGGAATTAAAGGCTTGAGAACTGTTAATTTTAATGGTGCATCTTAGGTGGCCATGTTAATATAATAGTCTCTAAGGAGTTCTTGGAAAAAAAGTGTATTATCACCAATGCTTCTACCATTGATTGTTAGACCCTAATTTTGGAGCCCAACATTCAGAGTCATAAAGTATGAGCATATTATCCTATAAGATTATTTCCGTAGACCACCATTAGCCATCATCCCACAAGAGTGGTGTGCCCACATCAGTCAAACATCAAAACAAACACATTTTTCCTACTTTAGGACAAATTTTGGGAAACCTCAACTAGAATTACAATTTGACTTCTTTAGAACATTTGTTTCTCATTGTCTTAGGTTTCTAATGACACTAAAATAATTCAATTTGGTTCAGAAATCTAAAAGTTAGGGCCCAAACATTTTCAAACTATTATTAAACTGAAATAGTACACTATGCCCAACTTACATCCAGAAATTGAAAATCTTAGGGACTGAATTAAAAATTTATTCCTTCAGATCATTTGTAGCTCTATACCTCGATTTTATTTAGAAACAAAAATCATCTCATTTGGAGGTCGGATGATGTAGTTATGGCCAAAAGAATCAAACAAGGTTTTGTCCTCAATCATATTGAACCTAATTCGGGACAATTGGCATAACTCTCTCTATAGATGTCAAATTAAGGTCATCCTTAGATGGTTTCAAAGAGGACTTCTAAATCTAAAACTTTTATGAAGACTTTGTAGATTATATCATCTAGAGGGTCAAAGTTGGACTAGACGATAGGGTAAGATGATTCAGTCTATAGTGGATAAGAAGGAAGGTTTCAGTCTACAGTGCACCAGACGATAGGGTTTCTACAGGGTCTTCCTCACATCACCAAAAGTTCTGAATCACTAACTATACTCTCCAGAGTATCTCCACTTATAAAGATCATAACTTTCGATTCTGATGTCTAAAATTTTCATACTATATACTGTTGGAAAGCTAGAAAGATAAGCTACTACTTTCTAGAAGACAACTTTAGCTAATTCAGCCTAAATTATTACAGTTTTTTCCCAAAAGCTAGAACACAAATTCTCACCCTTATGGAAATTTGAAAGTGAAAATAAACAATTTAGAAAAGTCATCAGCCAAACACAATCAAACTTTATTAACATCAAAATATAAGAATTTTTACAAAGCTTTAATGGGCATTTCAAGCCACCATACATCAATATCTCAAAATCCCAAAATATAAAAAGATGCATGAGCAATAATTTGCTCAAAATGTAACTAAAGCCTTGTTTTACAAAACTAGCTTAAATTACAAAAGTGTGCATAATCTAAGTGACGCCTTGACCCTTGGTTACTCATTCTCATACTCTTCACCTGAAGGTAGGATGAAAAATGAAGGGTAAGTTTAAAGCTCGTGGGTAACAATTTTATAATCGGTAGTAAGCAAATAAAACTCACATTGAATCAAGACACATATATTTCCCAAATCTCAATTTATCAACAATTGATAAGCAACTTAATTCATGCATTATCAAACTTGCCAACACATTTAAACACATAAGCACATTGGAATGGTTTGGGTGGATCCAAAATAGAACGTACTACACATTTCCCATAAGGGTCTTGTGTAGTCATGAACAGAACGTACTAACATAATCTCAGATAATGGTTTTGCGTAGCCATGAACTTATAGGAGTCTATGAAGGAGCTCCATGTCACTAGCAGGCAGGCGGGAGAAGTCTTTGGTCACAGTGCACTTGATATACTTAGGGGACCATCACAAATCCACATAATCATGCATTTCACATCTTGAAAACTTGTTGCCCAAAATGACCTATTTTTGAAACATAATTTTATAGACATGATATCTTTTCAAAATCATTCCATTATTATTTCATAATTCATCCACAAAATTCATATACACAACATGTAGCACTTTCTCAAAGCATTTAAAGAACAATGAATGCACATTTAAAAGTAGTTGAAAACATTTATTTCCATTTCTTGAAAGAAACAATAATGGCTTATTATTCAATTATAAAAACGTAACCCACCTCGAATTCCTTGCTTATAACTTGCTCAAGTGTGTCTCTCCTCTTGCTCCTCTTGTCTTTCTTGATTCCCTTTTTATAGGCAAAAATTTCAAGTTCAAATGGGTTGTGAAATTGAAAACCCACAAAGTACATTTCCAAAAATTGTTTATAGAAAACTTAAACCCATGCATTTCCTAAGCTTCATGAACCAAAACCCTTCCAAACTCCAAAGATTAAGTAAGACCTTACCTTGGATCTTCACCCAATAAAGAGATTATTAGTTCAAAAGAAAGTTCTTATCTTCCCCTACCTTTTTCCTTTCTTGCATAACCTCAAAATCTCTCTAGAAAGCTTAGAAAAGATGAAACACTAGCTCAACTCTCTCCTTTTCTCTCAACCACCAAAACCTCTCTTCTTTGTCTCTTTGATTTGTTATTTCACTTCTTTCTATCCTATTTTCGTTTTTCCCTTCTTTAGGATGAAGACAATACTTCTTTCTTTTCGTTTTACCCTTAATGATTGAAAAAAGTCCGCCTTGCCTTTCTTTTAATGCCTTACAGTTTTTAAACTTAAATAAGCTACACAAAATACCCTTTTATGCATTCTTACTACTTTAATTTAACTAACCCATGTAATAAATTCTACTAACAAAGATCTAAAAAAAATAACTCCCAAAAATTCACCTATCATAACCTCATAATTTATTTAAATCATGCTTAATTAAAGAAAAAAATTTTGGTCCAACATTGATGAAAATTGTTGAGTTATGGTTGATAATAAGCAAAAGTGTACCTTTAAATTTGCTGGCCAAAAGCATAAAGATAGGCTTGTAGATCAGGTTATAATAGGAGATAAAGTCAAAATCTAAAACAATAGAGGGTTTTGGATTTTAGGGATGAAGGAAATAACACTAAAATAATCTCTTTAAGTTGTTTTCCACAAATGAAGAAATTTGTAATTGTTAGAGTGAGATTAGAACCTACAACTGGCAAAGCCTTCTTGAAAAAGAGAGTACCAAGACCAATGGAACTGAGGGCTTTGAAGGGAATCAAAACTAAAAAATATAAATTTAATTCTTGGTCGATGAAAGGTTTTACAAAAGGTTAGAACAATGTGAAGAGAGATAACAGATTTTGAGATTACAGAAGTGAAAAGGTTAGAAGGAGAGATTTTGTCTTTACTAAAGGAACTGACAATGAAAACATTGATGGACTTGACAGTGTTAGCATCAAAGATGATAAATATAGATTCATTTATAAAGGACACAACTTTGGTTATATTCCTATTGGAGAGAATAGAATTGTAAAAGAATATGGAATTGTTGTCTTGTTATTTGAGACACTTGATCCTTGAAGATTGTTTATCATAGATTCATAGTAAGCAAGGGCTTTAAGGTATTCCTAAAAATATGGTTTTTTAACCTCTTAGTAGGATTTAAGATGAGGTTTGGTTGAATTATATGGAAGTCAGATTTGGCTAAGCTTATAAAGGTATTAATATTATTTATTTAAGAGAACTTAGGAGTTTTAGATCTCTTATCAC
>JANZLD010000008.1:67045982-67056655 GCA_026413575.1 Erythroxylum carthagenense | reverse complement strand
TAATCATTCCTTCATTTTAACCAACCATCATAATTATAATGATTATATCCATTCCCATTCCTCACTATATTCATTCCTATTACTATTCTCATTACCTTCTGTGAACCAAGCGCCTCCTTAGTGTTCTTTTTATTGAGAAATCAAATTATTTAGTTACTCATCTTCGTTGAATTAATGAACAAAGACAAAAAATTATAGAAATAATAAATCAGGTTTTCTAATGGAATCATGAATCTTTCATTCTCTCCACTCATTCCGTAAAATCTAACACTAGTGCCAAAATTACTTAAGTATAATCAAAATAGACAACCAAAAATATGTCTATATATGCATGCGATAAATGATTACAGTATTAAGTGCACTAATATGATCATATAGCATAACCAACTAAAACTAAAAAGAGGAAAGAGAATTTAATATCAATAAAAAACAAAAACAAAATAAAAAGGAAAGGAAAGGAAAGAAGTCATCTGACTTGGACAGAGAAACATGGTTATCGTGGGTGGACCCTGTTCCCTGCCCGCATGACTTAATCATCTGAATAAAATTGGACTTTCATCGTCATCGTGACGTTCCCAAAGAGAACACGTGGCTTCGGTCTCTTGCTTTCCTTGGGGCGTGGAGAAATCAATTAGAGTGGGCCCAGAAATCTTGAGCCCAATGTGCCCACTCCACGTGGTTCTTTGATGTGCCTGTGATAGTGATTTCGGGAATTGTAGGGTTTGTGTGCTGTGGTCCCCACCACCATAATTCTGGAGAGTGTGTGTCCGTTGATGGTGGTAGATATGGTGTCTGCCATATCTTGTGGTGTGATCGATGATCAGGGATTGCATCATTCTTTTAGACGGCCCCACTTCACTTCATCCCTTCCCTCCCTCAATGTTAGTTTTTGTTTGTGATCAGCTCCACATGTAATGTAAAAGCGCACACAAGGCTAAGGAATCACTGAAGGAAAAACTCACTCGATCAAAATTGGGTGTTAAGTAAAAGACGAGCGTCACTTCCCATCATAGATGTTTTCTTTTTCTTTTTGCACATTCATCATATATTCTTTTGCTTTTTCATACCCAAGGCCAAGGATACAATCTATCTTCAGCCTAAGCGCCAAACCCAAACAACTACCCTATACAGGACCTAAAAAGCTGAGCTGCACCCAAGTTTTTGGTTTTGCAGATATGTACATCTGACGACTTCCCTTTGCTGAACACCCAATCCTTGCCTGCTTTGAATAGTACAGCCTCGTAAATGCATTGGGTGGCCAAGCTAACACTTGTTTTTTTTTTTTTTTTCTAAACTGTTTGAAAATCTGAATGCCTTTCACTTAATTTAAGATTACTGGCACATTTATATCTTATGCTCAAGACATGAATTTAAGTTTTACTCACATAAGATGTAACTAAAAACTATAGGTTCAATTTTGAAAGTTCAACCTAAGTTTGACGTACATGCTTTCAAATATATCAGTTGATACTATATATGAAATCACTAGTCGAATAATCAAATGATATTTTCTAAGGTCTACGAATGCAACGTAATTAATTATATGGTCCCCTGAGGTCTTAATAGAACATGACGTTATTGTATAAAATAATTATCGCTAGTTATAATTCTAGTAAATATATCAATGAATAAAGAGAATCTAATATTCACTTGCCCAGTTCTCAGTTATTTTCCTGTTACTTCTATGATAAGATATGTTCTCACATAATCTAATTTTTTTTAAAAAAATTTTATCAATTTATTAAAACCTAAGATATCAAACTAATTAAATATAATCGAATGTGAAACAAACTAAGATAATTAAATTTCTAAAATAAATGTAAGAATTAAAAACATATAAGAAATAATGAAATCTATTTTATATTAACTTATGAGGGTTATTGTATATTAGATTGATTTCAAGTCTACAAGCCTATAAAGACAATTAATCAAAGACACTCAACACCCAAGTCATTTGATTAGAACTCTATATGTTGATGTTGATTGATGTTGTTCTCTTCGAATCACTAGGGCGCTCACGTGCTTGAAGAAAGAAGATATTATGCTAAATAAATCAAGTTCTATCCATACACTAATTAAGGATGTTTCATTTATGTTTTAATTTTTTTTTCAAGACCCATATTAGAAATGAAACCCTTAATATGTAGCCTTATTGGAGCATAATTATTTACAAGGTAGCCTTTCCAAGCTAACTAAAGGTTCCTTTAGATAATCAAACAATAATCCATCTAGAAGATTGATATAAACATCTTGCTAGGTCTGTGTCGAACAAGTTGGGCATTAGACAAGCATCGTTTCCTAAACTATTCGTTTAATATTTTCTATAGGATCTAATTGTTGCTCATAATGTATAGACATTTTTACTACCTATAAGGAGATGAATCATTATTTAATGATTACTATTGATGTAATTCAATCTTGACCATCCATCCCTATATATAAGGCATAAGATGTGGAAGATAGCTCACTTCAAGTTGAGCTTGTTTTTGTGAGAAAGTTCCATTAAAATGCTTTAACAAGTTTGTCACAATATCTTAAGGTAAGACCATATCCCTTTCTTGTTCTCTTTTCAATATGGAGAGTAACATGGATGTTAATTAGGACTAGTTGAAGGAGTAAGGATAGCTCTAGTAAATATATCAATTTAGGATCAACTTACTCCAACCTTAGAAATAACAATCTTGTATCCTTTAGGCCTATCAACACCGTACCACCTTCTCTTGTAACAACTTGGCCTCCTTTTAAAGTACCACACAAGCCTAGCTTAGCCAAATCAGAGAAGAGGCTTCATCTTCAAAATTCTTTATTAGACTTCATAACTAGGTATTATTATCATAATTTTGAAGTGTGAATCAATAAGCTACGGAAGGTTGAGTTCAAGAAGATGAGTGAAAAGTTCTATATCATTGAGGAGATCTCACCTAAATATCCAAAGGATGATGAGTGTAATTTCTATCTTACACCTAACAAGATGTGATATTAATATGATTATTTCAAGTGTGGGTTTCGCTTCCCCATCCACCCTGTAATCTTTTAGATCCTTGCCGTTGTAAGTGCAAGTCCTAACTAACTACGTTTGCGTGTGGGTCTCAATTGTTAACAATTCTTAAAGGTTGCACGACTAGAAGAAGAAATTTATCTTTCTATCGGACAAGATAAGCTTTTGGAGTTGTAAAGTCATTTGGAGGCTTTTAACTAATATATTCTCTTGATTGGGACATAATCCTTATTAATCCAACCTAATCTTCTACTTCAAGAAATTCTCTTTTGTAAACACAACCTTGATCTAGATAAAGGAATCTTGTGGAGAAGAGCACTTCTATAGGTCCTCTCTTTGTTCTTTATTTCACTTAGATTTTTAAATAGCATATTGACAATTACGTTGTTTTTGTGATATTCATAAATATAAATAAGATGACTGTAAAGACAAAGTCAACCAAGGAGAAAGGTCGTCTACTTCATCTTCTAAAAAGAAGAAGAAACAAAATGTGACTTATAGTGATGAGGTCACTCTGATCGATCTAACTCTTCTTGTTGCTTCCACCATTGTCTCTTAACATTCTTAAGTGAAGAATGATGTGGCTCCCCCTATCCTCTTTATGAATACTTGGTAGGATGAGTATTTATTAGACAGCTTCCACTTGAAGAAGATTGGCATTGTATTTAATAAGAATAGGAGTAGGTTTGAGATAGTTTGCAAATGGTAACACTAAATAATAGGTAGAGGTTAGATGACATAAATATTTACTTTATTTATATGTTCTCTAGGTAATTCTTGTTATGGTAGGTTTACTTAGCTTATAACAATCTCATCAATGCAACATTTGTAGGGTTTGATCCATATATGAAGGTTTAATAGAAGAGGTACCTAAACTTTTCCTTTATATATTTAGATATTATTGATGCTTCTATTAAGCTTGAACTAATGATGAGTTTTCCAGTATTGGTGATGATGTTAAATTCATTGGTCTTATAGGTATGGATTCTCCCAAGCCTAAAGATGACAATTTTTATGCTTCTAGAGGAAACCTTCTCTTTCCAGGCCTTTGCTTATTTTCTCTCTATGTGTTTCTCCCCCTATATGAAAGGGTCTAAAAATGTATGAATGATTTGAGCTTGCTTAGCCTATTCTGTTTTTTCTATCTCAATGTGTTTAGTTATGCTTTAATTTTATAATATATAATTTCTAAATAGATTTAACTAACCTTAGTAGTGTATGTAGATTAGCTCTTTTGCTTTAATCAAATTCAAGTGAACTTGATAGGTCTATAGAGTTTAGCTCTTTACCTTGACAAATTTCGAAGGATAAATTTTAATGAACTTGATAAGTCTACAAAGTTTAACTGTCTAGCCTTTTTTAAATTACTTGACAAGCTTGTTGAGTCAAGCTCTCAAGTCTATCAAATTTTAAAATATTTTACTAAACCTGTTAACACTTTAGAGTTTACGTTTCTATCCTTGTTAAATGTCAAAACATTTTATTAAAATTGAGAGGCCCATAGAGTCTAGTTCTCTAACATATCAAATTCCAAAACATTTCAATAAACTTGACATACGTGTGGAGTCTAACTCTTTAGACATTAAACTTCAACGCACTCAATTAAAAGTTTGATGTTTTTCAATCTACTATTTCTTTATGTTGGGCTCTTGGAATTCATAAAAACCTCTTTTGAACTTTAGAATCTTAAGCCTACAAGTTTTATTTTTAGGGTAGAGAGTTAACAAAATTCCTTATAAACATACGACTTTTAGGCTTGTAGATTTTTTTAAATATTTTAGAGCTAGATAGTGATCTTGTCGTTAGAGCTTTAAAATTTATAAGCCCTCAAATATCACAAATGCCTAGGTCACGACTGTAGTATGAGAGGTGTCGATCTCACAAGGAGGGGGAGGGAGAGGGATTAATCTAATTCTATATTATCTAAGGTTAAGAAGATTGAATTAACATAAATAAAGTTTCACAAGAAAGGTAAATCCCTGAAATTGATTGGCAAGAGTTGTAATTCAGAAAATAACACAAAAGAAATGAAATTTGAGCAATGCAGAAATATGATGAAAACCAATTAAGAGAAATTAACCAAGTTATGAGAAAGGAGATTTTACCTATCATTAATGCTAACCTAGTTGATTATGTGTTAATGGGCGTTGGTTTTAGATGATCCTAGGGTTGATTACTTTCTCTCGAGTTATAACCATTAAGCCCTAATTTGTAAGCCCTAATTGGATTATGAAATTTGTAATCTCTCAATTAACAAAAGACTCACATTCCTAATTATATCTAAAGCACTCTAATAAACTATGGAGTCTTACATGAGATCTTTCTCCGCACAATTACCGATTTGATTCTTTATGGGTTCTATTGAATCTGTTAATTCTCATTAATCCGATCCAATCATTTTTTATTCGATTCACCCTATTAGTTTATTATTGAATTATGAAAGAAATGCAATTAATCAAAATACCCAATTCAATAACACAAAATCAACACGTATAATATTAAATCAAAATAAAATCCCTAAGGAGAGTTTAGCACATCATCAATATTCCAAATCATATCATCATACTTTTCATCTCAATTCTATACATAAATAAAATGGAAACAAAAAGAAAATACAACTTGAAATAGACGATGGAAGGCAGTGATGTCAGAAAACTTCCTGATTCGGTAAGCACATCGAGTCAGCTTCGTCTTCCTCTTCCTTGTTCTTCTTTCTCTCTCTCGGTATTCTCTCTTTGTGGTTTCAACAGTAGCTCCAAAAATGCTCCCTTTTCTCTTCTCTTGTTATTATTTAAATAGTTTTTTATGTTTTACGTAACCTTATGATTTTTCTAGGATTTAAAAGGTCCAAAAAATCTCTCGAAATGTAAACTTTGTAAGCGTTTGTGCATCTACCTGATGCAAGCCACGACTGTGGCCTTATAGGCTATGATCGTGGCTAACATCTGAGCCTTCTATCAAGATCATGACCTCGTGGGTCGTTGTTTCGACCTGAATGTCATCCAAAACTCCTCCGTTCTTCGATATTAACCTTGACATACTAGCAAACACATCAAGGTACTTTAAAAATATAATATTTAAGTTTAAAAGCTTGTACTAACCTATAAAACAAAAATAATTAACAAACTAACACAATTATAACCTAAACATATACTACATGATCGAATTAACTAAACATATATCAAACTATGCCCTAAAACACGAAATAATTTACACTTATCAGAGAGTTAGGAAAATTTTGTGTAGGCTTAGGACCTTTTAACATGCAAAATTTTGTTTTTTTATGAAGTTGAAGAGACTTTTCCTAGACCTAATGTTTTTAACATATATGTTTTTGGTTTATGTTGGAGAGTTTAAGAGACTTCTCTTAAACTTGAGGGCTTTCTAACCTACATGTTTTTGTTTCAAACTAAAATCTTGTTGGTCCTCAAATAACACACAAAGAGGATATCAATTGTGTGTGTACTTGTTTTTCCTATTTGTAAATTAATAACTTAATCACCTATTGTAAATGATTACAGAATATTGATATATGATAATCACAAAGTAGTAATAGTAATAATAATTAAAAGAGAGAAAAAAAGTTTGTTAAATAATCACTAGTCTTCTATATATCTTAGGTACTGCAGGGTGAAAGACCTTTTGAGTAATTATTAGTCTATAATTGAATATCTTAAGGCCCACACTTAAAGTTTTTTTTTTCTTTTGATCTTTTAGTATATTTCAATTCTATTTTTTTTATACGAAATGTCTAATCTACTTCATTTTTTTTCCAACAATATATAGCTACTTGATTGATTTGCATTAATATTGACTCTATTGCTCCTTAAGATATAATTGTTAGATCTTATTTTTAATTAGTAATCAACCTTATACTTTGTCGCTAAATTATTGAGTTAATGCTTATATTTATGTTATCTTTCGTTTTCTTGAACTTTTATAACTTGTTTTCTTTCAACTCATAAGTATTATTGAGTGAATTCACTACAAGTTGTGATTTTGATTTGATAGTTATGGACTCAACTTAAAGTTCATTGGCCAACTTTAGCCCAAATGACAATGCTTTATATTAATAGGACGAAAAAATTACTTGGTACTTACATGGAATATATCGAGAAAAAATAATTAATATTAGTACTAAGTTTAAAATATAGATAAGGTATAAAAATTAATCAATTCTACCACTTAGTCCAGTATGATAGAAAAACTTCATAAAGGTATAAAAATTAATCAATCCTAATAGCACTTAGTCCAGTATGGTAGAAAAAATTTATCAATATTAACAGTAGAATATATTAGCTAATGTGACTAGAAAATAATAAATAATTATTGATTAACAATAAAAATTAATTACTCAACATTTTATATTTTAAAAAATTTAATTATGATAAAATGTAAGAAACTAGTTATCTTGCTTATTAGAATTATTGTATGATAAATAACATATTTAATTTAGTGTGGTAAAAACAAATAAATAATAATAATTATAAAATTTATTAATAAAATCTATATAGTAAAAATAAATCAAGGTAATAATTATTTATTTATATAAAATAAATTATAGATAAAATAATAAACTTAGCATTTTATTTGTTAATATCATTACATATTAATTTTTTGAAAACTTAATTTATTGTCATATAAATATGATAAAGTACTATATTATTAGTTACTAAAAAAATTAAATAATACTTTTTTTGTATAAGTAATAATATGTAAGTATAAAAATAAAATAAATAATAAGAAGTTCTATAAATTTATTTAATAATAAAAAAAAATCAATAAAAAATTAATTTTATCCAGAAATAGAAACTACAAATAAAATAAGAAATGATCATCTCATTTATTTATTTTATATAATAAAAAGTTAATGAAAAAAATTAATTATTAAAATAATATATTACTAATAGTTAATAAATTCTAAGTTTTTGTAAACTAAATTGATATTACATATTAAATGTTATATATTTTAAATATAAGTAATAATCTGGAAAAATAATAAAGTAACAAATGAATCTATTTGACGTAAATCATTTATATAGTTTATTAATTCTCAATCACCCTACATGACCTTAGTTGTGTACTTTATTAGTATTTATAATAAAGAAAGTTAAGTGAATTTCATTTAAATATGAAAACTTTTGACAAAAATGGAAAGTTTTTAAAGAAATTGGTAAATTAAATCACACGAGATTGACGTTTTTCTCTTAAATTTTTGGTGGGTTAAATTTGGTACACAACCCCAAATTTAGCGGTTAGAATCTTGGAAGGAAATGTGGAAGTGTTAAGGGGAAAACATATTGTGAGGTGTGAAAAGAAAAGGGTAAGTTTGAGCCCTCGAGGGCCTTTCTCATTTGCAATTACTATTCTATTACTAATGCACGGAGTTGACAATTGTAGAACGCGACAAAGGCCATGACATGAGCAATGACACGAAAGCGCAAAAGCATGTTTCAGTCTGTCACTCGTGACTAAAATCTAATAATGAAACCAGGCCCAGGCCGATGCAGGTCTGATGTCATTGAATAGTTGAAGAAGTTTTGTTTTACGGCTTCAAGATTATTTGTAATAGCAGAGGCTTCTATACTATTTTCAGTTCTTACTGCATCCTTTAGAGGTTGACGGATGCACATATATGTACACAGTTTATGGTGTCGGTAGTTGCTTAATCCAAAGCACACAGACAAGGCAACTCCATACAGCTATAGCAATAACTTAAGGTGGAAGCATGGACATATTCTGATTGATTATCGAACTTTGGTTGAACTAAGTCGACAGGGTTCCGTCGCTGCCTCTCACTTTTCTATTATCTTGCTTTTGGTTTTGGCGGGTACCTTTGTCACTTTAAGATCGCTGACTGACTAAAGGGTTCGGTGACGTAGTCTGAAATGACTGTCCTAAGTATTTGGTTTGGTGGGTCCCCCGTGACGGGTTGATCTGAATCTTTGTCGGCTCATGAGTGCAACGAATTATTCCAAAGCCACAACAAATGTGTTCATAAATAAAACATCTTTTCATTTTGACCTTTTTTCTTATTATTGAAATTAACTCAAAATTATTATAAGCCTAATGAACAATTCCTACCTTGTAATAAAAATTTTAAAAACATTTAATATTTCAAATAAACATCTTAGCATTTTCATTTTTGTCCACTAAAGAAGGTTCCACACGATTTCTTTACTTTGATTTGTTGGTTTCCACGGACCAACCAACTATCAAGGCATTAGATTGCTTGTGACGGGATACAAATTGTAGTCGTCACTTCAAGTGTATAAAGGTTCATTGATGCGTAGGCTCATTAAATGCTTTGTCAGTCCATCTTCTTTTCTCTAACATCTTCCATTTGCTTTTTCCTTCTATTCATCGGCTCTCTTTCCACCACCTTTCTTTTCGTAGAGGTTCATAATTGAGAAAACACTATTGGAGTTGGAGGTGTCTAATTAATCAAAAAGATGTATTTCTTTCCACAAAACTTCTTTTTCTTTTTCTTTTTCTCATTCCAACTCCTCAAAAAAAAAAAAAAAGACTTTTAACGAGCAACACAACATAAAAGCACCTGAAGAGTCATATGCCAGCACAGTTACAATGCTGACGAGACTCCTTTACTTATTGGACAGAGTCGGAGGTTATGTATGTAATGTCTAATCTTTCACTTTGAGTTTCTTTTGCATCAGTCTTCGTCATAAGTTGAGTTTCATTCTTTCGTAATTTCTTCTCGAACAACATGGTGTTGTCTTGTCCCATCTATCCTTTCCAAATTACACATTTAAGGTAATTTCAGGGAGTTATTTGGTAAGGATATAAAACAACACGACACTAATATTCAAATACTTCGTTTTAAAACAACAATAACACAACAATCCTATCCTATGAAAATTTCATTGATTATGGGATTTGGAGAGTTCTAACTACGTTATCTTACTCCTAATTAATAAAGAGGTTATTTCTAACAGACCTATTATAAACTTTGTCTTAAAAACCTAACTAAAATTTATATTATGTTCAAAAATTTACATTTCTCTTAATTTTTCCC
This sequence comes from Erythroxylum carthagenense, assembly GCA_026413575.1. Classification (NCBI taxonomy): domain Eukaryota; kingdom Viridiplantae; phylum Streptophyta; class Magnoliopsida; order Malpighiales; family Erythroxylaceae; genus Erythroxylum; species Erythroxylum carthagenense. Next base: position 67,046,624 of record JANZLD010000008.1, on the reverse strand, counting down.
ATATAATTAAGAGAGAATAGAAGTAAGATTATATCTTTTAGCAAAAGAAAAGGGCAATAAATTAATTAATAATGAGAATTATAGAAATACATCTCAAGTCAATTATGATACCCTAAAGTAGCTTAACAAAATCTACCTTGTAACATCCCATCCCCGATGGGAAGAGTAAAATGGTAATTTAGAATGGGATATGAGTGTGTGAACATATCTCGGCATGGTCATGTCTAATATGACCTCCATATATGCATAACTTATAATTTTTGTATATGCTGCATTCATGACATTTCCCGGCATATGTAATTATTGTGAAAAATGTACTATTTGTGTTTGAAAATCAAATTGGAGTGAATTTTTGTATGTTTTTCATTTTTCTGGAAATTTTTCGGGATACCTTTCCGGACCGAAAAATTTACAAGTGACAGACTGATTTGGTTTCCGGTACCGAAAATGAATGTCCAATGGCACTGAAAAATTAGATATATAATTTTAGGTTTTAATACTTTGAGCCATTGGAATTTGGAGTAGAAATTTAAATTGCATTTGGACAAAGACTTGGAGAGTGTTTAAATCGGGACAAGTGGCAAGTGACACTTGTCACTTGCCTACTTAGTCTTATTCCTTATGGCTTTATAAATATCCTAA
>JANZLD010000008.1:66923557-66950109 GCA_026413575.1 Erythroxylum carthagenense | reverse complement strand
AAAAATGTTTTACCGGATAATTGACTGCATTGACTGCTCTAGCATACCACCCTCGCGGGTCACGGGCTCGGATATCACTGTAGATGGCGGGTTCGGGTCTGGCAGGAGTGGGGTGCTACAAGTCATTAGTTGAATTTTCGCTAGATCTGGAGCTACACCTAAAGCTAACACAACACGACCAAGATAATCAACCTATTGTTGATAAAAAATACGCTTACAAAGTTTCAAATAAAATTGTCCCTGTATCAACTTCTGAAAAGCATGTTCTAAATGTATCATATGGTCTTCAAATGTTTGACTATAAATCAGTATATCATTGAAAAAATGATTTTCGAAGATAAGCCTAAAACATCTGATTCATTGTAACTTGGAAAGTAAAGTGAATGTTACGTAATCCTAATGGCATGACTTTGAATTCATAATGGCCAAGATGTGTGCGAAATGCGATTTTATAGACATCATTGACATGCATTAGAGTATGATGATAACCTTGATATAAATCCAATTTGGAGACCCATCTCACACCATATAATTCATCTAAAAGTTCATCGACTATAGGGATCAAAAACCAATCCTTAATAATGCCAGTGTCTAGGGCATGATAATCAATACAAAATTGCCATGTTCCATCCATCTTTTTAATAAGTAGAACAATTTGATAGTGTCTCTTTAAAATAAGTTGAAATGCTTATGACTTAAAAAAATAGATAAGGAAGAGAAGTCAGTAGGGAGATTGAATTAATCTGTGATATTTCTTATCTCCTCTTTGATTGGATTATAGTCCTATTTATAGTAGATATCCTAAAACAACTAAATAACAAAATATCTTTAAATAAGGAAACTAAGCCACGACAAACTCCTAGAGGAACAAACTCCTCTTTTATTGGCACTAATATAACAATAACGAAGAACAATGAAAACAACAAATACCACTTCCTAAGGTAACCAAAGACCACGTCTCATGCGCCCACCAGCAACTCCAGCCTTCCACCTTCTCACGTATGACTCCATGCATCCTTATCAGTTTTCCCCTCTGTCAAACTTCCCTTGTCTTCAAGGGGAAAGAAAGTTGGATAAGTCTTCTTAAAGTGCCTCAAGTCTTCCCAAGTCGCATCTTTTGAGGGAGCACCTTGCCATTTAATGAGGACTTCTTCTTGAGCTCTATATTTTCCTTTCTGGACAGTACGTTGATTGAGGATAGCTTCCGGGGTTAGAGTAACCGAAGACTCAGAAGAATATGTTGGCAACTATGGAGAAGCTGTGGAGATAACTCCAAGGTGCTTCTTGAGCTGACTGATGTGAATAATGTCATCTATGCATAAACATTTGGGCAGTTCTAATATATAAGCCACTGGTCCCACGCGAGCTAAAATGCGAAATGGCCCATAAAAACGTGGTGATAGCTTCAGGGAAGACTGGAATGCGACAGAATTTTGTCTATAAGGTTGGAGTTTAAGATACACGTAGTCTCCCACATTAAACTCCACATCTCGATGATGACGATCAACTAAGATTTTCATTCGGTCCTATGCTTGAAGCAAAGTTAGTTTGAGCTCCCTCAACATAGCATCACGGCATGTACCTTAACAGTGATGGAGGAGGAGTTCCATACACTACTTGGAATGGAGATAGTTTGGTAGTGGAGTGGATAGCTGTGTTATAGCTGTCCTCTGCCTATCTTTCTAGCTACTTGGTTAGTCTCCACTGAAGCATATTAAATACTGTTCCAAGGTTCTATTGACGACTTCTGTTTGTCCGTCGCTTTGCGGATGATAACTCAAGCTCAAGTTAAGTTGGGTTCCTTGAAGTCTAAACAAAGTTTTCCAGAAGGTGCTCACAAACACAGGGTCACGGTCAGTGACGATGGAAGCTGGTATGCCATGAAGTCGCACTATATTTTCCACAAATGCTTTTGCAACTGTGACGACAATGTATGGATGGGCCAGAGGAATGAAGTGAGCATATTTGGAGAGTCAGTAGACTACGACCATAATCACCTGACTCCTTCATGAGGTAGGCAGCCCCTCAATGAAGTCCATAGAAATATCACACCAAATCTCGTTGGGTATGGGCAATGGTTGCAGTAATCCAGCGGGTGCCATGTGTTCGACCTTATTGCATTGGCAGACATCACAATTTCTAATGTATGAGCATATAGATTGCCTCATCCCCTCCCATGTGAAATCAATCCGTATCTGACCCAATGTTTTGTAGAACCCAAAATGTCCCCCAGCAGGAGTCTCATGTAACTTAGACAATATGATTGGAATAATGGAAGAGTCGGGTTTAATAAGTACCTTGTCATGTAGAAACCAAACTCCTCCTCTCTTCTTAGCATCCTTGTTTGTTCCAAATTGGTGGTAGTATGAGTCCTGTGAGTACTCATGTTGTAGCAGGTCCCACCATACTGCCTGTGGACTAGAGATGGTCATGAATGATACTTTAGCCTTTCGGGACAGTGTGTCTGTAGCATTGTTTGAACTTCCTTGCTTATACTAAATTTTATATTCATAACCAAACAACTTTGACAGACATCTAGCTTGTGCTTTCGTGACCATTCGTTGTTCCAAGAGGAATTTCAAACTCTTATGATCCGTGCGGACCACAAAAGAGTTTTCCAATAAGTACGGTCGTCATTTACGAACATCTTTCACAATGGCGAGCATCTCTTTCTCGTAGGTGGAGCTTCAATGACGCACCCTTAAGACTTTCACTGAAATAAGCAATTAGTTGTTTTCCCTGCATCAGTATCGCTCCAATTTCAGTACTGCTAGCATCACACTCAATAATAAAGGGCTATTCAAAGTCAGGTAGACGTAGGACTGGTGCACAAGTGAGAGCATCCTTGAGTTGTTGGAAGGCAGCTTCGGTTTCGTCCGTCCATTTAAACCCCTCCTTGCCTATTAGTTTATTAAGCGAAGTAGCGATAGCTCCAAATCCCTAGATAAATTTCTGGTAATACCCAGCAAGGCCCAAGAACCCTCGAACTTCACGAGCAGTTTTGGGCATCGGCTATTCGCGAACGGCTTGGATTTTTATTGGATTTAGTCCCACACCATTTGCAAAGATGACGTGCCCTAAGTAATGAATTTCTTTGACCCCAAATACACATTTTTCCTCCTTTGGAAAGAGTCAATTCTTGTTTAGTATTTCTAGAACAATTTGGACATGTTGGAGATGATCTTCCCATGGCTTGGAATAGATGAGGATGTCATCGAAGAAGACAAGGATGAATCGACGGAGGTAGGGACGAAACACATCATTCATGAGGCTTTGAAAAGTAGATGGCGCATTTGTGAGGCTGACCGACATCACAACGAATTCATAATGTACCTCATGTGTACGGAAGGTCGTCTTATGAATGTCAGCTTCATCAATGCGTATCTAATGATACCCAGCCTTTAAGTCAAACTTCGAGAAATACTGAGCTCCGAAAAGTTCATCCATGAGTTTGTCAATGACTGGTATGGGAAACTTATCTTTGACAGTAATGGAATTGAGGGCTCGATAATCAATACAGAAATGCCAATCGCCGTTGGTTTCATATACTAGCAAGACAGGGGATGAGAATGGATTAGTGCTGGGTCGGATTAGTCCTGATGAAAGTAATTCTCGTACTTGCTTTTCAAATTTTGATTTTTGATAATGTGGGTAACGATAGGGTCGTACATTTATAGGCGTAGCATTATGAATCAATGGGATACGGTGATCATGACTTCGTTTGGGTGGTAAAGTGGTTGGAGTTTTAAAGACGTGTTGGTATTGCGATAAGAGATGGTTCAAATTAGTTGGGATTTGTGGAGTAGGATCAGAGTGAAATTCAGTGGATATCAACTAGATGAAGAATCCCATTCATTGTAAACTACTGCTACAAAACTGATTCATTTCCTTAGGAGTCAAAGCTTCCAAGTCACGTTGTTGTAAGCCATAAAAAACGTGTTGCCTTCCTATTATTGTAAAGGACATAGTGAGTTGTCCATAATCTGTAAGAATTGGACCTAGAGTTGCTAGCCACTGTACACCGAGAACAACAGGGCAAGCTGCTTGCAGAAGAATGAAATAATCAGCTTCGATCAAACAATCTTGAATCTTCATTCGCAATCCTTTGCAAATCCCAGCACAACCTACTCGTTGTTGATTGGCCACCATTACTTGAAATCATCGGTACGTATCTATAGATAAGCCGAATCTTGTTGCCATCTTTTGTTCAATAAAATTATGCATACTACCTCCATCAATGAGTACCACAAGCTCTTTGTTATTAATCCGACCTTTGACTCGAAGAGTTTGGGGATGTTGAATCCCAGTTATGGCATGGAAAGATATTTCAAGTAGGATCTCCTCTGTCTCCAAAGGTTCATCAACCCCAGATTGGAACTCAAGATCCTCACTTGTCTCCTCTTCTTGCTCAGTGGCTTCACCAATCATTAATAGTTGTGGCTTCACGCACCGGTGTCTCAGGGTGAATTTTTTGTCACAATAAAAACAAAGCCGTTCTCTCGTCTCTCTTTTGCTTCCTGAGGTGAGAGTCTTTAAAAATTTGGAATGTTATTTTTTTTAGGCCGGAGCAGGACCAATGATGCCAGGAGTCGAGGAACTAGAGTTCTTTAGAATAGGTGTACCAACCTGTAGGAGAATCTGCCCACTTCTTTGGAACTGGTTTTTCTCTTCGACAGTTCGGGCTACATTGATGGTGTCTGTAAGAGATCACGGTTTAAGCAATTTTACTTCCAAGCGGATATCAATCCGTAATCCCTCCATGAAGCAACTAACCAAGTAGGACTCGGGCAGCCCCTTCACCTCATAAGAAAGTTGTTCAAATGCTCGTTGGAATTCTTCCACCGTTGATGTTTGCTTTAATAGAGTTAAAGCTTTAGTTGGGTCGTCATATTCAGTCCGTCCAAACCGTTTTAATACAACCTTCTTGAATTCCTTCCAGGTGAGAGGTCCTCGGAATTTGGTGTACCAACGATACCACTTGAGGGCAATTCCCTCTAGATGAAAAGAAGATAGGGACACTTGACGTTCCTCCTCAACCTCATGATAAAGAAAATATTGCTCAGCTTGGAAAACCCATCCTATGGGATCTTCAACTCCAAACTGAGGAAATTGTAGTTTTAGTGTGTTCTTGGAAGGCTTAAATCCCCTTTAGGAACTTTCCCCTACATAGAAATGACTCTCATCATGGCTTGCCCTATTCAAAACTGGTGTGGACTATGTATTGACTTTGAGGGATTGTACCTCCGCTACCAAAGTTTGGATGGCACTTTGGAGTTTGCTATAGTTGGAGTTGAGGGCCTCTAAGGTTGCTTCCTGGCGTTGCTGTGTCACCTCGTGCTTGGATACCATCTCACTAATCTCAGCTCGAAACTTATTGCTGGTCTTTTTCCTAGTCTCCATGGGAATGTACGACTCTGATACCAAATGATAGTGTCTCTTTAAAATAAATTGAAATGCTCGTGACTTAAAAAAAACAAATAAGGAAGAGAAGTCAGTAGGGAGGTTGAATTAATCTGTGATATTTTTTATCCCCTCTTTGGTTGGATTATAGTCCTATTTATAGTAGATATCCTAAAACAAATAAATAACAAAATATCTTTAAATAAGGCACCTAAGCCACGACAAACTCTTAGAGGAGCAAAATCCTCTTTTATGGGCACTAATACTAGAATAACGAAGAACAACAAAAACAATGAAGACCATTTCCTAAGGTAACCAAAGACCACGTCTCATGCGCCCACCAGCAACTCCAGCCTTCTACCTTCTCATGTACGACTCCATGCATCCCTATCACAAGTGAGGAATAGGTGTGGGTACTAGGTTGGATAACATCGGTGGCTAGCATTAGGGCAACTTGTGTCTCAATTTCTTTTTTTTGAGAAAATGGATATCGGTATGGTTTAACGTTGATGGGTTTGGAGTTAGGCAGGAGATGATTTTAATGATCAGTATTACAACTAGGTGGTAAAGTCGTGTGTTGGTGAAAAAGGAAATGATATTTGGTGAGGAGATATTGTATCGAAGAAGAAGGATGTGGCATAAAATTGTTGTTGGTGGTCAGGGAGGGTTTAAAGTTGTCTGTGGACAAATGTGGCTGTAGAATCTGTTTCAATCATCTGACCAATTTGGGGTGTAGAGGCCAATTCTCGACCATTATAACTCATGCCTTTGAGCTTGATTTGATAAAATTTCATAGTGAGAGTGGAGTAATCGATGAGTGTTAGGCCGAGCTATTTAAGCTATTGGACTCTTAATACCACGTCAACCCCACTGATGAATTTGCACAGGAACATGTGGGTATAACTATTGCGTTTTTAATGCAGAACCATTTCCTATAAGGACATGGATAGGCTTGGTTCTTTGATTTGGGAGGTGTAGGTGACGGGCGATTCTCTGTTAGATGCAGTTATGGGTACTCTCTCCATCGATAAGGATGGTAACGCAACTCTAAAGAATGTGACCTACAAGCCGTAATTAAGGTTTGTGAGGCTCCCTGGCCAGTTATCGCATTTAAACTGAGTTGTGCCGAATTTGGATCTAATGATGGAACTTCTGAATGAACAAAATCCGTTAGAGAAGGAAGTGGGTTGGTGTCAGAAGCATCATCATCTGCAATAAGAATAAAAAATATTAATTTACATTTGTGAGAAGGGCTAAATTTTTCATCACAATTATAACATAAACCTTTCTCTCTTTTAAGCATCATTTCTTATGGAATTAATCATTTGAAGTTGGGTAGGTTTCGATGGAGTGGGTAATAAAGGTGATTGTAATTTGGGCGGGTTTGCGGAGGATGGTAACGGAGGAAGGAAAAATTAGGTGAGGAAGAGGAAGGATTAAACCAAGAATGGCATCTAGCATCAGCGAATTTATCTTTTTGAAGTCTTGCAAGTGCCACTGCCTGATTCAGTGAAGGGGTTGGGAGGCTTGGACATGTCAGAGAATTTTAGAAATCAAATCGGAGATGAAACAACTAAGGAGAATGAAAGGATGGAGACCCGCAATGCGATTGGATAAGTTTTCAAATTTTGATACATAAACTTGGACAGAGCTATGATGGGTGAGTTTGAACAAGGTGCCTTTGGGATCATCATAATACAATGGGGCAAATCGCATATCTAAGGCTAATAAAAAATTGTCCTAGGTTGTAATTTGACCATTTTTGTGCATCCATTGAAACCAACTTAAGCCAGGGCCTTCCAAGTAGAACTAAGCAACTTTGAGTCGGTCAAATGTAAGTGTTAAAGAACTAGGTTATTTTAAAAATCCACCCTATGGCATTGGAGCCATCGAACCTGGGAACTTCTAATTTCATGGAAGATTTATGCCGGGTGGAATCAATGGACAGAGTTGGATGGGGGAATTGGGAGGATTCAAAAGGGTCAAATGGTGGACGACTAGATTGCGTGTCAGTAGTGGCCAATTTGGCAAGGATCTTGTCAAGTTTACAAGTAAGAGCAGATTGATTGGTGGTGAGTGTGTTTTGATTGAGGGTGATTTTATTGATAGCTTCTTTAAGGCGGTCGATGATGGCTTCGGAGCTAGTGTTATCAGCCATGGTCAATGAAAGCACCAAAAAGAAAGCACTTCAGTCCATATATTGTTTTGTTTCTATTCATTCTTGTTTCTATCCATCCACTTAAACCTCATTATCCATTCTCCACTGTTGGAATTTTTTTGACTCAAGTAAGTTATGTTTTAAGTTTTATGGGTATCGTGAATGCCATTTTGATGATGTTCTAATGTTTGTAAATGACTGCATGCATGAGTGGTGTAGGAAGAAGCAATTTCAATGATACAAGTAAAGTGATGGAGGAGTTAAATTAGGGTTAGTGAAATGGAAAATGCGCAGACGCAGTGTTTTCACTAAAAATGTATCTGTATTTTAACCATATCTTAATTTGTAGAAATCCATATGTAATGATTTTAAATTTTGTCTCTAAGAATTTATAAATTTGGCCTAAATTTGAACTTGTGGATTCTATTGTAGTTTGGGAATAATTTGTAGCATTTTAGGTATAACTTGTAGAATATTGAACCAAATTGCTTGAAATTAGTTCCATTAGAAACTTAGGACATAAAGGAAGAATTGTTTAGAAGAATATTTTACCTAAATCCTTCATTTTCCTTGTCAAAATGACCATGAAAAATTGACCTGAAGATTTATTTTGGGAAGAGCTGAAAGAAGTTGGAACAAAAGATAATGCAGGATTGTGCACAATCGTGACTATAAGGGATCATGAAGGGGTTGCATGATCACACATAAGCACGATCATGACATAGAAGGATCAATTGGAAGTGCATGACAATGAAGGTATAATGATAGTTAACAGTTTCGAACATCCTTCATTCTTTTGGTTATAACTTCTTCTCCCGACCTCCAAATGACTTAAAATTTGAACCAACAAGCTCCTAACACATTTTTATTTCTCTCCACCAAAATTTATGACCATCTGAACTCATTTAGAAAAGATTGGTTGATAAATTTAGGATGAAAATGATGAAGTGTGCTGGAATATGATAAATAGAGTGTTTTCACTAAACATGCTTCGATATTTTGGCTATATTTTGATTTGTAGATATCCAAATGAGATTGTTTTTTATTTATATTAAACCGGAGACATATGGATACAAGTTTATTAAAGAAATCAAATTTTAATTCTGTCGCTAAGAATTTCAAAATCGGTGTTAAAGTTGAGTACAGAGTACTGTTATATTTTAAGAATAGTCCAAAGTATTTTGAGTATAACTTTCATTATAGTGAATCAAATTGTATGATCCTGGTGTCAATAGAAACTTAAGATATAGGGGGAAATTTTTTCTAGAAGAAAGTTTTGCCTAAATAATCCATTTTCCTTGTCTTAATAGTCATGCAAAGTTGACCCAAAAGTCTATTTTAAGAAAAAGCTGAAATGATTAATTGAATGATGAACTTAGAATAAATTTGTGTTTATTGATTTGTAAACCTAATTTTAAATCATACATATGTGATTTTTTATACATGATTGATATTGTGACTAAAAAAATGATAAGATACTCGGTATTTTCATTGAACAAGCCTTATACATAATCCATATGTATACATATCTGCATAAATGAGTACGTGTATTATTGTGCAAATTTGTGATATCTATAAATGTATATTGCATTATATAGAGGAGCATTTGGAGCACCGTCATCCAAACATTGCCAAGACTTTAAGGTAATAGCTTTCTAGAGCGATTTGTGAGTAACGTTGATGGTCTCACTTAATTATTTAGTTGTCCAAATTATGTTCTGAATTGTTTATGATTGTGAATCAGATTATGTTGATTCCAGACACTGAAGGTTTGAGGAAAAATGTGATCGGGACTATGATATTTGAAGTGCTCCTTGAATGTAAATTTGGATTGACTATGTGTTTACTCATCATAATTGTTGAATGCCGGACTAAAGTTTGATGATAATTGTGATTTAAATTGTGAATTATTGATTGAATATGAGTGGTGTATTCCATTATATGAATGTATAATCAGATAATGAGAGTTGTGACATAAGTAGCCACCGAAAATGAGCTTTAAGTTCAGATTGTGATTAAGAGCCAAAGGCTCGTTCTGTTTAATGAGCCCTGTATCCCCAACGGATAAGGGAAAACATCAATAAGCCCAATATCCAAAATAGATACGGGACATTCTTAATGAGCCCAATATTTACAATAGATACGAGACAGTTTAGGCACTTAGTCACAACAACGTAAAAATTGAATGTGAGTTTCACAAGCATTTGCATATACACTTTATACATGTGTTTGACTGACTGAAATATAATGTGGTGATGTATTTGAATAAAAATGGGATATGTGATGCTATATGCTAAATGAAAAGATGAGAATTATATGTTTACACGTGTTGATATGTGATATGAATTGAGTGAACCATCGAGGATGGTTACATCACTGAGTTCGCAAACTCATCAAAATTGCAATGTTGATATTTCAGGATTGAGAGAGGACGTTAGCGACAGAGAGCCTCTACAAGAAGAATAATTCTTGTACTTTTAAATAGAAGAAATGGCTCAAAGATCGGTCAACTGAGATTGAAGGACTTAGTTAGAAATTTTGTAAAATTCCTCATGTATGTAGCATGTTATGTACTTAGTTTTGACATTGTACATATTCAAAAAATATTGTAAAGCTAAAATGTATATTCGGTTTTATGATATGAAATGAGGAATTCGGTTTCAAAATTTGGTGACATTTATGTATTTATGATGATGCTATGATTAAGTTAGCGATGTAATTGCTCAAACATGCCATTATTATAGGTTATGTACTGGAATGTCCTTAGGGTATTTCGGTATGTACTATATGGTAGTAGGATGTTACAGGTCGAGATGGTAGAATGGAGGGGCATGGGGCCAAAAGATCCTGTGTTCAATTCCCCTACCTATACCCTCTTGATCGAGTCTATTGTATAAGGCTTATCTAGTGCGGAGTACCCGATTGATGTGATTTGTAGGCTATTATATCAATTCGGAGGTTTAACCATTGGGCATTTAAAAATTAGCAGCTGCAGGATCCTCCGTGTCAAAAAAAAAAAGTAACTGGATTGGTTTATAATTTTCATGTAAACCAATATGAGTCACCCATTAGTCACCCTTATTCTCAAGCTGCCAACATTAAAACTCTAATGCTAAGATAACACCTAACTGTGTTAGTGACAGAGTTGGTAAGTAATGGTCAATTTTTCTTCTTTGTCTAAATTTCCACCTGAATATATATTTTGTTTTCTTTTTCTAAAACCTTACCTCCTTTTTATGATTTCTCTTAACAAATCCTTTTTCAGTTTTAGAGTGTTTGCCAATTCTCTTATGCCTCCCTCTTCTTCTAGCATTCCTATTAGCTTTTTTCAGCCTTCCTCTTTTCAAGCTTGTTAGTTATCTATCTTATAGAAATGATATATCTAACGCTTTTGAGCAAGCATTAAGAGAAGTGGACTTAAAATTAACTTTTATCAGTGGAGTCGTAGCCTTAATTTATTTAAAAATGATAGAAATATAAAAAGAAGTAAATTAGATGTTATTTTTTGACAAGTTATTTAATCTTAAATAAGGGATAATTATCTTTTAGGCATATCTTATTAAGATTGATGAAGTCTATGTACATTTTCTACATCCCATTTACCTTTTTTGTTTTCATTATATTTTTCCATTACTCAAAATGTCATACCTCACACATAACTCTTAAAACTTGAAATTAATAACATACAAATCAAATTTAATAAAAATGTTATAAAATTCATTTAAAATTATTAATAACATAAATTTTCTTTTATTAAGTTTTAGGAAATAAATAAAATAGATAAAATGTTTAGAACAAAATTAAGTGTTTGCAATAGATTTATAACCCCTTCATCCTTATGTTAACATTAATTTCTCCAAACCTTCACATATAATGAAGAAAAGAGTTTGATTAAAAGTTACGCCCCCAAATATAACTAAAATCTATAACAGAAAAACATAAGTATGAAAATAAGAACATGTTTGATTGAGATATCTAATATAAAAATTGAAAACAAAAATCTGTTTGGTTGAAATTTGTAATAAACAAACTAAAAACAAAAACATGTTTGGTTTTATCATCCTGTTTCTATTTTTTGTAATTTTATGTTAATAATTTTTAATATAATATATTATGTTTTTAAATTAATTAATTCTTATAAATAAAATATATACAAAGGTTCTCGTTCCTCTTCCTACACCTACTCCTCCTACTTAAGAGTTAGTTAATCTTAGATAGCTCTATTCTTCCATTTTCCATCATGCTTTATTTCTGACTTCTATGATACTATGCAACTACTATTTATGTTTCTAGATTCAATTCTAGTCTATGTTCTTTTGGGGGTAAATAAATGTGTATGCTAAGAATATAATTTTCTATTTTCTTCTCTGTTGAATGCTAACGAAGTTCTCTTAAGATTTAAATGGATGTGAGCCCTTGATATATTGTAACATCCCGTTCCCATACTAAGGATTAAAACCCTAGATTTCTGTAATTGAGAAAATAGCTATGAGAGATTAGAAAAGTACATTTCATACTCATGCATAATATAACTTACACACACACACACACACATGTGAATATCGATTTTTGCACATTAAAATTACTATACATGCATTCATTGATATTTTCTGGGTATAATTAATCTATAAATGTGATTATACTGAGAATTGTGATTTTTATGTGTTAAAAATTAATTTGGAAAATATATGTATTGATTTAGATTTTTTGGTGAAATTTGGAAAATTTATGAAATTTTTGGGTGTTTTTAGACTAGGAAAATTGCTAAGTGGCAAGACAATCGATAAATAGTAGTAGAATTAAAAGTCAAATGGCAATGGAAATTTTTATAAACGACATGGGGATTTAATTACAAGTGTCATTGAAAATTAGGTTGAAAATTGTAGACAAATGGACCAGCTTTTTAAAAGAACCAATTAGAGATATAATAAAAGGACAAGTGGCAAATGGCAAGTGTTGTGACACTTTAACATTTTGAATGGCTATCTCCTTTGTTTTCATATTTACTCTCAAGAAATGCTTTAACCTTCTTCAACTTTTCCACTGTTCTCATCCACGACATTCACTCTTACCCCGTCATTTGTTATCATTTTTGCTATCTTCTTCATATTTGTCACTAAAGACCTAGCCCTACTACCTTTGGAATGATGATGATCGTATGAAGCCATAGAAAGCTAGGGTTTCATGGTGATTAAAGAATCTTGGAGTTTAATTAAGTAAGCTAAACTCTATTCTTCATAGGTTGTCTAAATAGAAGCTTGTATGATGATAGTTAGAGGTTAAACGGACATAAAATGGTCTTTAAGTGTGCTGGAAAAATGTTAGCTGTAACATTTTTCACTAATTATGCATTTGCAATTTAGCCATAACTTGTTCTGTAGATATCTAAATTATATGATTTTTGCTTTGGATTAATTAGAGATATAGGGCTACATTTTTCATGAAGGAATTGATTTTGAATTCTGTCTCAAAGAGTTGCAGAATTTGGCTTAAAGTTGAGTTTTTGTATTCTATCATAGTTTGGGAATAGTTTGTAGTATTTTACGTATACCTTGTAGAATAACTAACCACATTACATAAAATTGGTGTCATTAGAATCTTATGACATAAAAGAAAAATTGTTTAGAAGAATGTTTTGCCTAAATCATTCATTTTCCTCGTTAAAATGACCATGTAAAATCAACTTGAAAGTTTGTTTGGGTAGACTTGGAAGAAGTTGGAAAAACAGATAGTGCACAATCGTGACTCTAAGAGGTCATGAAGGGGTTGCACGATCTTGACAATGGAGGATCAATTAGAATTGCACGATCGTGCTTGTGCACAATCATGCACAGTGAAGGTATACTGCAGTTTAATAGCTTTGAACACGCTTCATGCTTTTGACTATAACTTCTTCCTTAGACCTCTGATTGAGTTGCAATTTAAACCAAAAAACTCCTCACACGTTTTTCTTTCTCTTCACAAAAATTTATGGCCATATGAATTCATTCAGAAAAGATTGAGTGATGAGTTTAGGATGAAAATGATGAAGTGAGCTAGAATTTCTTAAATGAGTGATTTCACTAAACAATCATCAGTGTTTTGGACATATATTGATCTGTAGATATCTAAATGAGATGATTTGTGATATATATTAAACTAAAGACATAGGGATACAAATTGCTTAAAGAAATCAAATTTCAATTCTGGCTCTAAGAGTTCCAAAATCTTGTTTGAATTTGAGTACATGGTACTATTATAGTTTAAGAATAGTCCAAAGTATTTTGTGTATAACTTGTAGAATACCAAACCAAATAGTATGAACTTTAGTTCATTAGAAAATTAAAACATAGAAGAACATTTTCTTAGAAGAAGGTGCTACCAAAATACTTCATTTTTCTTGTCTTAATGACCAAGCAAAATTGACCAGAAAATCTAATAAAAAATGGAATGATTGATTGATGATGCTATAACTTAGTGAATGAAATGTTGATATCAAAGTACCAAAGGCATGATTATAATGGGAATAAATTTATTCATATGATAGTAGCTGTGATTCAGAAGAGATGAGCTATATGTATTAAGTAAAGGTGAATGAGAATTTGATATTATGAGAGCATATAATGCTAGAAAATAGATGACGACTAATTAAACTATGAAATTAGAGTAACCAAGTGTTCGTGAGGTGTAAACCTAAGAATGAGATAGACACATATAAATGATAAGGTTTAATTAATCAAGAGATGTGAAGTAAAAATACCCGGAATAGTGAATTTGAGCATGCATTATACATTACACATAGACATGTGTGAATAATTGATTGTCTATGTGATTGTGCAATTAATATTGTGTGTGCAATGTGTGTATTGCATATTGTTAATATGTAGGATAAAATGTCCGCATCCAGATATTTTTGGATCATAGAAGCTAATGCTAATCTAGAGCATACTGTGAGTAAGCTAGACGGTCTCACTTAATTGATTGTTTGTTTAAATTATGTTTTGAATTATCTTGTGAATGTGAATTTGATTCTGTTGATTTCGGACTTTAAAAGTCCGAGGCATTTGATGCATGAATAAGATATTAGAAGTGCTCCTTGTATGTGAATCTGACTGAAATAAGTGCACTCAACAATTCTATTGAATGCTAGTCTAAGGTTCGATGATAAATGTGTTCTAAATGTGAATATGAAATCATGTGATTGATTGAAAATATAAGAATGTGATGCACTTCATTACATGAATGCATGAAAGATAAAGGCTGTTGTGATTGGAGTCACCAATAAAAAGAGCTTAAAGCTCAGCATGTGATAAGAGCTTTTGGCTTAGTTGCTATTGTACCCAGTATTCACTAAGGATATGGGACATCATCTGATAAAAAGCTCGGTATCCATAAGGATATGGGCTAGTGAAAGGCACTCGGTCACAACAAATTAATAAATGAAGAGAGTCTCATGTGCATTGCACTCATAATTGATATGTGTATTATAAATGATTGAAATGATCAGTTTGACTACTCTGAATGTGATATGTGATCCTACATAATAAATTATGTGGTTATATAAGTTAATATGTTATATGAATTGAGTGAACCATCGAGGATATTTACCTCACTGAGTTTGCAAAACTCACCAAAATTGTGACCTTATTTTTCAGGCTCAGAGGAGTTACCTCGTTAGACAAACGAGAGTTCAGCCATTGCATTCGTGTAAGAGATGGAGGTCAAGATCAGTTCACGTCTACATTTGTATTTCTTTATTTTTATATCAAATTGTATATTCTGAAATTATTGTATCATGTGTATTTGATCAATTCTATTTTTATAATAACTTTCCAAATTGGAAATGCTTGTAAATGAGATTGATCAGTGAGTGTAGTAACACTTATGAATGAAAATGTTTATGAATAAAGTGGGCTCAATTTGTTTATTGATTTTTCGTATATGTTGTGACTTATGAAAATTTTGTATTGAGTTTGATTGACTTACTATTGTAGTATGCCACCTTTGTGGGGTACGTACTTGAACATCACTCAGGATATCGAGTACGTGTCTTATGAGAGTGGGGTGCTACAAATATTATATAAACTGGAGGCCAAACTTTAAATGATTAAGATAAAAATATATTATTATCATAATCAAATATATATTTTTTGCTTTACTATATAAAAATCTTACAAAATTCTTATGTAATTTCCTTCTAATTTCATCCTTATAATCAAGTGTTGAGAAAAGATGAATCAAGTATTTTTTTGTGAAATTTGGTGCTTTCTTATTCTATTTTCGGTATTTTTTCAAGCTATCATATGATCGAAATAGAAAAACTAGCTAAGTGACTTGGTATGAATCTATGTTTCTTCTTTTTGATTTAGATCACGACTTCTGTTACAAACAACCCATTCCTCCAGCTTCATATTCTTTCATAATTCTTAACTTCTTGCAAGAAAACATCCACATAAAAAAAATTTAAGTGTAATTTTTTTTGGTATTTAAGAAATCCAATCCTTAAAAGACAATTGAGGGAGGTAATCATAACTTACTCCCATGGAACATTCCTAATAAGCATCCAATCACCATCTTTGTCCTCGAATGTAGGTGCATAATCAGATCCACTATATACTTCTCGCTTAGAGTATTCACTTAAGATTTGTAAAGTTAGACATGTCAGAGCTGATAATAAGAGGAAAAACTATTTGCGTCTTCATATTAAAAAAGTCATAGAAGATACTATTGCACTCTTTTGTACTTACTGATGCTAAGCTTGAACATATTGTCCAAGGCCTTAAGGAGTTCTGGGTAGCTTTTGAACATTTTAAGATCAATTTTTCTAATATAGGTAGCTCCATCCACACTTACTTTCACAAACATTCCAACACCATTATAATCATTTTTCTTAGTTTGCAGACAATTTTTATGGTACAATCGAATAGTTGGCCATCACACTACTTATGCCCTACCACCCATCATCAACCAATATATATAACGTCAACTAATGAAAACAATAACTACACTAGCAAGTAAGAAATTGAATTGAATATCCCTGTCAAAAGAAAAGAACTTACTTGGTAGGAGGCGTATGGCTACCATTGTTTTCATTTCCAACACTACACTCATTGGGATTGCTCTTAGATCTCCACTCTTTAGATACCTTTGCGAAATCCCTCTTATTGTTTTTGGTATTAGGAGTAAACAACACATTCTTATTATTTTTAGTATTAGGAGTAAACAACACCTCGTTCTCATGGATACTTGGTAAGAGAAGTCTTAGCTTGGTTTTCTTGAGATTGAGATTGCTTTCATAAGCCATAAACTTAAACAATTCTATTCCTCTATCAGTTTAAATGTTAGTATCTTTATAGCAGAATTGAAATGAACAACTTTCTTGTAATCATGATCAAGATGAAATAAATCTTTCATTTAATTGTAAGAAAGTAGAGGTTGAACAAATAGTTTTATAGGGATGATTGTCATAAGGGTACAATATCTGGATGAGTTATTCTCTCTTTGTGCATGAATTTGCTATTATAGGATTAATTTATTTTGGTAATTTTCTATAATTGAAGATCTCCTTTCCATAATTTTCTCATCTTATTGATGACCTAATAATGAAAATTGTACCGACATAACTAGATTATGTTTCTTCAAGTTGACATTAAACACTTTCAAGCACCACAACCCATAGAAGCCCCCAACTTACCTATCATATTCACACTACCAAAAGATACACCAACCAACCTTTTGAAGTTGCACCTAGATCTTTGACCTATTCTTACCAATTTGAACTGAATAGACAACTCACCCAATATGCCAAGCCTTATTACAGCTTACTGCATTAAAGTGTCAACCTTTTATGCCTACCTAGCTTGATTTAGTATTAGTATTAGTAATGATAATGATGATGATGATGATGATGATTACTACTATTACTACTACTATTATTAATTTTCTTATTATAACTATTATTATTATCTTTATTTATTATTTATTTATATTTATATTTATATTTTCCCTTTTTCATATAGGTCATTTGGAAACAACCTTTCAACTAGTTATGTTGTTTTATATTTGGAAACAACCTTTTCATAAGGTCTCATACTATTGGACCTCCCCAAATCTTTCATGTCAGTAGAATTTCTAAGAGGCGTTGTTATTGTTGCATTAAAGTATCAAATGGAACAAAATAGAATGAACCCTCTAATTAGAACCTTTTTTTATTACAAAAGCCCTCATAGTATTCATATACTCTAATATAAGCTAAAAGAATTAAAATAAAACAAATGTTTATGAAATAAAACATTGAACTAGTGTTACAGGTTAAAATACTAAAGTGTGAAATTGTATTCATTTTTGCATAAAGAAGATTCGTCGTTTCCCTCTATAGAATTTTGAAAATTTTGAAAATTAAATCTTGAAGATGTAGTAATATGGTTCTTACTATATTTGGGCAAACTGAAATTAGGGATCGACAGCCCAAAATAAGGCAATGTAAATTTTGTTTACATCCTAGATGGTCTCAATTCCTTTTTAAACATAGTACTATCTATTAGGTTTGCAAAAAACTATTTTAAAACAGAGTAGTCTATCATTCTCATGCATTAATCCCTCCACCTCCTAAGTCTTTCTTGTTTTCAGCTTCACTATTATCTCAAAAAATCTCAACTATCGCATCTCTTTTTTTCTACAACCTCTTTTCCATATGTTTCTTTTTCACCAATATGAACAACATCTCACTCATGAAAAATAAAAAATGGGTGCAAAACAAGAAACCAGAAAGACAACTAACCATAAAAAGAGATGCAAACCAATAAAAAAATTCAGTGAAATAAAAATGAAATTAAAAGTTTTCGAAAACTCACCTTGTGCAAAACCCAAAATTAGTCACTTTCTACACCAATAGTCACTTCGATTAGAAAATGCTTAACACGTGGGCTATTGTTGACGCCATTTTTAACTTCTCAACAGTCACTCTAGTGAGTGAGTCCACACATTTTAAGGCAAGATTCCAAAAGAAAAAAAGAAACAGATGAGAGGGAAAAAAGGAGCTTTGGACTATAAAATAGATGTAAAAAAAGATGAGTAGTTCGTTTCAAGATGGGTCATTTTTGTATTAATATACTTTTTAAAGTAATTTTTTCCAAAAATAATAATTAAGAACAAGTCAATTGTACTTTTACATTTTTACGTGTACATTACATTTGTTTGTATGATTAAATAGGTCATTTGGTATTTTCTTACATTACATTTTAATATAAATAATATAAACTTGAATGAATTATTTTATATTATTAAGAATAAATTTGACTATAGAAATGTATTTGAATCTATTGGAATAGATGTGACTAAGGTGTTGTGGCTCCTTTTAACTTTTGGTCTTCCAAGAGATGTGTGTAGTTTATCTACCTTTTTCAATGATGGGATATCAAAAAGGAAAGCCAAGTGCTCTACATTTATTTGTATATAGTGCTTATTCTTAATTTGCACATTATAAGTTAAAATTATAAGAGTGGGATTTTTACACATTTAATAACTCATACTTAATTAGATGGTTTAGGCCTATCAACCTTAAATCTTTTTAAGTCATTTTAATCTTGAGCCAAATCTTATAATAGTTTATGACATATAATTATTAATATATATGTGTATGTAATTCCATTAAAATGTCTAACAATTTCCTACTTAGACTACATATACATAATACCTTATAATTATATGTCATAATAAACCTTATGAGCTTAAAGTTGCTATTATATAAAATCATTTTTAAACAATATAATCCATCGGTAATATCAATATAGGATCAAAGAGATCTTTGTCATAATTATCATGACTAGGCCCATCAGTGGTCACATACAATAAGATAATTAATGACATAGATTAAGTATGGATGTGTAGTATAAAAATTTTATGTCACGTGATCTTGCTTTCTTTTGTCCAATAGTCCTACTTATTCCTTAGTGAGATTAAACAGCACAAAATCATAGTATACCACAAAATCCTTTATATTGTAGTATTAAATCATCAAATTCGTAAGACATGTTTATAACTATAAGTATTCATAAGTACAAACTCCTACAAAAATAACAAATCATCAAATGACATAACACGCATATGAGCAATATGTTCAAGAAGGTGGTAAACCTTTAGTTAGTATATTCGTAATCATGAAGTTTGTCTAATATTCTTTAAAGAAATTTGAATACTTTGAATTTTTTTTCACAACTATAAACTTAATGTCAATTTTGTTTGACTTTGACATGTTCCAATTGTTGTTAGAATACATTGTTGTCGACTTATTATCATAAAATAGTTATAATGGTCTCTTAATTCCATTTATAATTTACATCTTAGTTATAAAGTTCCATAACCATATCCTATGATTAGATGTCTTACAAAATGTTACAAACTCAACTTATATATTAGAAGAAGCTGTGAGTGTTTTCTTAGCAATCTTCTATGAAGTAGGTAAATATAGCTTGAAGTGGATTTACAACTATTTTTTCATCCTATGAAATTAAAGCTAGAATACACAATGATCTCTAACTTATCTAGTCTCCTATATGTGAGTATATGGTCTTTTGTTCTCTTAAGATACCACATAACCATTTTAGTTGCTTTTTTAATGATCCATTCTCGGATTACTTAAATATCTACCCAATATTCCAATAATGGACACAACAATTGAATGCATAGATACTTGAGCATATATTAAACTTCCTGTAATCAAAGTATAAGGAATCTTTTTCATTTTTTATTTTCTAAATAATTCTCAGGGTATTAGTTGAGAATAAATTTATCTCCTTTAGTAACAAAGGTGTCATTTGATTTACTTTCTTGCATGTAACATCTCGTTACCCATATTAAGGCTAAAATAGTAAATGTGACAGATTACTAAGAAATTAGGAAAATACATCTCATGCTCCTACGTTACACAAGATGCACACACACATGAATATTGAATCTTTGCACATAAAGATAATTGTATATGCATTTATTGACAATTTTTTGGTATAATTGTTTATATATGTGAATATATTGGGAAATGTGGCTTTTATATGTTGAAAATTAATTTGGGGAGTGTATAAATTGATTTAGAATTTTTGGAGAAATTTCTAGAAATTGTTGGGCATTTTTGAACTAGGAAAATTGCCAAATAACAAAACAATTGTTAAATGGTAGCAGAAATTACTGTCCAATGGCAATGGAAATTTTGATAAATGACTTTAGGATTTAATAACTAATGTCATGGAAAATTTGGGATATAATTGGAGTTAAATGGACTAGATATCAAAGGGGACCAATTGGAACCAGAAAAAAGATGACAAGTGGCAAGTGACACATGTCACCACACTTGCCACTCACCACTCCTCTCTCCCTCTCACGACACTCTTAACTTTAAAGACCAAATAAATGTTTTGTCTTTCGTTTTAACTCTTGCTTTCCTCATAACTTCGTGGCTTCTTCTTCTCTTCTTCTCCTTCATCATTCTTGACTCACCCAAACCTCCATCAAGTTACATCTTGCTTCCATCTTTCAATTGCTACTTCCATCTTATTGTTTCTTCAATTTGCCAAAAGAAAAACCTATCCTTACATCCTTCAAGATGATGAACGTGTGATGTTTGGGAGCTAGGGCTAGAGGTGATTTTGAAAATTTGGAAGCTAAACCAAGTAAATTATGCTTTGAATGTTATGGGTATTGTTAAAATGAAACTAAAATGATGAGAAATGTGGGATTGATGTCTTGATTATGTGAGTTGTATGTGTGTGACATAGATGGTTAAAAATCTATGTAAATGTCATGTTTTTGTAATTGTGAATGATCATTAATAACTCATGATTTGCTATAGATATGTTTTGGAAGTTGGATGATCCATACAATGGTTTTAGCATAAGTGTAGGAAATCAATTATGAATAAGAAAATGACTATGTTCTATTTTTGGATAATGATAAAATATAGATCATGAATTGATTTGTGAATGTTTTGGAGTTGAAATTGAGTTAGAATAATGGGGAAATGATGAATAAGTGAGCTAGAAGTGATAGATTAGGCATTTGGTGATGAGTATTATAAGTAAGGAGATACAAATCTGGAAAAAAAATGTAGCAGGAAAAATGTTCACTAAGTATGCTTCAATATTTTAGTTATAACTTTTTATTTAGTTATCCAAATGAGATGATTCTTAATTTTGATTAAACTATAGAGATATAGAAACATTTTTTATGAAGAAGTCGAATTCAAATTTAGTCTAGAAGAATCCCAAAATCTGACCTGAAGTTGGAATTAAAAAAATTTGGGTATGCATCTGTGAAAGTTTGCCACGACAAAACCTCCTTGCTTCAGCATAGCAAACTTGAAGGTTAGCTAGGATTTCTTTCGGGTAAAGTTCGCCACGGCCAACTCTAGGTTTTGCCGTGGTGAACTTGTGAAAATTTCACTTTTCTCTACACTTAACATACTTCAGTATTTAATGAATATATTTTTCTATAGTTATATAAATGGACCGATTCTTGATTCAGAGTAAACTAGAGACATAGAGATACAATTGATATGAAGAAAAAATTTTTTTGAATTGGACTTTAAGAATTTCAATTTTTGGGTGAAAGTTGAGTATAGAGTACTGTCTCAGAATAAAAGTAGTCCGAAAATGTTTGGAGTATAACTTTTACAATACTGATTCAAATTAAATGATCTTGGTGTCATTAGAAACCTAAGATAGAGGGGAGAAATTTTATAAAAGAGAGTGATCTCAAATTTCCCTTTTTATTGTCAAAATGATCAAGAATAGTAGACCTGAAAGTTAGTTTTTGGGAAAAATCTGGAATTTTGATTAATGAGTTATGACGTGTGATTTTAATGCTTTTATTAGGATATAGACCATAAGTATACATGGTACTTATGTGAGTTGGTAATAAAAATGTTTATGTGATGAGAATAATGGAAAAAATACTCGGGATTGTCATGAACATGCATGGTACATATTTCATTGCATACATGTGCGTTTTTAAACACTTATAATTGTGTAAAATATGATATGTGTATGTTTACATTATATAGAGGAACTTATAGAGCGCCATCATCCAGACATTTTCAGACCTTGGAAGCAAATGCTAATCTAGAGAAAACTATTTGTAGACATAGATGGTCTCATTTTATTGTTTGTTTTGTTTTAATTTTTGTATTGATTGACTACTGAATGCTCATATGAATGTGATTGATTGTGTTGAATTCCAGACAGAAGGTCCAACGATTGTGAAATATGGATGAGATATTGAAGTGTTACTTGCATGTGAATGTGACGAACTAAATGTTTCATGATATGATTGATTGAAAATGTGAGATGCATTCCATACATGAATGCATGATTAGATAATGGGAGTTGTAACCAGAGTAGCCACCGATCAAAGCTTAAAGCTCAAAGAGTGGAAAGAGTTTCGAGCTTAGAAAGTGATTAAGAGCCTAAGGCTCACTATGTAAAATGAGCCATGTATCTCTATCAGATAAGGGATAGTTAGTAATGAGCCTGGTATCTAATAGATACGGAACAGTTTAGTCACTCGGTGACAACAAAGTAACAAATAAAAAGTGGGTCTCATGTGCACTGCATATGCATAATATGAATGATTAAAGTGTATTGAGTGTGAAATGTGAAATGATGTGAATGTGAATTATGTGTTATATGACTGGGTGAGCCATCAATGATAGTCACTCTTTGAGTTCGCAAAACTCACCGAATATTTTGAAAATATTTTTCAGGATCAGAAGAATATCCCGTTAGGCAAACAAAAGTATACCTACAACATACAAGTAAGGGATAGAGGTCAGGATTAGTTCGTGTCTGCATTGTATTTCTTTATTTTTGTATTGAATTGCATATATTACGAATTTTTTGTATCGAATAATGTATTTAGAAATTTTTGCATAATGTGTATACTAATGTATGTATATTGTAATGTAAAGACATTATGACTAAAGTGTTTTGTATTTATAATGGGCCCCAAATAGTTATTGAAATTCTGTTGATTGTATTGTTATGATTGAAAAAGTTTACGAATAAAGCGGGCCCGATTTGGTTATGGATTTCTGTATATTATGCTTGTGGTTTCAAAAAAAAAATTATACCAAGTTTTGACTGATTGAGTGTTCTAATACGCCACCCTCGCGGGGCACAAACTCAGATATCACGTAGGATGTCAGGTACGTGTCTTGTGGGAGTAGGGTGCTACACTGCATGCTAAATGATTGACCTATTTTGTGTTAGTCAATATTGTAATAATCGTAAGTGCACGACATAGCTGTAGTTAGAACTGGTAAGTAAAGATCGATCCCATGAAGACGATGAATACTAGTAATTATCCTTCCCCTATTATCTAGACTACATATTGATTTTAGATTTTTAATAAAAATAAATAAAAATAAAACAATTATAGAAATAGGAAATGATAATGAATTCAAAGACAATGGAATTCATTTAAAATCTATCGTTATCAGAAATTAGTATCTAGGTTCGAATCCTCTTAAACCCTTTAAAAAAAGATCTTTTATCATACAATTTCTTTGTTGATGTATTGGACTGTGGAGACTCCTATGGAATGCTAATAACTGACCTTGAGTCTAATAATAACTAATACTAAGGTCTCTAACCAAATTTCTCAGGTTAAATCTTATAGGATTGTATTATTAATTTATAAGTCCCTCTATTAGGTTTAACCATAATATAGAAGATTTATATCATCCTATCTCTAAGGTGGCAATCAACTCCTAATTACGATAGTTCTATTCACACTAGGATTTATTAATCTTTACTTATGAAATCAAATTATGATCTAATATTCTCATATTAGTATAACATAAATAAAATGCATAATTAGATCACAACATATCAAACAACCAATTGAATTAATAAAAGAATCAAATCATACCAAAGTATTATCATAAGATTTATCTAAGCCGAGACACTAAGTAGACATTTGGCTACACATTATCAAACATGAAATCAAACATACATAAATAGAAATATGAATAAAAAACAATGGGTTCATAATTCTAAATCTCTATGATTGTCTTTTATCAAATGTTCTTGTGTCGTAGAGGCTTGATCTTATATTTTGATGATCTTTCGATGATTTATTGGTGTTTTCAGCTTCTCTGAACCAAAATCTCACCTAGAGGACGAGTTCCATGTCTAGAATCACCTCCCCATGTCTACTTTATGACTCCCTACCAACTCCCTCCTTTTTCACCCCGCAAAATGTTTTATAATGAAATTTAGGGTTCTGAGGAGATACACAATCTGATGCACAGCTCTGCATTAGATCGTATATAACCAAAATTCTCTGGATATCATGAAAATGCAAAGCCACAGGAAAGTGAATGGGTATATGCACGACCATGCATCTCTTTTGTGAATCGATTTTTTGAATTGTGTTATGTTTTCATCTAAATTCTTCTCCTTTAAATCTGTGAAGGCAATTATAAACACACTTGGAGCAAATTTATTACCAAGTATACGATAAAAGTATAAAAAATCAAGCAAAATACATCAAATATGTGTGTAGAAATATAATCAAATATCCATCTATCAATTATCCCCACACTTAAGCTTTTGTTTTCCTTCAAGCAAACTATAATCAAAATTATAAATTTTACAACATTAATCTCAATCTGTCCACTCATACTATACACCATTGTATCCTATTAAGTCAAATTAACATACAATTAGAATCAAGTTATCCTAAAATTGACTTCCTAAGCAATATTAATAATAATCACATCGACAATTACATTGAAATCAAAATCATATATCTTTACACCCTTACAAAGATTTCACTCAATACACTATAGTGTTTAGGGTAAAAAGCACCAAAACTCTCAAATCATTGCATATTAGAACTCTTACCATAAGCTTGCAATCGGATAACATCTCCACCACTTATATACAAACTAGAAACAAAAATCAAAAGGTATTTATAAGGTTAGAATAGGGCTTCGGTATGATATGTCTAAGATAATAAAAAGGTTGATTTGAAGGAAATTTACTAAAAAGAACATTACAAGAAACTTATTCACAATACACATTGGTCTTTTCATTGCAAACTAATGGTACTATATGCTTATTATTTTCTCTTTTTTTTTCTTTTTTATATATTCTTATTTTCTTTTCTTTTTGTTTTGTTTTTTAATCACAATATTTAGTACCATAATAATAAATATACTGAACCTTTAAAAAATTTCAAGTCTGAATAAACAATGTAAATAACCTTTAAGGTTCAAAATAATAAAAAGTACTTCAATGAAAAATAGGATAAAGGTTAACATATGGAATTAATGAAAAAGGCTAAGGCTTAATTTGGCTATTCCTAAAGGTAAATTTTAGGGTATAATGATTTCGAAGAAATAGGCTAAAGCAGATTGGGGAATCTAAATGCCTTTATCGTATTAATGCTTTTAATTTAACAATTATGGTCTCAATATGCATAACAAAAGCAAGTTCTAGATTGATCCTACTGTCATGATATCACACACATGAAAAAAATAACAAGAGCTTTTAAAATTTTTAAAAATTGGTTTTAGGCTCGAAAGCTCACAAAAAAATTTTGGTGTATATAAGTGTAAATAATATGCAAATTTCATTCAACTTGAAAACTAATTTCATTCTACCTATCATCCTTTTGCACACTAATTCAAATCAATATTTAACAATGAAGTGTAGTATTAATAGACAAATTCAACCAATTCAAGATATCAATAAATAAAATTTGTAATCAAGATTATAATAAGCTTCAAGAAATCAATTAAAATTCAATAAACTCATCCCTACACTTAAAGTTATACATTGTTCCTAATGTACACAATTTAAGCATTTATGAAAAAGTGAGAGGGTTTAGTGGTACTTTCTTGACTATGACGACTTCTCTAATTTGGATCCATCCAATATGAGACTTGTTAGAGTAGTGCCCTAAAGGCAATCCCCTTTAGCGCTTTTTGTTCATAGTCATGTACAGACTTTATGAATAAATA
>JANZLD010000008.1:66904222-66916107 GCA_026413575.1 Erythroxylum carthagenense | reverse complement strand
TTCAATATTAATACAATAATAAATCACAAGCCAATTTCCACCATTCAATAATCAATAAATCACCATTTCAATTTTAATTTCTAATTCACTTCCAAATCCAATTTAATTCCAATTCCAATTTCCAATCCCAAATTGCAAATTTTAATTTCTAATTCACTTCCAATTCCAAATTCCAATCCCAATTCCAAAATTTATTTCCAATCCAATTCAAAATTTTAATTCCAATCCAAATTCCAAATGTAATTTTCAATCCAATTCCAAAATCTAATTCCAATTTTAATTCCAATTCCAATTTCAATTTCAAATTCAATCCAATTCAATATTTATTTTTGTAAATTTTAAAATAATTATTTATAAGAATAAAAAAACATTTTAATTGCTGACAACTTTTTCCCACACCCTTTTTCACAACCAATGGTCTAGCACTTCGGATTCCAATGTTAAGACTTAACTACATTTAATCAAAGCTTGATTCAAAACTCTCGCCTAAATGCAAGCTGAAAGTGACTTCCTATGCTTTTTTTTAAATCTTTTTTCTTACACTCTCCCAGTTGCTTTTATTTTGCTCTTTCTCATTCTTGTTCTTCACTAACACCGTAAAGAAACAAGCTTTGCTTTCATTTTGGTGGGTCTTTTTGTTACTGAGGAGTGAAGCAGAGCCATCAAATGGAGAGACAACAAGGGTTCTTCTCGGATCTGAAAGAGGAGGTGGTTCGGGGGCTGTCGCCGGCGAGGTCACGGGCCCAAAGCCCGGCGAGGAAGGCTTCACGAATGTCGAGTCTGTTGAGGAGGAGGAAGTGGCTAGGCCGACACGTGACGCAGCTTGACCCGTTGATTGTTGCGAGATCGGGGAGTTTGAGGCTAGCGGAGGCGTTGTCGACTTGTCGCCGTTGAAGGAGGAGAAGAGGAAGACGCAAGGAGACCACCGGAG
The DNA here is from genome assembly GCA_026413575.1 of Erythroxylum carthagenense. Classification (NCBI taxonomy): domain Eukaryota; kingdom Viridiplantae; phylum Streptophyta; class Magnoliopsida; order Malpighiales; family Erythroxylaceae; genus Erythroxylum; species Erythroxylum carthagenense. The sequence goes on along the minus strand of JANZLD010000008.1, from coordinate 66,915,176 downwards.
TCCAGATCCAGACCAGGGAGGGGTGGCGAAGGGCGACAGACGGAGGCAGGCAAGCGGCAAACGGACTGAGACAGGCGGCAGGCAGAGGCAGGCGACGGGCGACAAAGAAGAGAGAAGAGAGTGAGCGGCCGAAGGTGGGGGTAGTTTTTTAGGGTTTTTTTTGGTTATTTGCAAATTAGTCCCTACGTTTTCTAAATTTTGCGGAACTGTCTGGATTTTTCCGGTATCTTCGGTACCGGCCGATACCAACCGAAAACGGCCGATACCGGCCGGATTTTTTCCCCGATACAATTGTTAACGTTCCGGTACCAGATCTCGGCCGGAACGAAACGATCCAGCCGGTACCGTCCGGTGCGGAACGGTATTCAGACCACTGCTTGGGACTTCCTTAAGAAAACTTTCGTAGTAAAATCTTGTTCGAGACTCATGTCTCTCAAGGAGAGACTGATTTCAATTCAAAAAGGCAATGCTTCTGTATCTAACTATTTAAAGGAAATCAAAAGTATCATGGATGAAATCACAATTGTGAGCACACTAATAGATGACATTGATCTCGCCATCCACACACTTAATGGCCTCTCCGTGGATTTCAGGGAGGTCAGCGTCACTATACGCGCCCGGGAAACAACTGATTAGCTTTGTTGAACTTCATGAGAAACTGCTCGACTTTGAGCGCTTTCTCGCAGGATAGGTCAGGCTTGACGATTATGTTCCTACACCTACTGCTTATGTCATTACCCGGCAACGCTCACTCGGCCTATCCATGCATCTCGCTATCCTCAGAGTAAGTCTTCATCACCCAGGCATCCTTTGGCGCCTCACTCCACCTCATCTGCATCACCAGGCCAGCGATCTCCCATATACCAGTACTGCAACAAGCCTGGACACATAGCGAAGACCTGCTGGGATTTCCACGGAGACCTACATGGAACTATACATCACCCAGGCTAGGTGCGCATCTTTTGCAGGCTCCAGGCACACCTCAAGCTCGCTCTGTTTTAGCCAGTCAAGGACAGTGGATTCTTGACTCGGGAGCCACTCATCATGTGACACACGATCTTAACTCCCCATATGGAGGTGGTGATTGTTTACAAGTCGGTGATGGATACGAACTTCCAATTGCAAACACCGGTAGTTTCTCTCTGGCAACTAAATCTAAGCCGATTGCTTTTGACAACATTTTACATATGCCTAACATTAACAAAACTTTAATTTTCGTTAAACGATTGTGCACCAAGAATAACATCTCAATCAAATTAATTCCCAACCATTTTCAAGTGAAGGATCTACAGATGCAGGCGGTGTTGCTTACGGGTTCATGCCACAATGATCTTTATGACCTCTACTTCTCGTTGAACAAACCAACTGTTTTTCATGCCAGAGTTCCTAATTCACCTGTCCTACATCATATCTTGGGTCACCCTTCGAATAAAATCTTTACTTATTTACAGTTTTGTCATAAGTTAGCTTTCGATTCAGTAGTGTTTAGTATGTGTACGTCTTGTCAGTGTGCCAAAAGCCACCGACTTCCATTTTCAAATCTTTCTTTGCAAAGTAATAAACCATTGGAAATTATTTTTTTTTACGTCTGGGGACCTGCCCCGTTGTTTTCGTTCGATGGTTTTTGCTATTATGTTATCTTTGTCGATCATTTTTCAAAACACTTATGGCTTTATCCACTGAAAAATAGGTTAGATGTTTTCTCTACACTTGTCACCTTTAAAAATGTTGTCGAAAAATATTTTGAAACACCTATCAAACCTTGTATACTAACAATGGAGGAGAGTTTCTTTAACTCAAATCGTTTCTTGTCAACAATGTTCTTACCCACCTAACAACTCCTCCACACACCCCGGAGTTAAATGGCATGTTTGAACGACGTCATTGACACATACTTGAGACTGCCAGGGCTTTACTCCACCAATGTAACCTACTCTCATGTTTTTGGTCCTTTATGACTCGAACTGTTGTCTACCTTATCAATCACTTACCCACTCCCACCTTGGCAATGAAAACTCCCTTTTTGAAACACTTTTCTGTCAAACACCAAATTAGAAGTATCTCCACTCTTTCAGGTGTTTATACTTTCTGTGGTTGTGTCCTTATACACCCGATAAACTTCAACCAAGATCAATTATGTGTATCATTGTCGGATACTCCCCCACCCAATTTGCATACCTATTTCTTGATCTGAAAACTAACAAAATTTACATTTGCAAACATGTTGTGCTTGTTGAAGATCAATTTCCTTATGAGTCATTAAGTTCATCTTCCGCTTCGTCTCCTCTCTCACCTAGTCAAACACATGTTCGACCTATTTCCCATCAACTCCTTCTTGTAGATCATATGGCATCTCCCGCATTGCCTGCATCAACCGCGCCTACTGACACCTCTCCTCCGTCACCCCATAATACCTACCTTATTGCTTTAGCTACTCATTTTCATCAAAAAATACTAGCTAAGTTACTTAGTCAAAAGACCTAAAATTATGAATAACTGTGACAACTTAACTTGTTTGAACGACGTCATTGACACATACTTGAGACTGCCAGGGCTTTACTCCACCAAAGTAACCTACTCTCATGTTTTTGGTCATTTATGACTCGAACTGTTGTCTACCTTATCAATCGCTTACCCACTCCCACCTTGGAAATGAAAACTCCTTTTGAAACTCTTTTCTGTCAAACACCAAATTATAAGTATCTCCACTCTTTCAGGTGTTTATGGTTTTTGTGGTTGCGTCCCTATACATTTGATAAACTTCAACCAAGATAAATTCCATGTATCATTGTCAGATACTCCCCCACCCAATTTGTGTATCTATGTCTTGATCTAAAAACTAACAAAATTTACGTCTGCAGACATGTTGTGCTTGTTGAAGATCAATTTCCTTATGAGTCATTATGTTCGTCTCCCGCTTCGTCTCCTCTCTCACCTAGTCAAACCCATGTTCAGCCTATTTCCCATCAACTCCTTCTTATAGATCATGTGGCATCTCCCACGCTGCCTGCACCAACCGCGCCTACTGATGCCTCTCCTCCATCACCCTATAATACCTACCTTATTGCTTTAGCTACTCATTTTCATGAAAAAATACTAGCTAAGCTACTTAGTCGAAAGACCTAAAATTATAAATGAATGTGACAACTTATAGGGTGATAAACTAACATTAAATCCTAATTAACTTGCTTATTTTAGCCACAGAATCTATATCACTAATTTCATGAGCTAATACTCTTCACAACCTAATAGATCATGTTTAAAATTAAATCAATTTCATTCCATCTAAGCCATTGATACATTCACACAATTCACAATATGTATCATAAATACACTAACATAACAATATGCAAAATTCACACTAAAAAAAACACAGCCCTTCCTACATTTAAACAACACATTGTCCTCAATGTGAGAAGTAGACAAACAAACACACATGGATGGAAGTAACATAAAATAAATAAAATAAAAAATAAAGACTAAATTTAAAAGAAAAGGATTTGAAACAAAACCTTACGATAATGGAGGCGAGGATGGTGTTAGAGATGGCAGTTGTATGCCTTAAGCCTCGAAGTATTAATGGATTCGACGTATATCTAGGCTATGACGTCATTGTATGCGGGCCATCTCCTTCATCTTTCTATAGTTTTCCATATGTGTGTTAGTAATTACTTTGGTGTTGTTGGAGGTTGTATCAAGCACTTTCTTCCAACTAGGTTCTTCTATGTCTTCTTCCTCTTTGGACTCCATACTAGTCGAGTACTCTTCTACCTGCTGAGGTGGCACCATGCTAGAACTCACCTGACTGGCCCTGATCTTCACATGAGATTTTTGACTAATATCTTAGAGTTCCATGTTATGGGACTTTATGATTTCAGCACGCCACAAGTGATGGTGATTTAGAAAATCAGGGTAGTGGGCAGTTAGACCAAGACAATCCATACCGTAGTAACCAACAATGGCAGAAACCAAGTAACACATACCCAAATTGTTACTCCTCTTACGTAGAGTCGCAATAATAGCATTCAGCACATATCTGGTGTTGGGCCCGGGTCCCGATTCCCCGTCCCGAGGTGGCCCCTCGGTATCGCGCTACGGTGATCATCTAAGGATTTCGCCGCGGCGAAGGACTAGCTTGCCACGACGAGCTCCCCAAAAGTGTGACCCATTCCCAACATCTATATAGATTTCATACAACACATACATTCGATCACATACACAATCATTCTAACCATGAGATAATCACCCTAATTACAAAAGGCATTATGTCATTACAATCTGCAGAAATTAAACAAGCATTCTCAATATGACACAATACATATGAAAGTTTATATCCCAAAATACAATACATGAGAATGCTCGATGATGATATGCTTGGTGGGCTAACCGAAAATACTAACTTAGAACAAAAGCTCCTAACTATCCTGGAGTTTCCGATGCCTTGCAAGGGTCAACGATTGTCTTGATCTGCACCTGAGGAGTGAGAAGTAATGGGTTGAGCTACACAGCTCAGTGGGCGACTGTGAGGACGATGAGAGAGTTGTGTATGCTGCAAGTTTGCTTCAGGGAGATGCTTTGCATTGGTGGGAGACTATGCCAGGGAGTCAGATGAGACCAGTAGGGTTGGCATGGCAGGACTTCCTTGCTGCTTACAAGAAGAAATATCTGTCTGAGGTGTACATTCAGCAGAAGTAGAGGGAATTCCTTAGTCTCACTCAAAGGGAGATGTCAGTCAGTGAGTATGAGCGTCGGTTCACTCAGTTGGCGAGGTATGCTTCGGATCTGATGTTGAGTGAGGCTGTTAGTGTCACCGGTTTGAGTCCGGTCTACACTTGGCCATCAGAGAGAAAGTGATAGTGTAGAACTTCTGTGACTTTCAGCAGCTGGTTGAAGCAGCTTCGAGGGTTGAAAACATAGAGAATATCAAGAGTGCTGTTAACAAAAAGAGAAAAGGAAGAGAGCAGTTCTAGAAGGGAGGTAGTACTAGTACCCCTATGCCAGACAGAAGTGCTATGAGCTTCCCTATTCAGTAAGAGGAGAGGAGAAGTGGTGCAAGTAGGCCTAGACAGATGAGGACTCCTGCTTATTCTCATCAGGTCTCTACGGCAGGAGGCAACAGGAAGGGAGATGGGGATAGGTCATCCGTCCCTAAGTGTGAGCATTGTGGCAGTTTTCATGGAGGCGAATGTTACAGATTAACAGGAGCATTCTTCAATTGTGGACAGAAAGGACACTTGGCTGGAGAGTGTCCCAAGCCGTCCAGAAGAGAGGGAGCACAGATGCAAGCTTCTAGGAGAACAGAGACTGTGGGAAATAAGACTTCTACAGAAGTGGGCAGTTCTGATGCAGTCAAGAGGGTGAATATTCCAGGGAGACCGAGGGGGCAGGCACCAGCTAAGGTGTTTGCGATGACACGGGAGGATGCAGAGACCGCTCCAGATGCTGTCACTGGTATGGTTAGACTCTTTTCTGATGATGTGATTGCTTTGATTGATCCGGGTTCTACTTATTCGTTTGTTTCTTCGAGTAGACCTGTTTGTGGTAGTAATTTGAGCCCATTGGATACTCCGCTGATGGTGAATACTCCAGTCGGCCAATATATTGTTGTTAGTCAAGTGTATAGAGAGTGTGAGATACGTATTGGTGGAGAACTCTTAGTGGTGGATTTAATGCCACTAAAGATGGGAGGATTGGATGTGATTTTGGGTATGGACACGTTAGAAAAGTACAATGCCTGTCTGGATTGTAAGCACAAGACAGTAGAATTTGAATTGGACAATGGCAGAAGAGTGGTGTTTTCTGGGGACAGAAAAGCAAGTCCGCCCAGAATTGTTTCAGCTTTGATAGCAGAGAAGATGATGAGGAAGGGATGTGAGGCATCCTTGGCCTATGTGGTAGACACAAGAGTAGATAGAGGGAAGATTGAGGATATTCCAGTAGTCAGGGAATTCTCGGATGTCTTTCCCGAGGAATTGTCAGGACTACCGCCGCCTAGGGAAATTGAGTTTCCCTTTGAGCTTCTTTCAGGTTCGGCATCGATTTCAATTCCGCCTTACCGGATGGCTCCGGCGGAATTGAAGGAGCTTAAGGAGCAATTAGAGGAGATGTTGGGAATGGGTCACACTTTTGTGGAGCCAATCGTGGCGAGTCAATCCTTCGCCGCGGCGAAATCCTTAGATGATCACCGTAGTGCGATACCGAGGGGCCACCTCAGGATGGGGAATCGGGACCCGGGCTTTACATCTGGAGGTGCACACTGGGATGCTGTGATCCATGCACCACAATAAAAAAAGTTCCCTCGTTGAGAATTTATTGGTTTTTGATTTGTCAAAGACCAATTGACATATGAATTTATGTATCAACAAGTACCCATCGCTTTATATAATGTTGTTGTGGACATTTTTGGCATCGAACTGGTCCAGCCTAGTGAGCTCATTCCAATAGTATGAAACGCGAAAGTCATCATACTGATCCACAATGGAAGATTCAAGGAAACAACAAATATCATACATAATTTCAAGGTTCAGTTTATAAGGTTATCTCCACAACCTGAACCACATTTCCTTAGGTTTATTGGTTTTGAACTAAAGGGAAGTAAAGAATTCATTGGTGAGCTTCTGGTAGAAAGGATATTAGAAGTGTATAAACTTGCTCCGCTGAATTCTTTCTACTAAATTCTGGACCCTATCTTGTAATTCTAGCTTATCAAGCGTAGCAAAATCAAAGTAATTTGGGATTCCTATCGGTTTAACATTAAGGGTTTGGAATTGAATCACAATCTTGATGAGTAATGAACTCATATGTGTTTCATTATAAATCTTGATATGATCATAGTGGACTTTTACAGAGTATCAATCTAGTGTCTATATGTTGGAAATATTAATTGAAACATATATCAGGGAATATTTTCTCAAATAAAGAGTTTATAGTGATATCGTTACTTCTAGATGTTTTACGGAGATTGGTGATTAAACTGGCCCCATTAGTTTGATAAACTAGCGACCCATCAAGTCTTAACACCAAGATGAGATCTTGTGTGTTAATCACCATATAAAGTAAAACGGGAGATTAAGAAGGAAAAATCAATACAAGGGCAAAATGGTAGTTTTACCTTTTACTGTGCAAATGGCTATAATATGGCTCATAATAGTTTTTGCAATTGGACATCTAATTAAAAACATGTATTCTCATAATATTTAGTAATTCAAGAGTTCAGCTAATTGTCTTTAGTAGAATGACATTTGGTTAATAAGTTGGAATTAATTTTAATGAGATTAGATTAATTATAGGCTTATTAGAGCTTGAATTATATAAGTCCAATTAGATTCCCCACTTAGCTTCTAGGAAGGTTATCAAGTAAAGTAAGAAATATAAATAGAGGTTACTGGAAATAAGAAAGAAGAAAAGACCGAATTAGATTCGGAATAATAATACCGAAATAATTTAATGAAGAGTTATTTAAATTGGGCATTAAGCCTATGATTGAATGTTAGGCTTACACTAATTAATTGTTAATTAGAAGCCCAGATGAACATTTAATATTAGCCTAAATTTTGGATTGATTTGATTAATTAGATTAATTAAATTGAAACAAAGTTATTAAAGAAAAAAGGAAGGCATATTTTAAATGTGCAGCTGCACTTTTAGCATTGAATTGCTAAATTTAAGATGGTTTTTATCATGCTTTATCATCATTAAATGGAGTAATGATCTTATCATTAAATGGTTTAATGGTTGTCTTTTAATGATGGCATGTAACCTTTTAGCATTCATTTGATTAAAGGAGGAGGTGCATTTGATGTACTCTCTCCCTCTTTCATATGTACTCTCTCCCTTCTTTCATCTCATAACCGAAAATGAGAGGGTCTCATTTAGGTTACTGGTCTTTTCATATAGCCATCTTAAACAAATGAGAGGGTCTCATTTATTGGCTTCTTTATGTTTGATTAAAGAATGAAGTGATGCATTGGATGCACTTTACTTCTTTCTTTCATCTATAACTGAAATTGAGAGAATGACAAGAAGGGTTGTTGCATTTTTGACTCATTCTCTCCTATCTTGCATGTGCTAGCCAAAACTTGAATGAGAAAAGTCTCATTTTTGGCTTCTTTCAATTAAGGAAAATCTCCTCAAATATTTCTTCTTCTTTTCTACCAAAGGATCTTATTAACCAAGTTGTCCAAGGAGAACAAGTGGTAGAATTAGATTGGTCGAGGACCAGGAGAGGACACATTGACAAGGAAAAGATATAAAGCGAGGAGTCAAAGTTGTAGCAAAGAGTTGGTATAATTTCCATCTTGTTCTTATGTTAATTATTTTCCTTATACCGTATCAAGTATAGCTAAAACAAGTTGATTTGGTTATTTTGTTTCCACTGTGTTTTGATTTCGAAAAAAGTTTTGAAATCTACCATTTTAGCCAAATATCGCACGCTTTTGTCTTGCGATCCAACATAAATGTGGTCTTAATATACATAATAAAAGCAAGTTCTATAATCATTTAACTAGGCATGGTAACAAACATGAAAGAATAAAAAGAGCTTAAACATATTTTAAAAATTTCAATCTTAGGCTCAAAAGCTCACAAAAAATAGGCCATATGTGTGTAAATAATATGCATTTTTTATTCAACTTGATTATTTCAATGATTATTAAAAACATGACCTATAAAAGCAAGTTTACTCTAACTAGACCTATAAAAGCAAGTTTACTCTAACTATCATCCTTTCGCATACTAAATCAAATCAATATTCAATAATAAACTAAATTATTGATAGAAAATTTTCAATTAAGATAAGATATGAGTTCATAAATTTTAATAATTAAGATTATAATAAGCTTAAGAAAATAATCAAAATCATCAACTCCTTCCCCATACTTAAAGTTGTATGTGGTCCCTAATGTACACAATATAAGTATATATGAAAAAGTGAGAAAGATTTGGAACTTTCCTAAGTAAGATGATTTTTTTATTATGATCCATCAATATTAGACTAAAATTCTTGCAAAACATAGACAAAAAGGGATAAAAACATAAAAGGAAAATAAAACATAAAACATAAAATGAAGAAATAGAAATATCATTAGTTACAATGTTAGATAAAAGAAAATAAGAAATACACAATTAATAAAGAAAAATAAAGACTATGAAAAAAATCAAACATCCATTTTATGATGTAATCTTGGCTAGTTCAATGAAGGAGGGTCCACGGGATGATGATCCTAGACTGATGGAGGTGTTGTTTAGGAAGAGCCCTCACTAGATGGTAAATGCTAGAAATCAATGTCTGGATGGTTTGCCATTAATTACATCAACTCTCCCATCCATCCAACTGTAGTCTCGAGTCTTCCTAGTCACTCACTAATATTGTTGACTTGTCCAAAGCACTCAGCAAGCTCTGCCTACTGTCTTTGGATAGTCTTTTGTGAAGTGAATCACACGTTAGTATACGATATACAAAGTGCACAAGAAGGGGGGTTGAATTGTGTATTCGAATTTTTAATACAATCCCCATTTTTTTAAAAAAATTGGTTTCTCAAAACGATTGACAAACAATATTATGAAGTATTTATATCAGCAATGGAAACAAAAGTTAAGAGATAAGAGTGAGAGTCGACACAACAATTTTATACTGATTCACCCCAAACTGTGGGCTATGTCCAATCCTCAGAATCCCTTCTGAGATTTCATTATACTTCACAAAAGTATAAGTATTCTTTTCACCGAGCCTCTTCAGGTCTCGTATAGCAAGTATTCTTTTTTTCACTTAGCTTCTTCAGGCTCTCAGCTATTCTTCTTTCTTACAGAAATATATTGCGAGCTTTGTTACAGAAAATATAGCTCTCATGTTTTCGCACAAATACAGTGTTTAGCTTTTGAATATCACTAAAAAAATCACTAACTCTTTCAGTCTTCGACTTCGACTTATATTTATAGTCTTCGTCTTCAACTACTTCTTTCTTCTTGATTCTTGATCTTTAAAGAAACGGTTATTCAGTTGAGTTCTGTAACTAACTTAAACTGATTTGATTCTTCGTCTTCGACTCCTTCGTCTCATTTTTTCTTCGCTTCTGTCTCATATTGCTTCCGTCTCATTTTGCGTCCGTCTCATTTTGCTTCCCTTCTGTCTCATTTTGCTTCCGTCTCATTTTGCTTCCATCTCACTTTGGCTTTTGCTTCTGTTTCATTTTGCTTCTGTTTCATTTTGCTTCCGTCTCATTTTTCTTTCCGTTGCTTTTTCGCTCTTCCGTCTCATATTGCTTTCGCTTTCGTCTCATTTTCCTTCTGTCTTATTTTGCTTCCGTCTCATTTTTCTTCCGTCTCATTTTTCACTCTTCTGTCTCATTTTGCTTTTGCTTCCATCTCACTTTGCTTTTGCTTCATCATTATTAGTTTTTCATCAAAATTAATCGTAAAGTCATTTTGACTTAACATTCTCCCCCTTTTTGATGATAACAAATAATCATAGAAAAATTTTTTATCTCCCATCTTCTGTTCTGTTCTCCTTTTCTTTTCTTCTTCTCCCCCTATCTTTGTCATTTCTTCTTCTTCTTTCTCCCCCTATTTGTTATTGATCAAAAAGATCATGATCACAAATGCTTCATAACTTCAGAAAACATTTTTCTTATTTTAATGTCAAGTGACTTGATATCTTGGCGAATATTTGCTACTTCTTTATGTAAGTCACCCACAAAAACACACAAATAATCAACTTTCTCTTCAATATCTTCATCAGGCTTCTGTTGTACGACTTCAACACCGACAATCGTAGTATATGCATCTAAAGATATAACATCTAGTTCAATTATTATAATGGTAGGAGGTTGAACAGATAGGATAGGTTCTAGAAGATCAAGATCATCAAGGCCAGTTAGACATAGAACTTGTCTTCCCAATAGGTGTAGAACATCACCAAATGAAGACACAGTTGATAAAGGTCTAATGTGCGTAATGA
>JANZLD010000008.1:66879966-66899100 GCA_026413575.1 Erythroxylum carthagenense | reverse complement strand
ATGATAAATTGATATGAACTATTTGACTATATGAACTGTGTGATTATATAATGATTGAATTTTGTTATATGAGTGAGCCATTGAGGATGGTTACTCAACTGAGTTCGCAAAACTCATAAAAAATTACAACGTGGCTTTCAGGGTTTGGTAAAGAACTCCAAAGAGGCTTCGAGTAAGAGTTCCAGGTCATTATCAGTGTGCGCCTGCATATGTCTTCAGTGAATTTTGTGTTTTTAAATTATGTTCCGCAAGAATTGTACAAAGTGTGTTTATAATTTGGTAATAATATGACTTTATGATTGTAAGTGTTTTGTTCTATAATGGGCCCAAGTGATTATGAAACTCTGATGAGTTCAATAATGATTGTAATTATTGTGACTGAAATTGTTTATAAACAAGTTGGATCAAAATTGATTATTGATTTTCCACATATATGTACTTCGTTTCAAACAATTTGCAATGACTTTTAATCGATGACTGTTTTAGCATGCTGCTTTTGCGAGCTTCGTACTCAAATATCACTTAGGATGTCGGGTACATGTCTTGTGAGAGCGGGGTGTTACTCAAAGTGTAGCTCAAGACTACATGAATGTATTAGAGTGCTGGGAGTCGTAGTGAGGAGGTTTTAGATTTACTTGGGTCATAATCACCGTTGTTGCTAATCATGTTCCAAAACTATCAGGAGGACATCTCATAAGGGGATCATCAAGTCCAAATACTCCCTCATATGGATGAAGTCTACATCGTAGAGGCCCATAATGATTGAGAAGTCTAAATCACTTATTCAGATCATCTCCCTAAGTAATTGAAATTGGAGGGTATTCTGTTTGTCCCATGTATGGCGTCCTTTTTTCCACCAAGAAAGTAGAGAGCACCTCCAAAGTTAACTCATGGTAGAAGGGCTCCACTATATCAAAAATATGGGCCAGGCACCAATATTGATAAGCTTCCAAACTTGTTGCACTTGTCTCATTTGCTCTAATGCTTCTTAGTCAATGTGACGTTTCATGACAAACGTCTTTTCCTTCAACTGCTAATATTGCTCTTCATGTGCTTCTTGGGTCTTCAGACAACCCCTCCTTTCATTGTAACTTATACAAAACTTCCTTCTCGCATCGTGGTCTGGTCATTGTGCCTAAAACTTAAAATAAGTGTGAGAAAATTTGCAGATAATTTACAGTAATACACTTACGTTAAACTTTGTATTCTCTATAAGCTATTAAATGTGAAAACAATTAATCAACAAAACTTAAACACATAGAAATAATTAATAAATTAACATAAATAAATAAAACATTTTAGAAAATTAACTAATAAACTAATTAATTTCAGAATTAGAATTTGAAATATTGCAATTAACAAATTAAGCTGACCTAATTGTTAAATTACTTATTTTAACCCTAACTCTAAAATTAACAACCCTAATTGTAACATCCTAGTTTGATAATGATATTATGTAATGTGTTGTACATGCATTTTATGGAGTATGCTTTATTTATGGTATACTAGAGTAATTTAAGCATTTAAATGTATTATTAAGGTTATAACGGAGATCACAGATAAAGCAGAAGTGGTTCTGGACTCGATCAGAAATTTTTCAAAATATTTTTGAAAACTACATATATAGAATGAGTCTGAACGAGCTTTAAAAGCCCTAAAATGTGCTTTCGATGTTTAGGCGACATTTTTGACTGAAATTTGGATGATTTCGATGACATTTAGTGATTTTTGGATTCAATCCGAAAATTCTTTCGGGCAACCGAAAAGTTACCAAATAATTTCAAAACATGATGAAAAGCTCCAGAATTAGGATCAGAGTCCATAGAAACTAAAACAGTTCAAAATAGAGGTTGTTTGAATAGAATTTTGGTAATCCAAAAGTATTGGACTAAAGTGCCCTTTTTGGAAAATAATGGGTATTGAGGATTTTAAACCCAGTTGAAATTTTTAAAAGCATCCAATCAATAAGTGTTGATCGTAGTTAGATTATTTCATGGTCAATTTGATGATAAGAAAGTTGTGAAATATTTTCAGGATTTAAGTCGGTTAGTTGGTGAATTAAATGCATTAAAGGGAAATTTGGTCTTTTGTATGCATTAAAGGCCAAATTGGTATTTTTAAAGGATAATTTGGTAATTTTATATGGTCTTGGTGGAAGGATGAGTCATTAGAAGAAAATCAATTGGAAGGTGACATGTGGAATCCATTAAATGAGTATAAAAAGCATAAAGTAAGACATTTAACTTCATTCTTTAACATAATCGTGAGCGTTTGAGAGAGAGTAAATGTGAGAGACCAAAAACAAAAGTGAAAAGAAGAGAAGCAAGTGTGAAGGTCAAACAAGGAGAGAGGAAGAAGAGGGCTTCCATTGTTCATGGATTTTGATGGAGATTTGAAGAGATCTTGATCAAGCAGAGGTGTTCAACAAATGCCCAAAAGATTGGAGGAAAAAGTGGTAAGTTTTTCTAACTTAAATTCCTAAATTTTGTGTGTTTTTAGTATGGGATGAATGTGTTTAAGATCAATAGTGACTTGGTGTTATTTTGGTATTTCTTTGCGTGGAATTGGTTGAATATGATAAGAGAGTAACATGTAGTATAATTATGTCTTAGGTCTGTTTGAACCAGTCCTATTGTTTTAGCCATACATTAGCCTACAAACCTCCAAATTAGGTGGTTACAATTGAAACTGAAACTTAAGTCATATTACTAAAAATATCTAGAGAAATCTAGACCTAATTCCAACTGAATGTGGTTGAAAATGGAGATTGATTATGGTAACTTAATAGTATCCCAGTGTGTGAAGTAGCTTGTGATATTTTGTACATGTTTCATGATTTCAAAGTTTAAATGACATGATTTTTAATGATATAAAAAGTAAAGACATAGGGGAACAAATTTCTAAAAGACTTTAAAACCTAATATGAACTTTTCTATGTGAAAATTAAGGAAAAATTGGAGTTATGGATTCTAGACATGGATAGCCGTGACTCGTCATACATAATTGTGATATGGTGAATTAAATTGGGTGAGATTTTTTTTGAAGAAATTTTTAAGTTAGAATTGGTAAAATATGATATTTAAGTGACTGCTGAAGTTAGATTTGGAAACGAAGAACAATAGGTTAGCTTACAGAAGTAACCAAAAATACGATTAGCATACATGTTACATGATTAAATACTAATATCGAATTTGGTTAAACGGAATTATAGTTTTAATATCTTATTTCCAAATTTGGAAATAAATGCCTAAGTGAAATATGTTTTGTGTAGGTAAAGGAGAGGCACCGAATGCATGAGCGTATTTGGCGATATGTTTGTGAAGTTGTGAGTGTATTTTAATTATTTTATATGAATAAATTCTTTGCAAAAGAATCGACAACATATGAGTGTCCTTTAAATTGATTTTATGCAGATGGTTTCTATTTAGGGATACTAGCAAGTTGTGAGTGTACTTTAAATTGATTTTATGCAAATGATTTTCATTTGATCGCGAAATGAATAGTTATGCTGAGTTTTATGTAAATGATATTTTACAAGTGAATAATGCTAGTATAAATGTATGCTTTGGCAATACATGAGTTTTAATTTGAAAGTTAAATTTTATATGATTGGGAGTTACATTGAAATAATTCAATTATGAATCCTCCCAAACTTGATTTAGAAAATAAGATGAGTCATAAATATAAGAGTTGCTTTTGCCTATGGTACACTGCTAGGCTTTATATATGTTATGATATCGGTTTGATTATGGCAATTAACCTATTACGAAAGCGATGTAAAATCAGTTTCGTGACTTATTATAGGTAAGTGATGTAGTACCAGCTCTATAACTACCAGTCTATAGTGGTTAATATGTTACAAGTAATCGATGTAGAACTAGCTCTGTCACTTTATGTAACATACCACTCTCATAGAGCTTATACCCAGCATATCAGAGTATATCTGAGCACGTTGTCATAACCCAGTACCACATTGGGCATATGAAAACTGTCGCATACCCAGGCTAAGGACACTCACCATATCCTTAATTCGACTATGCAAGGCTAATTGAATATGTCTCCCTTTTTAAAAAAATTGTGCAGCACAATGACTGTATTTCAAAATTTTCAAAACTTAATCAAACACCTACAAACAATTTTAAACACATTTCTATATTCACATCAAAAATTTTACCACAATTTTAGGACTTTGAAGTCCACTCAAAGCAATCTCAATAACAATATCAAAGTTCATACATAGGTCTTTTACAACAACAAAACAATTAAGAGTTAAATTTATATAGTCATAAAGCATATCAACATAACCAATCTAATAAAAATAGTAAAATAGTTCTTGAACCGCTATGCAATTAAAGTACCAAACAGAAACTACCCACGTGCAATAAAGCCTCGAAATGTTAAAAGACCGCACAGTCCACTCAAAGCTTCAAGCTCACTAAATTAACTTACATGGTTGGAAAGCAGAGGGGGTGAGTACACTATGTACTCGGTAAGTAGGAAAAAACATATGTTGCAAATAGAATTCGATACACACCAAGACGGTATAATTAACCTATGAGGTGAAGATACATTACATAGAAACACATAAGCCTAGCCTATGACTTAACGTATACTTGTTAGGAATCATATAGGCGTAGCCTATTAATCACTCATCGTGTGAACATAGGTTCCAGTTCTAGTAGACATAAGTAGAAAGACTTCACATGTATAAATCAAATCTCTTCAAAAAAATAAATATCATAATAAGTTAAAACAATCATGTATGTCATCATTAGTCGGTCAAACTAATGTGCACACCTGCCGATTTTCGATATTGGCTTGACTTTCATCTGTGGTGAGTATGAACTACAGTCGACAAGAGTGTCATGACCCTAGGTGATGACCTCATCGGTGTCCAGACCCTGGGTATGGAGTCAACTATAAGTCCTGTAGAAAGGTATCGATACAGGGACTCGATTTTTCTGTACCAACGTCAAGGGTACAAGGGTTGCTTAATCTGATGTGCCTAGCACATGATTGGCCAACCTTACTTGATTTTTGTACTTAATATTTGAATATGATTTTTGTGATTGGTACATGGGATTACACTCTTTAAATCTATGTGTCCAAAGATATAAGATAAGAGGACTCGCATGAGTTTGATTCCTTATGCTTCAGCTATAGGATCAATCATGTACGCTATATTGTATTAGTCCTGATGTATCGTATGCTCTAAGTGTTAAGAGCATGTACCAATAGGACCCTGGTGGGGGTCACTGGGTGGCTGTCAAGAATATCTTTAAGTACTTGAGAAGAATTAAGGATGTATTCTTAGTATATAGAGAAGGTGATCTTGTAGTAAGCGGGAATACTGATGCCAATTTCCAATCCGATAGGAATGACTCTAGATCTCAGTCTGGATATGTATTTATACTGAATGGTGGTGCAGTCAGTTGGAAAAGTTCCAAACAAGAGATGATTGCAAATTTGATGATAGAGGCGAAGTATATTGCAGCTTCAAAGGCAAAAAAGGAAGTCGTTTTGATCAAGAAATTCATCATGAAACTTGGTGTGATTCCGAGCATCGTTGACCCAGTGCAGTTGTATTATTACAACAACGGGGCTACAACGCAGGTGAAGGAACTAAGGTCTCATCAGAAGTCCAAACGTGTACTTAGATGCTACCATTTGATTAGAGAAATCATTGGTAGAAATGATTTCAAGATAGAGAGAGTTCCTACCAATCAGAGTATAGTTGATCCATTGACTAAGCCTATTTTCCAAAAAAATTTTGTGTCACATGTTCATGCCTATGGTATTAGATATCAAGGCGATTGGATTTAGTGTAAGTAGGAGTTTGTTAAAGAAGTGCTCTAAAGGTAATCACCTTTAGCACTTATTGTACAAATCATTTTATGGTTAATAAAGGCATTTTTCATTATTTTGATGTTCTTACATTTATAGATTTGATGTTAATCTTAAATTGATTTAATGAACTCTTTGATACAAAACATATCATGGAGGAAATCATGATGAGATCATGATAATGAGATTCCTATCATGTGTAGTTATGTTAGTATCTAAACTTTCCCTAGTGACATTAATGAGATGGGATATAATTAATCTGGATAGATTAGCACATGTAATAGTCCTTGATTAGATAAAGCAATAGATCTCATAAGCTGTAGATATGAGTTGTTTAGGGTTAACATGTGGATGCTTACTAAAGGTATGAAGTGCATTGGATTGACCTACTTTAAGACAATCATATAGATATTCTACTTCAATGTCAATGATAATCTCATCAAAGCAATGGTGTAAGTATCCTTTGACTTGAGGTGCTTAAAGATATCTCATATACTGATCTTGTGCTTTGACTCCATTCATCGATGCCTTTTAGGGGTTACTCATAGGGTGGTAATTGGGTATAGCTTAAGGTATTTGGAGGTAATTTAGTAGTCAATAAAGGATTCACCACTCCAGATAGAAGGAGATGATACCCACGACCTCTTATCGGGGTCATTACTTGGGACTCTCTGGCCAAAGCAGATATGTGTCATAAAGAGAGTCTTCAATGATACATAGAGTAATGAGATCTTCAGGATAATATATAATATCACTTGGATTAGATGTGACGTGGTCAGTTTAGTGGGAGTTGACACTTTGACTATACTCTGAACCAAGTGGGGTATAGATAGTGAAAGGATGAATTGTATGGCAATACTGTCTATGGAAACATTGCATATGAAAGGGTTCGTAGTCAAACCATTGACTTTTAGGTCAATTAGGGGTCATGACATATTGCTAAAAACCGCTCTTGACTTAATTGAATTAAGTGTTAATTTAAGTGGCCAACATAATCAGGAACCTAATGAGTCACACATAAAGGAGATCCAAAGGATGAGTAAAATGGTCTTGAATGGTGATTCAAGATATGAGAGAGTGTTTTAGGATTGTACCGCCATGTGATCGTGGTAGAAAACATTGCATGGAATGGATTAGAAACAAGTGTTGATGGCTGCCTATTTGGTCATTAACTTCCCAAAACTTCCATTACTGCATGTTATTCATGTTCATTAACTTCCCATAACTTCTATTAATGCATTATAATCATGGTCATTAACTTCCTATAACTTCCATTAATGCATGCTATTCATAGCCATTAACTTCCTATAACTCTCCATTGGTGATGGGGGTTATAGAAGGCCAAATGGTGCAAAAAATATAGATGATTTATGTGCATCTTTTCAAAGACACAAGTGAAGGAAAGATTCTTTCTTACACACACTTTTTCTCTCTAACTCTCACAAGATCTATTGTCTTTACTAAGACAAAGAAAGAATTCTAGCCATCTCCAAGTGAGGTTTCATCCTTCTATCTTCGTGGGGACTTTCATTAAAGACAGTCTACATTGGTTGTTATGGTTTACGACAACCCAATGGGAGAACAGTAAAGAACGAAAGAGATTGTCGGAAAGGTATGTAAACATATTACATTTCATGTTTTTGTTTTATATATCTATATGTATAAGTAGATCTAGTTTTTGAGGTTTCGTTTTATTTTACACTGCATATATTTGAGAAATATTATGTATCAATAAAAATATGACTTAGTTGAGTAACCAGAGCGACATTCATTACAAATGTTTGCCTCCGCATGAAAAAACTAAGTTCATGCCCTTAAAGAAAAATCAGCAAAAAGAATGTTTTAAAAAATAAATAATAAAAATACAAAAAAAACCTACCCAACATGTTAGTACCTTGATTTTTTATCAAAACCTACTGAGGAATAGCTACACTTTTGATTTGACTGAATGATTATCAATGTGTGTGTGTAAGTGATAGAGGTGAATAGACTCAACATTAAAATTTTGATTAGTTTGTATATTTAGTCCAAGGTGTTTAGATGCAGATTTTGCTTGTTAATAAGTTAGAACGACTTGAAGGATTGTGTTTATAGTTAAATTTGTTTCGCTAAGTTAAAGCCATTTTCTCATTATTGCATATGCGTGTTTTTTGTTGTCTTGATTTGTTTGATTGTTTTTATTTGCTTGAGGACAAGCAAATGTTTAAGTGTGGGGATGTGATAAGTGTAAATTGAATCGTGTGCTTTAGGGCATAGTTTGATATGTGTTTATCCATTAATCCGATCATTTAGTATGTGTTTAGGTTAGAATTGTGTTAGTTTGTTAATTATTTGTGTTTTAAGTGTTTTATGGGCTAGTACAAGCTTTTGAGCTTAAATATAATATTTTTGAGGTACCTTGATGTGTTTGCTAGTATTTCAGGGTCAATATCGAAGAACGGATGAGTTTTGGAAGAGGTTCGAGCCGAAACAACGACCCATGATCGTGACCTATCAAACCACGATTATGATAGAAGGCTTAGATATAGGCCACAATCATGGCTTGCAGGGCCACGGTCATGGCCTGCATTAGGTAAACGCGCAGACACTCACAAATGTCAAGTTTTGAGGGATTTTTTTGAACCTTTTAGACCCCAAAAAAGGAGCTTTTGCATCAGCCACTTTTGAGAAACCCTAGAGAGAGTTCATCAAGAGATTGAGAAAGAGAAGGAGCAAAAGAGAGGTGGAGAAGGAGCTGACTCGACATACTTTTTGGATTAGCAGTTTCCCGATGTCGCTACCTCCCATCATCTGTTCAGATAGTATTTTCTGTTTATTTTCCATTTTTATTGTTGTATAGAATTGGGAATAACAGTTTGATGATAGGATTTTTTAATATTGAGATGTTCTAAACACACCTTCGAAGTTTTATCTTTGAATTAATGAAATTTGATTGTTTACGTGTTATTTGGATTTATTGTGATTTGGATTTATTGTAATTTAAATTCTATGATTATAATTCAATAATAAATTGAGAGGGAGAACTGAATGATAAATAATTAAATTGGGCCAATGAGAGTTTAGTGATTTAATAAAGCAAGAATTAAATCAAATTGGTAAATTGTTTGAAGAGAGATCTTGCATAGGTTTCTTATAGTTTATTGGACAACTTCAGAGCTAATTAAGGTTTTGGATAAGTTGTTAATTGAGAGATTGCAATTTTCATAATCTAATTAGGATTTATAATTTAGGGTTAATGGTTATAACTCGAGAGAGAGTAATCAACCCTAGGATCGTCTAGAACCAATAATCTAGTAATTCCTAATCAATTAGGTTAGAGTTAAGGATAGGTAAAATTCCTTTAAGTTGATTCTTGGGTGTGTGTTGCAACTGCTAAATTATTAATATTTTTGTGATTAATTTTTTATTTAATTTGATTGATCGAATTGAATTCTCATTTTAGTTTCGTTATATTTTGAGTTTTTATGATTCTGGCCTTAAATTTTAGGATTAGACTATCCCTCTTCATAGAGCCGACACCTTAGGTACTACGCTAATGAATCATGTGCTTGCGAATTATCAAAGGTATTTATTAAAACTTACACACATCAAACACATGCTCAGTGGACAATAAGGGCATAACCAAAGAATATAAAAAAGTTCAATAAATGTAAGAAATTCCTTATTAATTATGGAACTTATTTTTATAACACCATTTTGATATTAATTAATCAATGTTTGAGAAATATACAAAGGTACAAAGATAATCTAGTACCAATGTAAAGAGAAAACAATGACTGCAATCCACAAATTCATCGTGTAATGCTTCAACAAATGTTATACATGTTAAAAAAGACCCTTGAAAATCAAGAAAGCATACAAACAATGATTAAAGGAAGAGGCAAAGGAGAGGTACAGGTAGGACTAGGGGCAGAGGGAGAAAGATGAGTGTATATGGAGTACACTTTAATTAGTCAACTGGCCCAACTGAGTACTATGTAAGTTAACAAAAATTTGGAATATTTTAATTTTAGCATTTCAAATTTTGTTTTAAATAACCATGCTCATTTTCATGTTTAAATAGCATGGAGATAATGTTCAGATCATGAGGCCAAATGGCCAAATAGCTCATAAAAGATCTATTGATGTAGATTGTATTACACAAACTTAAATTGATTTTCAACCAAAAGGATTACAATGGAATGGTGAGAATAGCATCACTTCTTTTGCCTTCTGAAAAGAGGCAATTCAACCTTTAGAGGAAGTGAAAATTGATTTTTGAAATTGTAGTGAATTTCTCTTTGTTGACTTGTTTCATTTTAGACCCGTTTGGAAATTGAAGCTGTAATGAACTTGAAATTCGTTGGAAATTGAAGTAGTGAAATTGTTTGTTATTGTGACATATTAGAAGTTGGTAAAATGGAAGTTAGTTAAATGACTATTAAAGTTGTTATGGTACATATGTCTTTTGGAAGTTGGTTAAATTTTTAAATTACCATTTTGGAGTTGTTATGGATATTATGTTCATTTGATTTGCCAACAATAGAATTAAAAAAACAATTGAAAACAAGTTGAACTACAAATATCACTTTAAAAGCTAATAATATATTTGTCCTTATAAATAAAATAAATTTTTAATCCAACAAGAAAGTCCTAACAAATTACCATGACACAATATCAAATTTTATGAAGTTCATATTCTTTAACTTTTCAATAATTATAATTATAATTATAAAAATAAAGAAAGCAACGGGTCAGGTTGGGCCCAACCCCTTTTTCATAAAAACAAAATACAAAACGACATCATTTTTAACAAAATGACATTGTTTTGCCTATAAGATTCGAGATTTGAGCTGGACTTAACTTAGCCAGCTTGAGCCTGAGGCTTGAAATTTTGCTCCATAATAGGTCCAAGGTCTTGCCCAAGGCCTGGTCAATCTAGGCCTAGCTCATTCATTACGGATCGGGTCCTTTTTGCCATCCCTATATAAAAATAACTAGAAATATTATATCACTTACAATAACCTCATATAATCTTCTTATCTCAGATATTGTATATTTTCGTGCCATTCCAATTCACTTTGTAGCTCATGTATGTTATCCACGCGCATACCATCTTTTAACTTCTTGTTCTCAACATTAAACCTTTTATTCTCAAGTCTCAATTTATCTATAATGCACTTTGCCTATTTGCCAAAATTTTTATCTACCCATATAAAAAAAATCACATCACCCTTATTACAATATTGTTATAATAAACATTATTGATTATCAATAACAGTTATCTTACTAAATACCAATGGATTGATTATTAATAAGGAAATACCTCATACTTAAGATATCTTTAAATCTTCTTCCAGAGTTGTCATTGGCCTAAGAAGTAACCAAATGGCTTTGACTTCCACATTGACAAAGAACCTCCTCACCAAATTGCTTTTCACTACAACGCCTTCTATTTGAGTTTGAAGATTCACCATCCATTACAATTGGAAAAATTCTGCACAAATTAATAATGAAATTAAGGGCCAGGATGTTAGAAACTCAATATAACTTAATGTAACCAAAAAAAAACATGAAACTAATGTCTTAAATATGTATAAATAGTCTATGAAAGTGGGTTTGCTCCTATAACTTGAATGAGGTTTTGCTGCTATAGGTTCAAAATAAATGAAGTATAACACAAAAAAACCTATCAAATTGTGCTATACTTCAATTGTTTTGTGTTATACTTCAATATATTTTGCTCCTATAAACACAAAATAAATTGAAGTATTGTACAAGACACCTATCAAAATAAATTAGTCCTTTATAATCAATAACAACAACAACAATAATCTTATTGCACAAGGCTTCCCGTTTAGTGAGGGTCGGGGGAGAGACCTCAATTGTATGTAGCTTTTCTTTTCAATTTTACAAAGAGTCCATTTCCATCGCAAAGGAATAGCCTTACTATAATCTACATATCCTAATATAATCTGCATAGTATACAATTTGGGCTTTTTTCCTTTGCATAATCTGCATGCGTTAATATATATTAATGCCTATGATTGAAGTGTACCAGTCTTAACCAAGAAGTTGTTTAATCTAGCAAGCAATCAAAGTGCTACCTCCCATAAGAAAGAACAAGATTAATCCCATGATAAAGAACATGATTAATATTCACCATGGTCAGAAGAATAAATTTAACAATTACATATGTATGCACAAAATCACGTATGTTTGGAATATGATTGCAACAATGGTTGATTTAGCATCAACCAAGCAATGGTGAGCTGGGGATAGTAGCATGCAGTGGTTGAATTAGCAGGAAACAACTGATGAACCCATACAAAGCAACAAACACGAATGAGCTCATAGGAAGCAACAAAACCCATAATGCCTGTGCAATGTAAGAGATAAAGGTACCTTAATCAAATCAAGAGGCTAAAGATGGACGTTGGAGAAAAACAAAAGCTTGACATGTACGAAGAGATTTACACAGATGTGGATGTTGTGAATCGACAGTGAAAGAAAAATACTGGACGATAGGAGCGTTAGACAATTGAGTTAGAAGGACCAATATGGGCCCTTTTTTTTTCCTTTAATAAACAACTTTACTCACACTAATTTCTCATAATAAAATATTGTTTAGCAATTTTACTTGCTATGATTTATATAATAAACTCCAATTCTTATTTAAAATAAGTAGTATGCACACTATTTAAGTCCTCATATTGAGTAGGTTATTATTTTAACTAATAAACTAAAAAAAATTAGCATCAATTTCACTTGTATTTCAAACAGAACTACAATAACAAACTCATTTCAATTTATACTATTAACATAATAGGCCAGGCGTGTTAATGAATTTATAAATAAATTATACAATGAAACATTCAAAATTATTTGGTTACAAACATGTAAATGTTGACTTCTTTCACATCTGATGGTTCTTCAAACAATTGACAATTCAATATTTGCATTAAAATCATTGTTGAAGTGCGCAACTACTGAACGTTGGGAAATCCTTTGATCACAATGCATGTTATTTTGCTAGCAATTCAGCCCGTGGACGTGGGTTGGGACTTCTGTCGAGGGGGAATGTTAAGCCAAATTTTCATGTTGTCATATGCAGTGAAACCAATTGCCACAGAAGGGACAATCTGCCAATTGAATTTCAGCACATCAGATTTCTGAATCAGAATCAAAGCCATTAGGTGAAAAACATAGGATACATGAATTTCAAAAAAGTTTCCCTCTACAAAGAATCAGGTGAGTATCTCTGTACAGTTTTCTTCTTCAATGCACTTTGACCTTCATCATCATCTTATCAGGACAGGATAAGCAAGGCCACTATCTTACAGGCATACATTTGTCAATCATTGGGACCAGCATAGAAAGATCAACTTCGTTACAAACTGGATATACCTATATAGATTACCTGAGAGTATTTTGATGGTAGTGTCTAGCTGAATGCTCAAAAAACTTTTTATCTGATAGACTGCTGCAATTAGAGCTTTATCATAACACAGATGTTTACGCACACTATAATTGTATCTCTTTCGGCTGCAAAAGTTATACCTAGAGTCCCGGATAGATAGCAAACTACAAGCCAGAAAGCACATTAAAAATTCAGGGTATTACCTTTATATAATTAATGCTCAGACCTGCAAATAATTGTCTCCATCCCTGATTGCGGACTATAGTAGAAAGACCGTTCCAAGTGTTTGTATATCTGCCATTTCCTTGAATAGAAGGTTGCAAACTTTCCACCTGTGAAATAGAAATTTAAATTTTTTGAAAATTTCCCACCGACCAAATTTTCATCGTAGTTCAAGACAATGTGCACATCTGAATTCTCAGACGGGCTGGAGATACTAACTGCACAGCATAATGCCTCTAAACATTTTAACATGATCACCTTACACAATAGTTTGAAGAAGTTTACAACGAGATGATCAGTCAGCTTGGTTAACCAAACATCATTGAATTGAGTAGGAAAACCAACTGGCTACATATGTGGATATCCACAACCAAAACAGGCACTTACTTGAGACCATGAACATGTATGCAAGTTTCTAGCAAGTAGCATAAGATTCATTGCATTTGTAGACAGTTCAATAGACAATGATTTCCCTACTAAAACGTATGAATATTAACTGATACCTGCATCTGTCTTCTAACAACGTCTAATGGATATGTAAATGTCTGCCCAAACAATCCAGCTAGAGCTCCACATGAAAGGCGCATGAGAATGGACTTCTGGTGCTCTTCAGGAACGTGCCTCTTTAGCTCTTCGTATACATAAAACTTCAAACCAGCATAAGGGAGGATTCCAGCGAGTGTTGGACCTGGACAAGCAAAGATCAATCTTATGACTTTGGCTAAATTTAGAACACATGTAACTTAACTCCCATCATGGAAATCCTAGATTGATGATTTAACGACAGTCAGAGTACAAAAGATCACATAAAGCACGAAGGTCAAAGAAAAATTATAACATTATTGAACAGTGTAGTTATAAAAGCAAACTTCAAATAGATATTCTGAAAAGGGCTACTCCCCAATAAAAATATCTTAAATGTTCATTCGGGGAAGCACACCTATGCCTCGGTATAGTGCCAGCATTCCTCCTTCCTTGTAGACAACTTTGATTACATCTTTTATACCTCTATAAGCAGGTTGCGCATAAATACTTTTAATGCCAGGCCTGAAACTTCCTTTTGTGTTCGTGACCTATAGAACCATTATATATAAGATGGCAGTTAGAGATGATTCATGAAACCCAATTCTTGGTTGATCATTTTGAGGGTAACCATTACGCATGAGCAAGGCTTTCTCCTTCTATCGAAATATCAGAGAAGCTATAATTTCAGAAATAATGGAAACTGCTTTTTCAGCAGTAAAAAAGGGAAAAAAATCTGTCAACATGTCATTGCATAATAAGAGTTGTTATTGAAATTACAGATATTGTTAAAACCAATTTGTTGAAATGATAACATAAAACTTTGGGTGGAAGGAATACAAAGAATCTATGCAGCCAATTCCAAATGGTTTTTAGATTTTAACTTCAATTCACTGAAGAAATGAGCATGCCCCTCATGCAGACCAAGCTTTTTTCGAACTTTTTATCTGGATACTGAACAAAGACCACTTAGAAATCTTAAGGTACACAATGTCTATACATTGTTGTCGTTCATGAATAAAAAGCTAAATCTGAAATGCATTATTCCACAGGAAGAAAGGTGACATTATAGTCTGATCTGATATTTTTCCACTAAGCTTTAATAACACGAGTCATTATAGTCTGATCTGATATTTTTCCACCAAGCTTTAATAACACAAGTCCAGTGACTGAGAAAAAGCACGCAAAACTGCTATACAGATAGTTGTTAATATTGAGGAACAACAATTGCTAAGTACAAAGTTTTATCATTTAGTATGGAGGTTGTCATGATGACATGAAACATGTACATTAAACTGTGAATTGCAAATTGCTTTGCTTTTCCTTAGTTCAAGTGATATATCCAATAGTTGACGTCTAGAATATCCACAAAGAATATTAGGAATTAACATTATTTGACGCTAATGCATACAAAAACTGCCTGTCTGTTATTATGCAAGAAATTGTAAGCAAACAATAGGTTAAAACCAATTGCTTGCGTGCTTACACCGTCAAACCTCTGTGTATGGTAACCTTGATACGAAAACACAGAAATTTTGATGGCCAAAAATTCCAAAGCCTAAACAAAATCAGGAAACTAGTTACCTGATAAGCAAGTTTAGTACGAGCTAGATCCAAGGGATATGTGCATAACACTGCTGTTCCCCCAGCCAATGAACCGGCCAAAAGATCTACTACAGGCCCAGAACCCAAGACAGAATAATTATCCAAGATCCAACCTCGATACTGTTCGTATGTCATGAAATGTAAGGCTGCATATGGAACTATTCGCATAACACTGGCACCATTGCCCCTGGCACAAGAGAGAGAGAAGTATTTAGTTCAGCCATGTACAAAAAGTTGGAGAAGAAGATTAATTAATACTCACTTATAAAAGCCAGGAATTCCTTCATGTTTTAACAATTTCTTTAAGGAATTGAATACCCCAAGAGATTTGAAGCCTTCAGTTCTTGTCTACAAAAAGAAAAGAGCAATGGGAAGTGTACAACAGTCTGTCGATGAAATTCTAAAATCAGGTACAAGAGGAAATAAAATAATTCTAGTAATGTATGGCTTACTAATGGCACAATTATGGCCAATAAGCCCAAGAAGCACCAAAGTTCAGGTACTACTGGGAGATCTTGAACTTGGTGCATAGATTGAACATGAATAAACACAAATGAGGTAGAAGCAAAATCAAGAATTTCAAAAAACCCAAAACAAAAACCCTAACAATAAGTTCCTCTCTGAACTTTTAATCCCAAGCTATGTTAACTGCCACCTAGAATGCACAGCCATAGAATCACCACAGTTGAAAACCATCATCTCCTCCTTGCCAACCTTCTCCAACACCGCTGAGATCTCATCTATCTTATCCACCGTAACTTCCTTATCCATCTTTCCAAAACATTCATCCATCACTCTCTTCCACTCTATTCCTTTTTTTCTCGTTGTTAATATCATTATTTGGGGAACAAGAGTTGCATTTGGGGAAAACATTTCTAACCTTTTAACCAGAAGATAGACAGTCTTTGGGTGGGCAAAATTATATTCTGTCCTGATTTTTTTTTTTAATGAACGTTTCATGCACTGCTTGCTCACTGCCAATGTCAAGGAATCCAGAGGGGAAATTTCCAAATTTTAATGCTGATTTAGCGAAAATTGAAGATAAGAGGGTTTAAGTTTCTTAAGAACCAAAAATATCAAGAACGATTAGCAACAACTATCGAAACTATCATCACCGGGAAAAAAAAAACTACAGAATCAGGTAAAATGAATGAGATCCTTGACCTGTAACAGTATTTTGGTCCTTTCAAGGGGTGCAACAGCAGTCTTGGCAAATGCTCCAGCGGCTCCACCGGCGATCAGCTCCTTAACATAAACAGGTAAAACATCGATATAGGAAAGATCAGTGTGTGAAGGAGAATTATCAACGAGCTCAGCCATAGATGTCGGCGAAGAAGGTATCTTTGAAACTCCAATCCACGCCCCAAGTTTAAGACCAAAAACTTTGTAATCGTCTAGTAAATCAATAATTACCCACCCTGCACCTTGAAGAAATCCTTATCCCATCTATCTCGAGGGGTGCAACAGGAAAAGGGCTTCCTTGCAAGGTATGAATCTAATGGCCTGAGAACACCCAGAAACAAATTGGGCAAGTTCACAAGCTGATGCTCCCCTTGGACGATAGCAAGATACATCCACAGATAAAGAGAAAACGATGAGACAGAGAGCAAGCAAGCACAACTCCCTTTCGCGTTGAAAAACTACAAGGACAGGAGGGTAGAGCGTAGCCTGGAATAAAGGGGAATTAAACTGACGACGCAGCGCAGTCGGAGGTTTCCGTTCCTCCAACACTGCCCACTATCCAGCCCTCTCTTTCCTTCGGATTTCCCAACGTAACCAAAGTTACGAAATGTAATCACTTATACCCAAAGTCCAAATCTAAACAAGGTTCTTATATCAATAATTTCTTCGAAGGGTCAAAAACTAACGGCGGGCAAAGTGGCATGACAATTCGTTTCTTCGCTTCGACATTCAAAAGCACGTTAGACGTGGAAAAAAATGCAATGAATAAAGAGATAAAGATATGAAAATCAAACATAAAGTTTTTGTTTGGAAATCAGTAAATAAAATAAAATAAGGAATATAAATATAAAGCGAGAATTGAAATAAGAATATAATTTATCAATATGCGTGTTTGGTATGTACTTATTAAAAATAAGACTAATTTAAGTTAATAGTTATAGTGGCGTTCAATATCAAATATGAGGAAGGATAATAAGAAATTTTTACACATATTTTTATTTTATAATTAATTTTATCAATAATTAATTTAAATATTTATATTTTATAAAAAAATTAATCACAATAATTTTTATTTTTAATAATTATAAATGATTTTAAGTATTACTAATATAGAAAAAAAATAATTAAATAAGTAAAATATAAAATCTTCATGTGTAATTTTGATGATAATATTATAATTAGAATTAATATCCTCATTATATCTTAATAATATTTTGATAATAATTCGCTTGTTTTATTTTTTATTCTTAATATTAGATTCCAATTTATTGTTGAGTGTCAGCCCTATTTTTTAAATTTTGCATGAAGTGCATCACAGCAAATAGATATCATTTTTAAAAGATAAAGGTTATAGGAGGATTCAAGATAGTAGAGGTGTTCCTCCGTGTGTCTCCGTGAAGAGGTGTTCTGAGATTTGGTCGGAAGGGCAAGTTGAGCCCTAGGTACATTGGTCCCTATGAGATCCTTGAGAGGATAGGACCTTTGGCCTGTAGGCTGGCTTTGCCGAGTGAGATGTCGCAGTTGCACGACGTCTTCCACGTGAGTATGCTCAGATAGTATCGTTCAGACCCGACCCATGTGATTCCGGTTCAGGAGGTTGAGGTTGCCAGTAATTTGAGTTATGTAGAGAAGCCAGTTCAGATTGTGGGGTCGCGGGTCAAGCAGTTAAGGAACAGGATCATTCCATTGGTGAAAGTCCTTTGGAAGAACCACTCGACTGAGAAAGCGACTTGGGAGACTGAGGAGCACATAAGGAGGCAGTACCCTCATTTGTTCGATCAGTCAGGTAAGAAATTTCAGGACGAAATTTTTATTAAGAGGGGAGAATTGTAACATCCCGTCACCAATGGGATGGGTACAGTGTGCATTCATGAATTAGCATGTGCATGCATTGTTTAGCTTATGTATTTGGATAATTGGCAATTATGGCACTAGCATATGTATGTATATGCATGTATGACATATTCCCAGTATGATTGAGTAATTGGAAATTTTATGGTAATTGGTATAGATTGAGCTTTGAAAATTGAATTGGAGTGAAAAATGAGATTTAGGAGTTTGATTTATGAAATTGGAGTGTATAATTATGTGTTTTCTATTTTCGAGGAATTATAGAAATTTTTCTGAAATTTTCGGAGTAATAGGTCCTGATCGAAAAAATGACCTAATGACCGATTAATTGGATTCCCGATTCCGAAATTGATTACCCAATGGCACGGAAAGATTAGCGATATGATTTTTCGAAATTAGGGTTTAGAGCTATTGAAATTCGGGAGAAATTATAACAAGAAATTGGATTTCGGTTGTTGGACTGATCTTGTGGCAATTAATTTGCCAAACAAGCCTTAGTCCTTTAGTAT